>SKCR01040994.1:0-337967 GCA_019454045.1 Zanthoxylum bungeanum
AACTAATTGAAAAAATCATGATCCAAACATAAAATTCCCAAATAAAGTTTATAAACCCTAAATCCAAATCAAGCTTAGATCTCACTCTGATACCATTGTTAGTGTTCCTAGAACATGCCAAAGATCTCTAAGAGTGATTCGTGTGTGAATTAATCAAAGGGAGTTGCGGAATAATCACATTGATCGGCTTTGAATTTCGAAAATTTCCATGAATGTGTAGAAGCTCCAAGCTTTCTATGTTGTTTCAAACACTTGGGTGAGTCTCCCTATCACCTTGTTTGACTCCTTGAAGTGCTAGCTTACTTGAATTTTTGCAACAAAAATCCATGGAGAAAGAAGAAGCTCACGGTTTTGAGCTTTGGAGAGGAAGGAGAGATGCTGTGAATAGTGAAATTCCGTCACTTCCAAAGTTGACCAAATTAATTTATAGTAAGGTTGACTGTTGATATTGGTTTGGGTGTTATATAAGCAAAGCCAAGCTTACTTTTAATAAATCAAATCCATGATTTTAAGCCTAACCACTTCCATCATATGTCTTACATGTGATGTAAGTGAAGTTGGTCCCACCACTTTTAAATTCCAAATTTAAGTCGGCTAACTCAACATGCAACTTTGCTCGGGCCCGATTTCGTTTAATTTCGAAATAAACAAATTTTTCGTCGCGACGTAATTAAATCCAATTTAACTAAATAATAATGCCTAGCAAAATTATTACGGAAGTCGCTTGCGAATTAATTCTAAATTAATTCATTCGCTAGAATTAAATTCCAATTTAATTCCGCATTGAAATATAATTTCAATTAATATATCCAATATATTATTTTAACCCAATTAAATAAATTAAATAGTAAAATCCAATTTAACTATTAAATTTACTTTACCGATTAATTCCAAATTAATCGCGTTCTCTCTCTTCTAGTCGAATTAATCGCAGATTAACTCATGCCATAATTAATCCCGAATTAATTTTCTGTCTCCTAATTAATCCCGGATTATTTCTGTTCGAGTCAAATATCATCGGTGAATCTTTGGGAGGTGACCCAAGAGATCCCTGGATAGATTGGCAGTAAATACGGTCATCTGACTATCCGAACATGTGGGTGCCCGGTACCACGTTCTTACTGATTCACAAGACATGGTTGGCTTCTAGTAAAGCACCGTGCCTACCCAATTCTTCAGAAATATTCTTTAAAGGAATATATAATCTTTATCAAGCGTAGTATACTAAGTATTGCGTATTACGATCCAGTATCAGATGTCATATGCTAGGCCTGGGGCTGGAATTGTGTCTGCCCCATACGGAGCGTATATCGCATCACTGACAACTAGTCTATATAATCAGATAATCATGACATAGTCATATTATCCCGATGACTGCAGTACTTAAGAGTACCAGTTCCGTATCCTACGTGATCATCATCTCAATATGACTGAAGTGATACTCCCATCTTGACATCACACCCAATACACTATGATTCTCAGTATACCCAGAAGAGGCGTACACAGAACCTGTTAAGGCCCCGGACAACCAAAACTAAAGCGTACTGATTGTCGCAAGTATTAGCGATGCAAGTCTCAGGTTAAGACCAAATATACCTACCCTGATTCGGATTCCCATAGACACATAGTCATACTACCAATGAGATTCCGAGGAGTCTATCCAGAGAAAATCTATTCCCGTACCATCGGTAAATAGAACCTCCTATTACACTTGCATGAGTATCCAATACCCAAATATATGAGAACTATGCTGTTAAGCTTCCATAACGCGCACAAGTGTAATACTAGCCTATTCCACATTATCGATGTCCAATCTCGATAATACTACGACTAGGAATATTTAATGATTAAACCTTTCGTGGATTATACTATCTCATATCTTATTAATCTGGTACTATCATATGGACTTTTATCATCTATATATTGTTAGACATTATGACCCATAGCGTCACTATTTTGTAAATGATATTGTATTATTGTACAAAATTAACTATGTGATAATGAAATTGCCTTTTGCCGTTTTGTAAAATTGTTTACTTTAACATATTAATGGTAAAAGTCCATATGATTAGTTCTGTATTGAGATGATATGAGACAGTATCAATATAAAATATTTAATCATTAAATATCCCTAGTCAGAGTATTATCGAGATTGGACATCGATAATGCGGAATAGACTAGTATTGCACTTGTGCGAGTTGTGATGGCACAACGGCATAGTTCTCATATATTTAAGTATTGGATACTTATGCAAGTGCGATAGGAGGTTGTGTTTTACCGATGGTACGGAAAACAGCTTCGCTCTGGACAGACCCCGCGGAATCCCATTGGTAGTATGTCTGCGTGTCTATGGGAGGCCGCATCAGGGTAGGTGTATATGGTCTTAACCTGAGACTTGCATCGCTAGTACTTGCGACAATCGGTAAACTTTGGTTGTGGTGGTTCGGGGCTTTAACCGGTTCTGTGTACGCCTCTTCTGGGTTTATCGAGAATCGTAGTGTACTGGATGTGATGTCAAGATGGAAGTATCACTTCAGACATATGGAGATGATAATCACACTGGATACAGAACTAGTACTCTATAAAAGGTTGCAACCGTCGGGACAATATGACCAGGTCAGGATTGTCCGATTTAAAGAGACTAGTTGTTTGATATCCGATATATGTTTCGTACGGGGCAGACACATTTCCAGCCCTAGGCCTAACATGTGATCATCCGATACTGGATCGATGTACGCAATACTACGGTATACTACGCTTGATAAAGATCTAATATTCCAGTAAGAATATTTCTGGAGAATTGGGTAGGCATGGCGCTTTGCTAGAAGCCAACCTTGTCTTGTAAATCGGTAAAAACGTAGTACGAGGTACGTACGTGTTTGGATTATCCAACGACCGTATTTACTGCCAACATATCCGGAGATCTCTTGGGTCGCTTCCTGAAGATTCACCTATGATGTTTGATTCGAACTTTATTAATCTTGGATTAATTGCGGAGAAACTTTATCTTGGATAAAATGCCTTATTAGGAGAGAGAGAGAGATCGATTAATTTGGAATTAATCGATAAAATAATATATTCGTTATATTATTAAACGAAATCAGATTTCGACGCGGAATTAAAATCGGATTTTAATTCGGGCAAACGAATTACTTTAGAATTAATTCGTTAGTGATCTGAATAATAATTCCGCTAGGCGTAATTATTTAATTCTCGTCGCGACGGAAATTCGTTAATTCGGAATTAGCGAATTTGGGCCCGAAAGTGTTTGCGGACACATTCGTATTTTGAAACGGGTGGAATCCGCAAATCACATCGCGATATCTCATTACTTGATACGAATAGATGATGGATGTATCTAGTCACCTTTAAGGGATGATACATTGTCTCTATTCTCAATGTGAGATAATGATGGCAAATGATGAATTTTCCTTTGGAGGGAAAAACCTTTCACGGTTTTTGAAGGGTTTTTTTGATTAAAAAAATTCATTTGGTATTTGATATCATTTCATTTGCTTTTCATTTGTTACTCACGGTTTTGGAAACAAGAGAGAACAAAAATTGAAAAGTCTCACTCTCCTCTTCTTCTTTTGCTCACGCCGTGAGCTTCATTGAAGGGCAAAAAAAATTGTTTTTCATTCTCCATTTTTGCTAGCACAAGCAAGGATCAAAAGAGGTGATAGGGAAACAACCTTGGAGCTTGGAACACTTGAAGACTTGGAGCTTCTCTTCCTCTTCATCTTGGCCGAAACTTCCACCATTGAAGACTCAAGGATTGTCTTCACCATTTTCGTCACAAAGCTTAGTAAGTATGATTCCGCCATGTTTCTAGCTTTGCATGTATGTTATATGTATTTCTATGGCTTAATCTTTCTTTGGGACTAATATAGAAACCAACAATGGTATCATGGAGCCATGTTTAAGCATGAAATACATTAGGGTTAATTTGGGGAAAATTGATTGAAGCATGTTCTTGTTAAATTGGATGCTAAAGTATGCTTATATGTATGTAATATGATATATTACATGATCAATTTTAAGAAAACTGCATTGGATGATTTTTCCCCAAAGTGGTTGTCTTGGCCGAATGTGGAGGTGCTTTCATTGGTTTGAAATTTTTCATGCACAAGTTTATTTGATGACTTAAGCATGATTATATGTATGATATTTGATATATACATGATCAATTTTGAGAAGAATGCATTGGATGATTTTTCCCCAAAATGTTGCTTTGGCCGAATGTGAGGTACTTCCATTAAGTTGAATATTTTGCATGCACAAGTTCATTAGATGATTTGAGTATGCTTATATGTATGATATTTGATATAATACATGATCAATTTTGAGAAAAATGCATTGGATAATTTTTCCCCAAAATTGATGCCTTGGCCGAATGTGTAGGTCATTTTACTGGTTTGGTATTTTGCATGCACAAGTTCATTAGATGATTTGAGTATGCTTATATGTATGATATTTGATGTAATACATGATCAATTTTGAGAAAAATGCATTGGATGATTTTTCCCCAAAATTGTTGCTTTGACCGAAAATGGAGGTCTTTTCACTTAATTGGATTTTTTTCTTTCAAGTTCATTAGATGACTTAAAATCCATACGGGATATAGATTAGTAATTCAATTGGATTGAAAAACAAATCGAACCGCAAAAATCCCTCTTGGCCGAATACAACATGACATGTTAAAGGACTTGATTTTTTGTTCAAATAAATGTTAGACAAGTGTTTTGAACAATTGATGATTAATAAATAAATTGGTATTTTTGAAATATTTGGTTTAATGAATTAATCATGCAATTACACTTTAATCAATTGAATTTTAAAATTTGGAATGTTAAAATTTAATTAATGGGCTTTTATGTTTAATTGGGCCTTATGGGCTTGAAATTGATTTTATGGCACTTAAGGGTGATTCCTTATTTGGGCTTGGTAATTGGGTTTGACCCACATTGACCAAAGCCCAAGCCTTTATAAATCAATTGAAAGCCCATCGGACTTTAATTAAACACACATTGGATGTTAGTTGGGCTTGGAGACCCAATTTGATAAGATTTGGAATCTAATCTTTAAAAGCACATTAAAAGTGTAAACATTTAATTTGGAATTAAATAAATTGAATTAATATTGAATGCGACTTAAATTGGATTTAACGGGTAGTTCGATATAATTCATGAATTCGTACCTTATGTACTTATTCTCAAACGAGTTGGACTCGCGCAAAATCAAACCGTTGATTGAACATTGGATGATCACTTAAACAAAGACTAATTAATTGGATTTGATTGGTTGTATAGCATGTCTTGAATGAATATACATGTATGTGATGAATGAATAGTGTATAGCGGATGGATATTAGAAGGGAAAGGGTAATTTTAGAAATTATTGTAAATTTAGAATTTATAAATTGGACCTGCGTGTCCAGCCTTATCTCTTTTATCTCTTTGTATTCTCTTCTCACCTAATTCCCCTCAATGTAAATGAGGTTTCTCTTATTGTATTATGTAATTGGGTAGAAGTAGAATATTGCTAGCTGGGAGTGAAAGGGAGTGATTTGTTCTAGGAACAAGTTGTTTTATATATCCATCTGTATATCACTATTAATTTACTTTATGCACTTTATGATGTTTTAGAAGCATGCTTAAGGGTGTATGATGATGAGACCTAACAAAGATAATAAATTGGTTGCCAATTACGCAAAATCCCTCAATTTATATTAAGCAATTATCCTTCCATTGAATGATTCTTGTTCAAGATCCAAAATTGGCATTGGTTTGTTGGCCAAAGTCAATACCTTTGTCAATTGAGGATGTACTTGAATCATGAGAGTTTTTGTTCCACATCGGTGTCTTGTCCAAGTTGTGATTTTTTGGCCAAAGTCAAGATCACTTCTTGTCCAACGACATTGATTACGAAACTTTCCTTGTCAATGGGTCCCGCTTAACCGGAATCATTAGGTTTGTTGTGCCAAAGCCAAAGCCTAGATGGTTCGGAGGATATGGTTAGGAAAATGTATTAGATACATTGGCATAAGTGAATATACATATGTTTTGGACTTGGATGTCCACCTAACAGGATCTAGGAATTGGATGGGATCCAATTGATCTTTGAGATCTACCTAGTTAAATAGCATACAGCTTGTTGGCCAAAGTCAAGGTTGTGTGTTATTTAACGGGATCCTAGCCCACTAGGAAATAGGATTTCCCGAGTTCTCAACAGAGGGTTAGAGACTTGATAAAAATAGTGGGAGGCTAGTATTGAATTTGCAATTTCATTCAGATACTTAGCCATACGCGTCTTTCAAAATTATTTCGTTTAATTAATTAAAATTAGTTGGACTAATTCATTGTTATTTTTTCTTGTAACAGTTTGACTGTACCCATTTTATCGTTAACTAGATAGTTGGACTATCGTAGTTGAGATGGCAAGCAAGGTAAATGTCCGAGACATCATCATGGGTGACAATGTCTTTAAGGGCACAAACTTCGCTGATTGGGAAATGAACCTGAGGATAGTCCTTGGGGCTGAGAGGATGCTGTACATTGTACAAACACCTCTCCCGCCTAAGCCCACTGACCCACTTGAGCTGGAGTTATGGAAAACTCACAGCAATGATTGTGACACAGCTTAGGCTATTATGTTAGCTTCGATGACTCAGCACTTTCGTCGCCAGAATAGGGACTTGGATCCTTATAGTATGATGGCTACACTGCGAGATCTCCACCGCTCCAACAAGCGGATGGAAAGGTACGAGTTGGTGAAGAAACTCTTCCGCGCCCGAATGACTGAAGGCGCATCAATTGTTAGACATTATGACCCATAGCGTCACTATTTTGTAAATGATATTGTATTATTGTACAAAATTAACTATGTGATAATGAAATTGCCTTTTGCCGTTTTGTAAAATTGTTTACTTTAACATATTAATGGCAAAAGTCCATATGATTAGTTCCGTATTGAGATGATATGAGACAGTATCAATATAAAAGGTTTAATCATTAAATATCCATAGTCAGAGTATTATCGAGATTGGACATCGATAATGCGGAATAGACTAGTATTGCACTTGTGCGAGTTATGATGGCACAACGGCATAGTTCTCATATATTTAAGTATTGGATACTTATGCAAGTGCGATAGGAGGTTGTGTTTTACCGATGGTACGGAAAACAGCTTCGCTCTGGACAGACCCCGCGGAATCCCATTGGTAGTATGTCTGCGTGTCTATGGGAGGCCGCATCAGGGTAGGTGTATATGGTCTTAACCTGAGACTTGCATCGCTAGTACTTGCGACAATCGGTAAACTTTGGTTGTGGTGGTTCGGGGCTTTAACCGGTTCTGTGTACGCCTCTTCTGGGTTTATCGAGAATCGTAGTGTACTGGATGTGATGTCAAGATGGAAGTATCACTTCAGACATATGGAGATGATAATCACACTGGATACAGAACTAGTACTCTATAAAAGGTTGCAACCGTCGGGACAATATGACCAGGTCAGGATTGTCCGATTTAAAGAGACTAGTTGTTTGATATCCGATATATGTTTCGTACGGGGCAGACACATTTCCAGCCCCAGGCCTAACATGTGATCATCCGATACTGGATCGATGTACGCAATACTACGGTATACTACGCTTGATAAAGATCTAATATTCCAGTAAGATATTTCTGGAGAATTGGGTAGGCATGGCGCTTTGCTAGAAGCCAACCTTGTCTTGTAAATCGGTAAAAACGTAGTACGAGGTAAGTACGTGTTTGGATTATCCAACGACCGTATTTACTGCCAACATATCCGGAGATCTCTTGGGTCGCTTCCTGAAGATTCACCTATGATGTTTGATTCGAACTTTATTAATCTTGGATTAATTGCGGAGAAACTTTATCTTGGATAAAATGCCTTATTAGGAGAGAGATAGAGAGATCGATTAATTTGGAATTAATCGATAAAATAATATATTCGTTATATTATTAAACGAAATCAGATTTCGACGCGGAATTAAAATTGGATTTTAATTCGGGCAAACGAATTAATTTAGAATTAATTCGTTAGCGATCTGAATAATAATTCCGCTAGGCGTAATTATTTAATTCTCGTCGCGACGGAAATTCGTTAATTCGGAATTAGCGAATTTGGGCCCGAAAGTGTTTGCGGACACATTCATATTTTGAAACGGGTGGAATCCGCAAATCACATCGCGATATCTCATTACTTGATACGAATAAATGATGGATGTATCTAGTCACCTTTAAGGGATGATACATTGTCTCTATTCTCAATGTGAGATAATGATGGCAAATGATGAATTTTCCTTTGGAGGGAAAAACCTTTCACGGTTTTTGAAGGGTTTTTTTGATTAAAAAAATTCATTTGGTATTTGATATCATTTCATTTGCTTTTCATTTGTTACTCTCGGTTTTGGAAACAAGAGAGAACAAAAATTGAAAAGTCTCACTCTCCTCTTATTCTTTTGCTCACGCCGTGAGCTTCATTGAAGGGCAAAAAAAATTGTTTTTCATTCTCCATTTTTTCTAGCACAAGCAAGGATCAAAAGAGGTGATAGGGAAACAACCTTGGAGCTTGGAACACTTGAAGACTTGGAGCTTCTCTTCCTCTTCATCTTGGCCGAAACTTCCACCATTGAAGACTCAAGGATTGTCTTCACCATTTTCGTCACAAAGCTTAGTAAGTATGATTCCGCCATTTTCTAGCTTTGCATGTATGTTATATGTATTTCTATGGCTTAATCTTTCTTTGGGACTAATTATAGAAACCAACATATATCTAAGTAATCCAATTACAAAATGATAAAAGAGTAATTTCCTTTGGCACATAGTTAATTTTGTACAAGAACACCATGTCCTTTACAAAATAGTGATGTTATGGGTCATAATTGTCCAACATATGGAGCATGCATTTCACATATGAAAGATGAAGAGCTGAACAAAAAATCCTAAAATACATATGTGAAGAAAATATGGAGCAAGAATCGGAACAAATGGAGGAGTAAATGTCTGACCATATTGAAGATCTCATGCATTCAGGAGAAACACCACTGTTTTGGGGAGTATAAATCAAAGATATCGACCAGAAGCTTGACGGACTGGAACTCCCATTCCAAGTCAAGCACCATATGAGACCTCATGATTTTCTTTCTTTTCTTTCAGGAACCACTGGAGCGACAAAGTTTAAAAAGGTGGCACAAGCACTGAATGAGACAAATTCTTTTTACCACTTTACCGTTGGAAGACACCATTCAAAAGTAACACACATGGGATCGTCTTTAATCGGACATCCAAAACCATGTTGAAGCGTCCTTGACAGATGGACACACGTCTAGCTGAAGACGAAAAATTTAGCGCTACGAATGAGGCAACCCATGCAAAAATTTTATTTTATTGTTCATATTTTGTGTACATATGTTGTAAATTTTTTTTTAATTTTGTGTGTTAGTTTTGCAAGGAAAAGCACAAACGGAGCATTTAAAGCAGAGCAAGCCAGTAAAATTGGGATATCATGGAATAAAATTTGACAAAATCGCGAGGATAAAAATTCAATTCAGTAGAGACGGTGAAGTAAGGAGTCAGCTCTTGATACACGTCTAAATGGATTTATTCGTCCAAAGACTCGATTTTGTCGAAAAAATTTGCATCACGACGCAAATGAGGCAGAATGTGGCATCAGTGTAAGCCTTACGCGTCACGACACACAAATCCATCGCGTCGCGACGCGCTAAACCAAATACGTGAAACCCAATTTTTAGGCTATACGTCGCGATTCAAATCCCTTTTGTGTCGCGACGCGCGCATGATTTCTGGCCTCCAAACCAGCAGCCACTCCATTTTCTTTCATATTTCTTTCTCTTCTTTCTCTTTTTCTTTCTAAATCCTCTCATTACCTCTCGATTTTTTTCTTCTTCCTCACCCATTCTCTCCAAAACTAACCTAAATCTCTCACAAAAACACCCAAGCACAAAACCAACCCACGAAATCACCTCCCCCTACATAAAACCCAACCCTCAATTTCGTGGATTTGGGACGAACAACTCTCTTTTTACGTGTAAGGCTCGGTTTCGGATATTCAACTTCACGAATTGGGTAACTTCATTCCTTTTCATTTTTTTATCTTCATTTTTTATTTTTGTAATTTTTTTGATTTATAAATCTTTGGGTTCTAGTTAAAATTTGTGGTTGTTAGTTTTTGGATTGGTGACTGTAATTATTGATATCTTAGTATTGGGGGTGAAGGCTGTGTGTGTGATTTAAGAATATGTGAAGTGTTAGCTTAGTTTGATTTTGGCATATCCTAAAATTAGGGGAAACTATGCCCAATTTTTTGAAATCTCAATGGCACCCAAACGAGCCCGTAGCATAGCTGGCGCTGAACCATCTTATAACAATGAAAAATTCATGTCTGCGACTGCAGAGAAACAGTACGAAAAGAGTGTGGGATAAAAAGTCATTATCATCAAGAGGGGTTTTGAAATTAATCCGGGGCAATTCCCCCAAATTGACTCCATGATCGCCTAGAGGCATTGGCATAAGCTTTGCCAGCAGCCTACCCCTGTATACATTCTAATGGTTAGAGAATTATATTGTAATTATTACGAGCATATATCGTATCAGGTATTAGTGAGAGGCCAAATGGTGGCATTTGATCGGTCTACAATCAACAGATTTTATAGGTTACCAGTCATAGAGGACGATGAATACACTGAAACCATCGAGCAACACGACTTAGATATCATTACTAGAACTCTATGCATCCCCGACGCTGTATGGGATATCAATAATAATGAGGAATATGTTAAAATGAGTTCTAGGTTTCTAAGACTTGATGCCCGAGTTTGGTTCCATTTTTAGCCCGCACCCTCTTATCTGGTACCCACATAACAAATGTCACCAAAGAGCAGATGATTATGATTTACTCTTTGGTTGAGGGACATTCAATTGATATAGGTAGGCTGATTTCGAGCAATATTGTTCGAGCAACACACTCTGCACAAACTAGATAGTTATATTACAGTCTTATCACTATTCTCTGTGCAGCAGTTGGGGTGCCCATAGATCCTAGAGAGGAATCAGTATAACCCACCACTGCACTTACTGAACGTATTGTCCATCAACTGAGAGCAGAGAGAATCCCCACACAGGCTGTCTTATCCTCTGCACCCGTTGTTCCTCAACCGCAACCTCAATCTGCTCGGCGATTATCACGATATCGTTCTCTTACACATCACATAGCACGAATGGAATCTCGTATTGACTTCATCATTCAAAACAGCTTGGCCATGAGGAAATTGCTTCAACAAATAGCTCGCCATCTCAACATGAACGATGAGCAGATTCCAGTATTTCCTGACTGCTAGAGGACGGTAGCGACAACAACGAAGCTGAGGAATGATTTAACCTATGTATCATTGTTCCTTTATCTTTCTTTTGTTTGTAACGCATTGGAGACAATGCTAAGTTTAGGTTTGGGGGTGAGGTTGTTAATTCTCCGTTATGTTATTTTTCTTGCACATATTTTTTTCTTTCCTGCATTTTTATTCCCTGCATGTAGTGTATTTTGCGTGTTTTGCACGTTGCGTGTTTTAATTTTTGCATGCTTTATTTTAAAAAAGCCAAAAAAAAAAAAGAAAAAAAAAGTCTAATGATGATATTGTTTATCTTAGTAAAAAGTTTTAGGAAAAGATAAATGTTAGTCTCACTTTTATCCTATACTTTGAGCCTAATATCTAGGTCAGACTCATATGAACTTAAAATAATAGTTATGTAGCAGTTAGATAATAAGGAATTGACAAAGTGACTAGTTGAAATAATCGGTGGTTGATGAATGACCATTTGCCTGAATATCTGTTTCTGTCTGCAGCTATTTTTGATGTGAGGAATGATGATTAAAAAAAAAGTTGAATAAAAACTAACCAAGCAAGTACTTAGTAATCGGGCGTCTTGCCTCAATAAGCAGTGATTGTTCACGTCAAATGGTAGAACTTTTAACATCTGAGATCCGAGTAATTAAGTCTGTAGGGGTGTTTTAACACCTAGTTCCCTAAAGCCAACTGGTTTAGGAGTCACTGGCCCAAAGCTCGCTACATGGATTAAAGATGTTACAAAAAAAAAATCATCATACCTCACTTTGCACATATTGTAGTAGACAGAACAATTTTAGATACTCAGGTTGGTTTGACCCATTAGCTACTGAGAATTGAGACAAAATCACCTAGCTGATAACTTAGAGTCTAAACTGTTTTCAGAATTATTCACACACACACTTAGAGTCTGATTTAGATATTTTGTTCAAAGGAAAGGATTTTAGTTGTAGTATGCATTTTGAAGGTTCCTTTAACTTTGATGTTGTACATTCTTTGAGGACATTGTATATATAGTTCTCATTTTCATTTATTTTCTTTCTTTCTTTCTTTTTTCATTATGTGTGATTACATGTGCATGATTGACGTTAGTGGGTATCGTAGCAGTAAATCCTCACGATACTACAAATCGTCCACTAGGGACACCTAGGGGTTTAAAGGCTTGTTGCATACTCTAAATGTTGGAATTCTCTAAGCTTCCCAAGATCATTTCAAGCAATGAAAATACATGTGCGAATACAACGAGGGAGTTGCGGAATACTCACATCGATCGATTGAGAGATGTGGGAGCCAAAAAAAATCATTTTTCTGCCTCCTCCAAGCTCGGCAGTGGGCAGTTTCTTCAGCTTCCATTTTCGGCTTTGGTGATCTCCATGGTTGCTCCAAGCTCCAAGCTTTGGTTGATGATGATTCCAAGCTCATGAAGTGAGTTCCCTATCACTTTTGTATGTCTCCAATGGTGTGCTAGCACTTAGGAATTTTTTCTACAAAAATTCCTTATCTTTTCCTTGCTTTATTCGGTCAAACCAGTGAAAGAAAGAAGAAGAAATAGCCTGTTAGCCGAGAGAGAAGAAGAGGGAAAATGTTTTTGCTCCAAAACCGTGTGTTAGGAAGAGAGAGATTAGAAATTGTGTGTTTTGTATATCAAATACAAAAAATAAAAGTCAAACACCATTTAATAAAATAATTATATATGTCTTTCAAGCTTTCAAAAAGCTTTTCAACAACTTCCATCAAGTCACATCACTCAATCAATCAAGCAATTGTCACATCACTCAAAGTGACATGATTTGACGCTTGATGTGACTAGAGATTTGACGCTTGATTTGACTTGCGTGCCGCACTCGAATTCGAAATGCGAATGCGCTCGCAAATAATCCCGGGCTCGTGTTCGCTAATTCCAAATTAACGAATTTTCCGTTGCGACACAATTAAATGATTATGCCTAGCGAAATCATTATTCACGTCGCTAACGAATTAATTCTAAATTAACTCATTCGCCCGAATTAAAATCCGATTTTAATTCCGCGTAGAAATCCAATTTCGTATAATATATCGAATATATTATTATATGATTAGTTCCTGGATTGAGAATGATATGAGACAGTATCAGTCCGCGCTCGTAAATATATTATTCTAAATTAATCGTTCTCTCTCTTTAATCGATATTTTATCCCAAATAAAATATCTCCGTAATTAATCTCAGATTAATTTTCTCTCTCATCATAAATTAATCCCGGATTAATAAAGTGCGAGTCATACGTCATCGGTGAATCTTCGGGAAGCGACCCATGAGATCCTCGGATATGTTGGCAGTAAATCCGGTCGTCGGACTATCCGAACACGTACGTACCTAGTACTACGTTTTTTTACCGATTTACAAGACAAGGTTGGCTTCTAGCAAAGCGCCATGCCTACCCAATTCTCCAGAAACATGCTTATAGGAATAAGCGATCTATATCAGGCGTAGTATACGTAGTATTACGTATTTCGATCCAGTACCGGATGTCACGTGCTAGGCCTGAGGCTGGATTTGTGTCTGCCCCGTACGAATCACATGTCGGATGTCTGGTAACTAGTCTCTATAATCGGATATACATGACTTAGTCATAATATCCCGATGACTGCAGTACTTAAGAGTACTAGTACCGTATCCTACGCGACATCATCTCCACTATGACTGGAGTGATACTTCCGTCTTGACATCACACCCAACACACTACGATTCTCAATATACCCAGCAGAGGCGTACACAGAACCTGCTAAAGCCGTGGACGACCAAAACCAATGTATATTGATTGTCGCAAGTATTAGCGGTGCAAGTCTCTGGTTAAGACCAAATACACCTACCCTGATTTCGGACTTCCATAGACATATAGTCATACTACCAATGGAATTCCGAGGGGGTCTATCTAGAGCGAAGCTGTTTCCCATACCATCGGTAAAACACAACCTCCTATTACACTTGCATGAGTATCCTATACCCAAATATATAAGAACTATGTCATTGTGCCCTCACAAACGCGCACAAGTGTAATACTAGTCTTTTACGCATTATCGATGTCCAATCTCGATAATACTCTGACTAGGGATATTTAATGATTTATCCTTCGTGGACTGATACTGTCTCATATCATTCTCAATCCAGGAACTAATCATATGGACCTCCTATTATTTATACATCTTGGTGATCTAATCACAAATGATAAAAGAGAAATCTTCTTTGTCACATAGTTAATTTGTACAACAACACCATGATCTGTACAAATAGTGACTCTATGGGTCATAACTGTCCAACAATCTCCCACTTGGCCTATAGCCTGTCACTCGAGTGTCTTACACCCGAACTATGTACGGTTGGCTCAAATTACTGAGAAAAGGCTTTCGTCAACGGATTTGCATGATTATCATCTGATGCAATTTATTCGATCATCACATCGCCACGATGTATGATCCGAACGAATCAGATGAATAACGAAGTATATATCTGGATCGTTGATGAGACCATTAATTCTTTAGCCTGCGCTGAAGCCTAGCTCAGCTGCTAACAGAATTATATCTAATCTAATTAGATTTATTATCGACCCAAATGGCTTCTATTGCTGCCTCAGCTGCAGCAATAACCCGCATTTGTTGTTTATTCGGTAACAGTATCTTGATTGGAAGATTTCCAGCTTACTGTTCCGTTATTCAAACTGTATAGTACCGTTTGCGACTTATAGTCGTTTAATCGGTTAGGAAACTTGCAGCAGTGATCCCAGTCACTTCAAGTTCTCCTTCTCCATAGTTAAAGACAACTTCCTCAGTTCTCTAAGATACTAATGGATGTTCTTAATATCAATCCAGTGACTATCACTTGGATTGGCCTGTTTGTGACTCCATATGCTCAAAGCGTATGAGACATCAGGTCGATCACATTTTTCAATGTACAAGTTCTCAGAGAGTTTTATCGAAAGCCAATCTTTCACCGATTGTTTTATTGGAATATCATTTCCAAGAAATGACATATTATCATTATTTATAGGACAGCCACTATCAGTGCGCTCCCACTAACCTCCTTATATACACAAGAATCATTTCATTTTGAATTAAATCATATACTATTATGATTATATCAAAAAGATAATTCCAAGAACCTAATGCTTGCTTCAATCCAAACATGGATCGAATAACCTGCAAACCTTGTTTGCTAGTTTTGGTATGACAAAACCGACAGGACGTTGTAAACATCCTCCTAAAGGTTTCCATTTAAGGAAAGCGATTTTCCCGTTCAGCTGTAATATTTCATAAATGAAACATGCAGCATTAGCAAGCATTATCCAAATGGATTTACCGTGGCAACAGGTAAAATATTTCATCGTAATCGACACAATGTTGATAACGTTACCTTTCCGCTAAAAGCCTAGCTTTATACGTTGGTATGTTGCCATCCATGTATGTCTTCCTTGAAGACTTATAGTACCAATAGGCACAATGCCTTGCGGTACATCAACTAGTTTCTAAACATAGTTGGTATACATGGAATCCATTTCGGACTCATGACACTTTGTCATAATAGAGAGTCGATACCTTGTATCACTTCCTTATACGTAGTCAGTTGGTATTCCTCAATAGGATTGACATATTTATGAGGTGAGATCAGAAACCCATACCCCAGGTTGTTTTCTGACTCTCTCCGACTTACGTGGTTCTTGTGTATTCGAAGATTACTGGTATAGTTTCATCCTTGATGAACTATTGTGTTCCATTAAGGAATCGGTTCCTGGAATAGTATTACTTCGATTTTCATCGAGTTTTACTTTCTTCCCACTTACCACTGCATATAGGTATTCCTCTTAGGAAAGCCGCATGGTGAGCAACAATTACATTGTTCTCTGGTGAGATGTATAAGTACTATACTTAGGTTTCCCTAGGATAACCTATAATTGGCACTTATCCGATTTGGGTTTTACTTAGGTATCATCCAAACATATGCCTAGCATCCCAAATTATCAGGAATTAGAAACTTGGTTTCTTTCCTGTTCATATCTAATATGAAGTCTGTCAAACAGATTTTTTTATGGAACCTTATTCAAAATAAGTTATGCACTGTTAATGTTTATCCGTTGAAGGAAATAGTAGCTCAGAGCGACCCATGATTAACCTTATCATGTCCAACAAGATTCGGTTACTCTGGTTCGGACACACCGTCAGGATGACGTGTTCCGGGAGGAGTCCTATTTGAAAGAATATTTTACTCTTTCAAGTATATTAGAAACTTATTGCCTAAGTATTTTCCATTACGGTTTTACCGTGACGGTTTAATACTTCAGTCGATCTGTTTGACTATTTCGTGTCGAAAACTTTAAAAGTTTCCGATTTGTGTTTCAAAGAAACACATAACCATAACGTGATGCCACATCCGTAAAGGTCACGAAATATTCATATCCACATCTAGCTTAGCTAGACATGGCCCACTTGCTTCACTATGTACTAGGGTTAACAGATCGGTGGCATTTACACTTTTACCAAGTAAAGGTGTTTTAGGCACTTTGCCCAATTAACTAGATTCGTAGACTTTATTTGAATAGAATCAAATTAGTCCAAGACAACAATGCCATAATTGAGTTTCTTCTGATCAAATCAGTTTGAGCTATTTGTTTGTCATGTTTTTGTTTGAGATTTATTTATATTCAAAATATAAATGCTGTTATTCACATCTAATGTGTTTATCTCAATATCATCTTTATAAAATAAAACACTTTAGTGTTCTAGAATATAAAGGTTCACCCGCAGCGGGTTAAACACTGATATAGAGATAATGTTTCTAGTCAAACTAGTTACATTATAACAGTTTCTAAATTTAGGTACAAACCCGAGGGTAGTTCCTAAAATAAGTATCTACGGTTGAAACAACGATTTTCGTCCCGTTTCCAATTCGCAGATAAATCTCTATGGAAGTCAGTATCCTGCTCAAAGCAGATTCTGAACACGAGTATATTTTTTATGTACCACACTAAGTATTTAAAATCCAATTTTAATACCAGTAATGAACATATTTATGACAAACATATTTGAAGTCAGAGCCTTGCTCGTCTTCAATTCCTTCATGTCTGCTTTGTTAAAACGGCAGTCACGCTTCCATGATCCCGTTTGCCACAATTTAGGCAGACATTTTGGGATATGTCCTTTATCTTCCATAAGATTATAATGATTTTGCCTTTTCCCTTTTCCATATTCCAGAAACCTTTGGCCAAGCCATGGGTTTCTAGAATATCGAAGTGAGGTGCGCCTTGTGCTACTTGCCATATTGCAAAGTTTGACATTGTCTCCTTGAGAATAGTCATTAACTCTTCAAGAGTTTATATTGCAATTTTAGTACTTCTAAATATAGATTTATGAAGATCCTTCAATTTCAGTATCATACTTTAAGGATCTAATCCTTAGTTCTGATTAAGAAATTAAGGAGTGTACTGCGACAAGCTAAATGGATTAAGCACTAAAGTTATCATCACATAAATCTTCCAAAGATTATGCTCTACTATTTGCTTAACTCCTAGCTTAGGCCTAATATGTTATTTTATCAATAAAGTAAGTTATTATTCCAGGACCATCCTGAAATTTTATTCCCAAT
This sequence comes from Zanthoxylum bungeanum, assembly GCA_019454045.1. NCBI lineage: Eukaryota > Viridiplantae > Streptophyta > Magnoliopsida > Sapindales > Rutaceae > Zanthoxylum > Zanthoxylum bungeanum. The sequence continues at coordinate 17,995 of SKCR01040994.1, forward strand.
TTGAAAAATTAAACCATTTAAATACATTTTCCCTAGGATTATGTTTTAAATGTCAATCTTTCAATTTATCTTGATTCTAATAGTCCAACTATTTAATCAACGATTTTCGGTACTATTTATTATAATGATTACTATAGTCCAACTATTTAATCAACTATAATTTAATTGTTTGAATACAGTCCAACTGTTAATTAAAACAACGATTTAAATATTAGTCCAACTAACATTTAATTTATTTGACGAATGATATTTATTTGAGCGCGTATGGCAAGTAATTAAACGAATATTGTAAATTTAATTCTTGCCTCCCACTATTTTTCGGCGAGCCTCTAACCCTATGTCGAGTACTCGGGAAACCGTGTTTCCTAGCGGGCTAGGATCCCGTTAAATATCACACAATCTTGACTTTGGCCAACAAATTGTATGATAATTAACTAGGTAGATCTCTAAGATCAATGGATCCAATCCAATTCCTAGATCCAGTAGGGGGACATCCAAGTCCGAAACATATATCTTATATATGCCAATATATCCAATATATTGCCTAACATTTTTCCTCTGAATCGACTAAGCCTTGGCTTTGGCACAACAAACTTAGTGATCCCAGTTAAGCGCGACCCATTGACCATGGAAAGCTTCGTAATCAATGTCGATGGACAAGAAGTAGTCTTGACTTTGGCCAACAAACCACAACTTGGACAAGACACCAATATGGAACAAAGCTCTCGTGATTCAAACACATCTTCGACAGACAAAGGCCTTGACTTTGGCCAACAGCCAATGCCAATCTTAGATCTTGAGTAAGAATCACTCAATGGAAGGAAAAACGCTTAATATTTTGTGAGGGTTTTTTGCGTGTAAATTGGCAACCAATTTATTATCTTTGTTAAGGTCTCATCATCATACACCCTTAAACATGCATTCTAAATACATAATAAAACGTGTATAATAAAATAATAATGATATGCGGATGGATACTTAACACATTGATCCTAGATCAAATCTCTCCATTTCCTCTCACCCGCTAGCACAAGTATTACTTATACCCGTTAACTACACTTCTAAAGAAACCTCATTTACATTAAGGGGAATAGGTGAGAAGAGAAATACAATGAGAAATGAGGTAATGGGCTGGACACCGCAGGTCCAATTTAATAAATCAAATTTATTACAACAATTTCTAAATTGCCCCCCACCCATCTAATGTCCATCCGATATACATTATTCATGCATCGCAACCATGTATTCACACAAGCATGTTATCAATCAATCTAATCAAATTAATTAATCTGATAATTAGTGACCATCCAATGTTCAAACAACGATTTGATTTTGCGCGAGTCAAACTCGTTTTGCGAATAATACTCAAAGTACGAATTCTCGAATTAAATTAAACTACATAATTAAATCCGATTCAATTTATATTTAATACTAATTCGCTATTTAATTTCAAATTAAATATTACACTTTATTAACGAACTTTTACGATTTAAATCCAAATTTAATCGTTACGGGTATCAAAGACCGATTAACGTCCAACGTTAATTTAATTAAAGTCCAATGGGCTTTTAAATAATTTCTTTAAGGCGTGGACTTTTGGTTAACTCGGGTCAAACCCAATAACCAAAGCCCAATCAAGGAATTACCCCATAAGCCTAGAAATCAATTTATGCCCATTAGGCCTAATTAAATTAATTAAGGTCCATTAGTCGCATTTGGGCTTTATGGAAGCGGTTTTGGGCCCAATTGGATCCAACCAATTTAGCCTAAACCTAACTTGGTACAACCATGCCCAATTAGCCCATTTACAACATTACAAGCCCAAATCCAATTTAAGCCCAAATAATTTAATTCCAAAAATTCCAAATTTCTCAATTAAATTACCTAAAGTGTATTACATAATTAATTACCCTAATCAATATTTCCAAAACACAAATTTGTCTAATTAATCATGCTTATTAACATTAAATCATGTCCAACACAATTTATCAAAAATCAAACCCAATTACATGCTACAAGTCTCGGCAATATAGGGGTTTTTCAAATCGATTTTGATTTCAATCCAATTGAATCCACAATCAATATTTCCCGAATGATTTTAACTCATCCAATGAATAAAAAATCAAAAATCCAAGACATTAGGGCATCATGTATTTTCGACCAAGCCATAAAATTTGGGCAAAATTGTTCCAAACAATATTTCTTGAAATTGATCCAATCAATCTTCAATTCAACAACATTTAAGCATACTAAATCATCCAATTTCATTAAATCATGCTCAAATTCATTTGACCTAATTTTAAGCCCTAAAGTATTTTCATGCTCAACCTTGCTCATAGATACCATTGTTGGAATTCTCTAAGCTTCCCAAGATCATTTCAAGCAATGAAAATACATGTGCGAATACAACGAGAGAGTTGCGGAATACTCACATCGATCGGTTGAGAGATACGGGAGACAACAAAAATCATTTTTCTGCCTCCTCCAAGCTCGGCAGTGGGCAGTTTCTTCAGCTTCCATTTTCGGCTTTGGTGATCTCCATGGTTGCTCCAAGCTCCAAGCTTTGGTTGATGATGATTCCAAGCTCATGAAGTGAGTTCCCTATCAGCTTTGTATGTCTCCAATGGTGTGTTAGCACTTAGGAATTTTTGCTACAAAAATTCCTTATCTTCTCCTTGCTTTATTCAGTCAAACCAGTGAAAGAAAGAAGAAGAAATGGCATGTTGGCCGAGAGAGATGTAGAGGGAAAATGTTTTTGCTCTAAAACCGTGTGTTAGGAAGAGAGAGATTAGAAGTTGTGTGTTTTGTATATCAAATACAAAAAATAAAAGTCAAATACCATTTAATAAAATAATGATATATGTGTTTCAAGCTTTCAAAATTTTTTTCAACAACTTCCATCAAGTCACATCACTCAATCAATCAAGAAATTGTCGCATCACTCAAAGTGACATGATTTGACCCTTGATGTGACTAGCGATTTGACGCTTGATTTGACTTGCGTGCCACACTCGATTTCGAAATGCGAATGTGCTCGTAAATAATCCCGGGCTCGGGTTCGCTAATTCCAAATTAACGAATTTTCCGTTGCGACCCAATTAAATGATTATGCCTAGCGAAATCACTATTCACATCGCTAACGAATTAATTCTAAATTAACTCGTTCGCCCGAATTAAAATCTGATTTTAATTCTGCGTCGAATCCAATTTCATATAATATATCGAATATATTATTATAATCGATTAATTCCAAATTAATCGTCCTCTCTCTTTAATCGATATTTTATCACAGATAAAATATCTCCGTAATTAATCCCAGATTAATTTTCTCTCTCATCATAAATTAATCCCAGATTAATAAAGTGCGAGTCATACGTCATCGATGAATCTTCGGGAAGCGACCCATGAGATCCCCGGATATGTTGGTAGTAAAATCCGATCGTCGGACTATCCGAACATGTACGTACCTAGTACTACGCTTTTTTACCGATTTACAAGACAAGGTTGGCTTCTAGCAAAGCGCCATGCCTACCCAATCTCTAGAAACATGCTTATATGAATAAGCGATCTATATCAGGCGTAGTATACATAGTATTGCATATTTCGATCCAGTATCGGATGTGTCACGTGCTAGGCCTGGGGCTGGAATTATGTCTGCCCCGTACGAAGCACATGTCGGATGTCTGGTAACTAGTCTCTATAATCAGATATACATGACCTAGTCATAATATCCCGATGACTGCAGTACTTAAGAGTACTAGTACAGTATCCTACGCGACATCATTTCCACTATGACTGGAGTGATACTTCCGTCTTGACATCACACCCAACACACTACGATTCTCAATATACCCAGCAGAGGCGTATACAGAACTTGTTAAAGCCCTGGACGACCAAAACCAAAGTATATTGATTGTCGCAAGTATTAACGGTGCAAGTGTCAGGTTAAGACCAAATACACCTACCCTGATTTCGGACTTCCATAGACACATAGTCATACTACCAATGGAATTCCGAGGGGGTCTATCCAGAGCGAAGCTGTTTCCCGTACCATCGGTAAATAAAACCTCCTATTACACTTGCATGAGTATCCTATACCCAAATATATGAGAACTATGTCGTTGTGCCCTCACAAACGCGCACAAGTGTAATACTAGTCTTTTACGCATTATCGATGTCCAATCTCGATAATACTCTGACTAGGGATATTTAATGATTTATCCTTCGTGGACTGATACTGTTTCATATCATTCTCAATCCAGGAACTAATCATATGGACCTCCTATCATTTATACATCTTGGTGATCTAATCACAAATGATAAGAGAGTAATCTCCTTTGTCACATAGTTAATTTGTACAACAACACCATGATCTGTACAAATAGTGACGCTATGGGTCATAACTGTCCAACACTAAATGCAATCGTGATCCCTACGAAAGTGGCTTAGTTTAATTTAGTTCCTGTTGTTTATTTCATTTTCTGTTTGTTTTGCTCGAGGACTAACAAACCGTTAGGTTTGGGGGTGTGATGAGCGGAAAATATATCATATTTTACCGCCCATTTGACCTAATATTTGTATGGTTTCTTTGGTTTGATGAACATTTTGGTGTTTTTTTGTGTGTTTTGCAGATAAATAAAGATTTAGGACTCAATGAAATCAAATCGGGGCTAAAACGATGAAAAACAGACAAAAGGGGCAAAAATGGAAATGCACTGCTCACGCGTCGCGACGCGCATGTCTCTTTGTGTCGCGACGCACCTCTATTATGAAGCCTGCCTATAGTTACTGTGTACGCGTTGCGACGTAGAGCACCTACGTGCCACGACGCACGGCGCTCCCTGGACACGTGTCAGGATTCATCAGAATGCGTTTACACGTCAACGCGTCGCGATGCCATTCCATAATTTTTGCTTATAAATTAGATTTGATTTCATTGAGAATTTCATACTTTCCTTAAGGTTCTAATAAGGATCTAAGGACTGTATCTTGTGTGTTTAATTTTTTAATTTAAATTATGTATTTTTATTTTCAGTAATAGTAGTAGTTTATTTTCTTTACTTTTCTTTTATGTTTAGTAGTTAAATTTCTGTTGGGGGAATGGGGAAATTTTTATTATTATAGTTTAGATTAATTTCGTTTAATTATAATATATAAATTATCTTAAAACTTGACTAAATTGGATACCGTTTTTATGGTCAGTTGGAATTAATTCAAAATCTGACTTAATTAGGATACCGCCTATATGGTCGGTTGGAAATATCATGCTAAATTTATATATTATAATAAGGGAATTTCTAAATTAGAAAAGGTAAAGGTGGATCCCCTAACCCCTGTATTTTATTTTTATTCTGGGGAAGTGATGAAACACAATATTCTCATGCTTAATAATTGATTTAATTATATTGTGTTTAATACTTCAGTTTGTTTATTGAATCTTAAGCTTAATACTTCTTGTTGTTTGATCACCAATAAGATTGATGTGGTAAACTTAAAATGAACTTGGAAAATGGATTTTAGGTTTCAGCCTTAGATTGAATAGCTCACGATCTCCCTTAAGGATAGATAACCCTTAATAGATTTCCTTCCAAGAAAGACATATATCTGTCGGGCGGGGGTAGCCACAATTGGAACTTGAAATTAATAAATTTAGGTAACTTGGTTAACATTGACATATGATTAATTGGGTTATTTGGGTGTTTGCATCTGACCATCGACAGAGGCTTTTGCATATTTTCGTGTTCTAGGCTAACAAACTAATTTATTACACATATATAAGAGAATCAATTCATCATTAGAATAATATTGTGTCGATTCACAACCCTAGATATTTGTGTCTTTTGTTTATTTTCCTTAGTATTTTCTTATGTGTCTTTATTTATTTAGCAAATCCACATTCAACCAACCAATCAAGCAATCATTCTCATCTCCCTCTAATTAGATACCTGTAAACATTTAGCATCAATAATCAATAACAACAGTAGAAATTAAGTCCTCGTGGGATCGATATTTTTATACTACTTTAGTGATACGTGTGCTTGCGTTACGTGTGTGATTTCACCGATCATTACTCTAATTGCTTACAACTCTCCCTAAACACTTCAAAAATACCCAAATTAATTTTTAACATCAAAACTAACATCAACACATGTTATATAATAAAAATCAAGTTTATTTTTACAAAAACATAAATTTATTCTAAATACGCACTTGCGTAAATTTTGAATCCAATACTCAAATCAAATTAGAATCCCAATAAGAAATGTCTCGTGAATAATTCTAGGTCACCCAAAAGTGGTCAAGTGATTCTAGAATGGTAGCCATAGCTTTAAGCTTTTAATCTAGAGTTCCAAACCCTAATTTTATGTTTATGTCAAACATAAATATTTTGACCCAATTACAAGCATATTGTGTTTATACTTCCAAAGCATCCTAACACAATTAATTAGCCTAATTTCAACATTATGTATCAAATACATAATTCAACATTATATGTCTCATTAATGAAAAATATAGCTTTTGGAGAAAATCAAACTTACCTAGCAAGGTTGATTCAAAGATCCAATCTACTTCTCCTTCTTGAAATATTTGGAGAATTTCCAAGGATTAGCAAGCTTAACTCCAAGATCTAATCTTGATTCCAATGCTAGCAAGCTTCACCCCAAGATTTAATCTTGATTTCTCCTAAATGAAATGTTATAGAGACCTCACCAAGCTTCTCTAAACACTTCTCTAACATAGGCTAATTTCTCTAATACTTGCTTGTATTTAGCTTTCTCAAGATTTTTCGTTGCTTAATTAAAACCTTCCTAAAGCTTGGCAAAACTTAGATAATTTTTAATTAATAAAAGTTGTAATCAACTTTTAGGTGGGCTTAATCTAATTTTTCCAAATATGTATATTAGGTGTGACTAATCTCTATTATCTCCCACTTTGATTTAATCCAATTAAATCAAGCCAATGATTAGGAAATGAATTAGCTAAATGTTTGCCACTTTGATTTAATCCAATTAAGTCAAGCCAAAACCACCTATTATTACATATTTACAATTACCATAATATTCTCAAAAGGTAGAGATAATTATGATTTTACAATTAAGCCCTTGCATAATTATTAAATTAACCCAATTAATCTAATTAAGTCAAAGTAAATAATCAATGTTATACAATAACACTTGATTATCTTAGTTGATAATTATAATATCGAATATTATCTTTTATCAAAATTAATCGGCTACCCAAGTGATCAACAAGTACACTTCATATTGGGACTCTCTAAGTTCAGACATGTTCGTCATATATGCCTAGCTAATATGTACGCAATTCGGCCACCTCCGAATTTGCGAAGAACACGAACAACCTTTCTGAAATATACAAGTCGAGGTCATCACATATGTTTAACAGTCCCCCAGTCATAGGCTATCTGAGTTGTTCTTAGGAAACATAGAATACACCGTCAAGTTTTCGAGGTGAACATCTCATGTAGACATGTCCATAATTCTTCATAACTGATGTGATCCACCCTAGGTGATCTACTTTGGCCAAAGCTTTAAGAATCGTGACTTTACTCACATGGATACCTAAATCCATTATGGTACACATACGGGCCGACGGATCATATCTTACTTCACACTTTATTACTGAGTGCATCGGTCCACACCCGACGACCATCAAGAGGCCAGACCATGAAAGGTTTCTGACATACATGGCATCAAAGTGTGGAGGATCTTACACAAAATCAATGTTATCTTATAGTCTAATGATTACATACGCTTCTCGACTCGAGGAGATTCCTATTGACGATGGTGTATACTTCCAATTATTAGGAATCACCTGTGAGACATTCAGTATTCGGTCCAACCAATACCCACACGTCTATATGAGTTTCCAAAACTCATGGTACATCGCGTTAAACCATTGGAACTCCAATTCCAATATACAACATGCTAGTCTTCTAGGTTATAGGAATTCGACCGTATTCCAAAACCAACTACCAAAAATATATACATTAAGAATAATTTATAATAGTAATACTTATCCTAATGTCGGACCACCTAGTATCATGTATTACTATAAGATTATTCTAAGGTTGATGTCATTCTTAGCATATCTATACATCACTCTAATACGCATAAGGACAATACCATTAATAAGGTATGAATTGAAAAAGTAGTTATTTTATTAATAAATAATAAAATATAAAATTCAGATTGGTACTCCAAGCACCAACTCCAACAAACTCCCACTTGCTTAATGCCAATCTGGATGGTACCGGAGTCCCGTCTCCTCCACATGTTTATCAAATAACTTAGGAAGTAAGGCCTTTGTAAGCGGGTCTTCTATGTTGTCTAGTCTTTGAACCTTCAAGACCACTATGTCTTTTCGTTCAATTATCTCTCTAATTACGCGATATTTCCTTTCCATGTGTTTATACTGGGAATGTGCTCTTGGCTACTTAGCATGCGCAATGGTTCTGCTATTATCACAGTACAATGGGATCGAATCCACAATACTAGGCATAATGCCAAGTTCTGTGATAAAATTTCTATTCCATACAACTTCTTTAGCAGCTTTTGAAGCCACTATAAATTCCGCCTCAGTGGTGGAATCAGCTGTTGAGCCTTGCTTTGAACAAAGCCAACTGACTACACCGCCATTGATAGTAAATATGTATCATGATGTAGATTTTCTATCATCTGGATCTTCCTAGAAGTCGGAGTCTGTATAACCCTTAACTTGTAGCTCATTTTGTCCATATATCATAAACTTATCCTTATTACCCGTAATATATTTCACGATATGTTTCACGGCTGTCCAATGATCATTACCTGGATTAGACTGATATCGACTGGTCACACTGACGTCGAAACTTATGTCATATCTAGTACATAGTATAACATACAATATGCTTCCAATACAAGAAGTATATGGCAAGTTAGAAATTCTAACTCCCTTTTCCTCAGCCAGAGGTGCCATTTTCTTCGAAAGATGTATGCCGTATCGGAAAGGTACATTTGCTGCTTTGCAGTAGGTAAAACCGTACCTTTCTAACATCTTATCTATGTACGTTGATTGCGACAATCATATAAGCTCTATCCCGGTAGAGCCTTATACCTAGTTTATAAGAAGCTTCACTCATATCTTTCATGGAGAAGTTCTTGCAAAGGTAGACTTCCACACTTTGCATCAATCTTATATCATTTCATATGATAAAGATGTCATCTATATACAAGACTAAGAAAATATCATACTCCCACTCACTTTCTTATAAACACATGGTTCTTTCTCGTTCTAGATGAATCCAGATAATCTAATTATCTCATCAAAATGACGATTCCAGCTTCGAGATGTCTGTTTAAGTCCATAAATAGACTTCTGGAGCTTACTAACCAAGTTTGAAGTCTCGCAAGATACGAAACCCTCTGGTTGTTTCATATATATATCCTCCTCAAGGAATCCATTTAGGAAAGCGGTTTTCACATCCATCTTTCATATCTCATAATTGTGATATGCAGCAATGGCTAAAAGAATCCTAATAGATTTTAGCATGGCTACTGGTGAAAAGGTTTCCTCATAGTCAATCCCAAGACATTGAGTGTAACCTTTTTCTACCAGTCGGGTCTTAAAGGTTTCCACATTTCCATCGGGCCCTCGCTTCATTTTGTAAACCCATTTATAACCAATAAGTTTAAATCCTTCAGAAAGTTCAAGTAAGTCCCAGGCTTGATTGTCATGCATTGAATCCATTTCAGATTTAATGACCTCACAAAGCTTCTCTAAACACTTCTCTAACTTAGGCTAATTTCTCTAATACTTGCTTGTATTTAGCTTTCTCAAGCTTTTTCTTTGCTTAATTAAAACCTTCCTAAAGTTTGCTTTTTATAGCAAAACTTAGGCAATTTTTAATTAATAAAAGTTGTAATCAACTTTTAGGTGAGTTTAATCTAATTTGTCCAAATATGTATAATTAAGTGTGACTAATCTCCATTTTCTCCCACTTTGATTTAATCCAATTAGATCAAGCCAAAGATTAAGAAATGGGTTAAATAAATGTTTGCCACTTTGATTTAATCCAATTAAATCAAGCCAAAACCACCTATTATTACATACTTACAATTACCATAATATTTTCAAATGGTAGATATAATTATGATTTTATCATTAATCCTTGTCTAATTATTAAATTAACCCAATTAATCTAATTAAGTCAAAGTAAATAATCAATGTTATACAATAACACTTGATTATCTTAGTTGATAATTATGATATCGAATATTTGTTGGACAATTATGACCCATAGCATCACTATTTGTAAAAGACATTGTGGTTTTTGTACAAATTAACTATGTGACTATGGAAATTGCATTTTATCTTTTTGTAATTTGATTACTTAAATATATAAATGATAAAAGTCCTTATGATTAGTTCCGGATTATGAGATATGAGACAATATCAATCCATAAAGCTTTAATCATTAAATATCCCTAGTCGTAGTATTATCGAGACTGGACATCGATAATGTGGAATAGACTAGTATTGCACTTGTGCGTGTTATGGAAGCGTAATGACATAGTTCTCATATATTTAAGTATTGGATACTTATGCAAGTGTGATAGGAGGTTGTGTGTACCGATGGTAAGGAAACAACTTCGCTCTGGATAGACCCCGCAGAATCCCATTGGTAGTATGACTATGTGTCTATGGGAATCCGCATCAGGGTAGGTGTATTTGGTCTTAACCTGAGACTTGCATCGCTAGTACTTGCGACAATCAATACGCTTTGGTTTTGGTCGTCCAAGACTTTAATAGGTTATGTGTACGCCTCTTCTGGGTTTATTGAGAATCGTAGTGTATTGGGTGTGATGTCAAGACGGAAGTATCACTTCAGTCATATGGAGATGATAATCACGCAGGGATACAGAACTAGTACTCTAATTGGTTGCAACCATCGGGATAATATGACAAGGTCATGATTATCCGATTAAAGAGACTAGTTGCTTGTGATTTGATATATGCTTCGTACGGGACAGACACTATTCCAGCCCTAAGCCTTGCATGTGACATCTGGTACTAGATCGTAATACGCAATACTACGTGTACTACGCCTGACATAGATTAATATTCCTTTAAGAATATTTCTGTAGAATTGGGTAGGCACGGTGCTTTGCTAGAAGCCAACTATGTCTCGTAAATCGGTAAAAACGTACGTGTTTGAATAGTCCGACGATCGGATTTACTGCCAACATATCCAGGGATCTCATGGGTCGTTTCCCGAAGATTCACCGATGATGTATGATTCGAATATAATTAATCTAGGATTAATTGCGGAGAGATTTTATCTGGGATAAAATACTATTTGAAGAGAGAGAACGAATAATTTGGAATTAATCGATAAAATAATATATTTGATATATAAAACGAAATTAGATTTCGACGCGGAATTAAAATTGGATTTTAATTCGAGCGAACGAATTAATTTAGAATTAATTCGCGAGCGATGTGAATAGTAATTTTACTAGGCATAATTATTTAATTAAATTTGATTTAATTACGTCGCAACGGGAAATTCGTTAATTCGGAATTAATGAACCTGAGCCCGGAATGTGTTTACGGGCCCACTCGTATTTTGAATTAAAGTGGGGCCCACAAGTCACATCGCAAGTCACCTTTTGTGTTGGAAGTCACATCAACTTTGAGTGATGTGATACAAGTCACTTTTTTGAGTGATGGGAGTAGTTGAGAGCAATTAATGCCATTTACCCTCCAAATGTTTGTTTTGCTTTTTGGAAAAGCATATACCAAAATTTGTGAGACTTTTGGTATAAGGGGTTTTTAGAAAACAAAACACAAAATATTGAAAAAGCTCATTTTCTCCCCATTTTTCTCTCTTGGCCGAATCCTTCACAAGGCAAAAGGAAAATTTTGTTTCAAAATTTTTCAAGTGCTAGCATACAAGGAACCATTCAAGATGATAGGAAAACCAACCTTTGAGCTTGGAATCTCAAATCAAAGCTTGGAGCTTGGATTCAACATATTCAAAAGGAAGCTTGGAGACTTCTCAAAGGAAAAACTTTTTGTTATCAACGCATCCAAAATCCGTTTGATGTAAGTATATTTCCGCTATACTTCTTCTTATATTCACATTATTTCTTGCTTAAATTGATCTTGGGACACTTTAGAAACCCAACAATGGTATCATGGAGCCTATTTGAGCATGAAATTTGATTAGGGTTTATATACAAAAATTTGGGTATTTTTGATTTGAGCATGTTTTAATCAAATTGTTTGTTTAAGTATGCTTGTATGTTGATAACTTAGAGTTATGCATGATCAATTTGAAGAAAAATTAATTGGATTAATTTTCCTCATTTTTATTGCCTTGGCCGAATGTAATGGATAAACCCTAGGTCATGGAGATTTTGTTTTTAAGACCATTGGATGTGTTTAAAGACTTGGGATAAATTGATTTATGATTTAATTGGATTGAAATCGAAATCGATTTTAAAAATCTCTCAATGACGTGACCATAAGAGCATGAAAATGAGATGATTTTGATTCAATAATGTTGGACATGTGTTGAAAAGATTAATGCATGATTAATTAATTAAATTGATTTTTTGGAGATATTAATTTAGATAATTAATTAGTGCAATACACTTTAATTAATTAAATTATGAAATTTGGAATTTTAGAATTTGATTAATGGGCTTAATTTAGAATTGGGCTTATAATGTTGTATTTGGGCCTAATGGGCTTGGCTGGGCCAAGTTGGTTTAGGACAATTGGATTGGATCCAAATTGGGCCTAAACCATTCCATTAAGTCCAAATATAACAAATGGGCATTTTATGTTTAATTGGGCCTAATGGGCCAAAATTGGTTTCTTGGCAAATATGGTGATTCCTTAATTGGGCTTTGGTATTAGGGTTTGACCCATATTGACCAAAGTCCATGCCTTAAGAAATTAATTGAATGCCCATTTGACTTTAATTAAATGACATTGGATGTTAATTGGGCTTTGAGACCCATTTAGATTAGATTTGGAATCTAAGTCATAAAGGCGCATTTAAAAGTGTAATTATTTAATTTGGAATTAAATATAGAATTAGTATTGAATACAAATTAAATTAGATTTAAATTGTAGTTCGATATAATTCAACAATTCGTACTTTGAGTACTTATTCTTAAACGAGTTGGACTCGTGCAAATCAAATCATTGTTTGAACATTGGATGATCACTTTATTCAAAGATTAATTAAGTGGATTAGATTGATTGAATAACATGCTTTGTGTGAATACATGGATGTGTTGTATGAATAATGTATATCAGATGGATATTAGAAGGGAAAAGGGCAATTTTGGAAATTATTGTAAATTTAGAATTTATTAAATTGGACTTGCGTGTCCAGCTTTATCTCACGATTCTTTGTAATTCTCTTCTCACCTAATTCCCCTCAATGTGAATGAGGTTTCTCTAATTGTATTATGTAATTGGGTAGAAGTTAGAATAGTGCTAGCCGGGGAGAGGAAAGAGAGTGATTTGTTCTAGGAACAATCTGTGAGATATCCATCCGCATATCATTATTAATTTATTTACCGCGCCTTATTATGCTTTTAGAATGCATGCTTAAGGGTGTATGATGAGACCTAATCAAAGATAATAAATTGGTTACCAATTTACGCGAAAAACACTCAACAAATATTAAGTGTTTTTCCTTCCATTGAATGATTCATTCTCAAGATCCAAGATTGGCACTGGTTTGTTGGCCAAAGTCAAGACCTTTGTCCATCGCGGATGTGTTTGAATCATGAAGGCTTTTTTCCATATCGTATGTCTTGTCCAAGTTGTGATTTGTTGGCCAAAGTCAAGATCACTTCTTGTCCATCGACATCGATTACGACGCTTTCCAAAGTCAATGGGTTTCGCCTAACTGGAATCATTAAGCTTGTTGTGCCAAAGCCAAGGCTTAGTTGATTCAGAGGAAAAGGTTAGCAAAATATATTGGATATATTGGCATATATATTGTATATATGTTTCGGACTTGGAGGTCCACCTACCGGATCTAGGAATTGGATGAGATCCAATTGATCTTAGAGATCTACCTAGTTAAATATCATACACCTTGTTGGCCAAAGTCAAGGTTGTGTGTTATTTAACGGGATCCTAGCCCACTAGGAAATTAGGTTTCCCGAGTACTCAACAGAGGGTTAGAGGCTCGCCGAAAAATAGTGGGAGGCTAGTATTGAATTTTTCAGTTTCGTTCAAATACTTGGCTTTACGCGCTTTCAAATTATTTCGTCAATTATATTTATTAGTTGGACTAATATTTTATTATTTTTCTTGTAACAGTTAGACTGTACCCATACATCGTTAATTGAATAGTTTGACTATTGCAATTAAGATGACAGGAAAGTTAATCATTAGAGATATTATCATGGGCGACAATGTCTTTAATGGCACAAACTTTCTAGATTGGGACATGAATCTCAGGATTGTCCTGGGATCCGAGAAGTTACTCTACACTATAGAGAGACCTCTTGGTCCTAAGCCTAGATCTGATCAGATAGTTGAGCTAGAACTTTGGAAGAATCATAGCGATGACAACTTCACTGCTCAATCTATAATGCTTGCTACTATGACTCAACAATTCCGTCATCAAAATAAGGGATTGGATCCCTATAATATGATGGCGAAGTTGCATGATATTCACCGATCTAATCTAAGATCGCAAAGATATGAGTTGCATAAGAAGCTCTTTCGTGCTCACATGTCAGAGGGTACGTCTGTTGAGCACCATGTATTACAGATGATTGCTGACATTGAGCAGCTGGGACAGATGGGCATTGTCTTCGTGGCTGAGACTTCAATAGATTTGATCTTACAGTCTCTCCCCGACACTTGGAGTGGGTTCATCATGAACTACAATATGATGAACCAAGAACAAACTCTTGGAGATTTGATGTCCACACTGCGCAAAGCAGAAAAAGAGCTTCAAAGGAGCAAGAAGCGCGAGGCGCACTTCACTTCAACATCTCAGACTTCGAAGGCTTGGCCCAAGGAGACTGGAGGTGTAAAGAAGAAGAAGAAGAAGAAGAAAGGCAAGGCCAAATCATCAAAACCTTCTGGGAAGGGTAAGGACAAATCCCAAGATGTATATCTACAGTGCGGGAAGTGGAGTCGCTGGAAGCGTGACTACCGCGAGTACAAGGCACACATGAAGGAAATCAAAGCGGGCAATGCCCCAGGTATGTTTGTTATCGAAATAAACATGTCTACTACTAGTTTTAAAAATTGGATTTGATTCTGGTTGTGGTACTTATATATATACTGATGTGCAGGATCTGCAGATTAGCAGGAGACTGGCCTCATGAGAGATTGACCTCCGCGTTGGAAATGGGACACGAGTCGCCGTTTTGGCCGTTGGCACTTTTGTTTTGGAACTGCCCTCGAGGCATGTACTTAAACTTACAGACTATTATTATGTACCTAGTTTGACTAGAAATATTATTTATGTATCTATGTTAGCCCAATGTGGGTATACTTTTGTATTTAGAAACACTGGGTGTCTTATGTATAAAAATGATATGGAAATTTGCACTGCTGATGTAAATAATGGTCATTATATTTTGAATATAAGTCAATCTCAAACATATAATGTAACAAACAAAAGGCTTAAAGTAAGTAACAACGATGAAACTTATATGTGGCATTGTCGTCTGGGACACATAAACAAGACACGTATATCCACACTTTCGAAGAGTGGGTACTTGGATGGATTGGATCCAAATTCATATGACGTCTGCGAATCTAGTTTGTTAGGCAAAATGCCTAAATCACCTTTTAGCGCTAAAGGTGTACGTGCCACCGAACTGTTAGCCATCGTTCATAGTGACGTATGTGGGCCCATGTCTAGCCAGGCTAGAGATGGATATGAATACTTCGTAACCTTTACGGATGGTGCATCGCGTTATAGTTATGTGTATCTTATGAGACACAAGTGGGAAACCTTTGAGAAATTCAAAGAGTTACGACACGAAGTATAAAAACAGACCGACAAAGGTATTAAGACATTACGGTCGGACCGTGGTGGCAAATACTTAAGCAATGAGTTTCTTGATTACTTGAAAGAATATGGTATTCTTTCACAGTGGACTCCTCTAGGAACATCGCAATTAAATGGTGTGTCCGAACGGAGAAACCGAACTTTGTTAGACATGGTAAGGTCTATGATGAGTCGCACAGAGCTACCTATTTCCTTCTGGGGATATGCATTGAACAGTGCAATACTTATTTTGAATAAGGTTCAGTCAAAGTCTGTTCAACAGACTCCGTATGAAATATGGACAGGAAAGAAACCGGGTTTCTCATTCCTGAAGATTCGGGGATGCTGGGCATACGTCAAACGTTTGGAAGGTACCAAACTAGAACCCAAATAGAATAAATGCCTATTTATAGGATATCCTAGGGAAACCAAAGGATATTACTTCTATCACCCAGAAGAGAACAAAGTATTTGTTGCTCTACATGCGGTTTTCCTTGAGAAGGAATTCCTAAATGCAGTGATATGTGGGAGGAAAGTAAAACTCGATAAAATCGGAGTGATACTGTTCCTGGCACAGAATCCTTAACGGAACATGAACAGTCCATCAGGGATGAGACTGTACCACAATCTTCGAATACACAAGAATCGCGTAGGTCGGAGAGAGTAAAAAAACAACCTGAGAGGTATGGGTTTCTGATCTCACCTCATGTGGATATCAATCTTATTGAGGAAGACGAACTGGCTACTTATGAGGAAGCAATACAAGGTATCGACTCCGGTTTATGGCAAGATGCCATGAATTCTGAAATGGATTCCATGTACACCAACCAAGTTTGGACACTGGTTGATGCACCAGAAGGTGTAAAGCCTATTGGTTATAAATGGGTCTTCAAGAAGAAGACTGACATGGATGGCAACGTACAAACGTACAAAGCTAGGCTTGTAGCGAAAGGGTATCGTCAACGACATAGTGTCGATTACGACGAAAATTTTTCACCCGTTGCCATGATTAAATCCATTCGGATAATTCTTGCTATTGCTGCATATTTCGATTACGAGATATGGCAGATGGACGTCAAAACCGCTTTCCTTAACGGAAACCTTTTGGAGGATGTTTATATTCAACAGCCTGACGGTTTTGTCATACCAAGACTTGCAAACAAGGTTTGTAAGTTAAATCGATCCATTTATGGATTGAAGCAAGCATCGGTTCTTGGAACCAACTTTTTGATGAGATCATAAAAGAATATGATTTCGTTCAAAATAAGGATGATCCTTGTGTATATAAGAAGGTTAGTGGGAGCGTACTGACATTCATTATCATTTACGTTGATGATGTATTGCTTATTGGCAATGACATTCCCATGTTAACATCGGTGAAAGCTTGGCTTTCATTAAAATTCTCCATGAAGGATCTGGGAGAAGCAGCCTTTATTCTGGGAATAAAGATCTACCGGGATAGATCTAGAAAGCTACTTAGACTCTCCCAGAGTACGTACATTGACAAAGTGTTGAAGAGATTCAACATGGATCAGTCCAAGAGGGGACTGTTGCCAGTGTCACATGGCGTCACTCTATCTAAGGACATGTGTAGTAAAACTCAAGATGAGAGAGACAACATGAGTCGGATCCCATTCTCCTCGGCAGTCAGATCGATCATGTATGCCATGATATGTACGTGACCTGATGTCTCATATACTTTGAGCATATGTAGTCGCTATCAGGCCTATCCAAGTGATGGTCACTGGATGGCGGTTAAGAATATCCTAAAGTATCTTAGATGAACTAAAGATGTTTTCTTAATATATGGAGATGGAGAACTTGAGGTAATTGGGTTTACCGACACAAGTTTCCAAACCGATAAAGACGATTGTAAGTCGCAATTGAATAACGGAGCAGTAAGCTGGAAATCTTCCAAGCAAGAGACTGTTGTCGATTAACAACAGAGGCGGAGTACATTGCTGCACCTGAAGCAGCAAAAGAGGTAGTTTGGATCCGTAAATTCCTAATTGGATTAGGAGTAGTTCCGTTAGCAGCTGAGCCCGTTCCATTGTATTGTGACAATAATGGGGCTATAGCGCATGCTAAGGAACTGCGGTCTCATCAACGATCCAAGCATGTTCTTCGACGTTTCCATCTGATTCGTGAGATCATATATCGTGGCGATATGAAGATCGAGAAGTTCGCATCAGAGGACAACATTGCAGATCCGCTGACGAAAGTTATTCCTCAGTAAAAGTTTGAGCGACATGTACATAGTTCAGGTGTTAGATGCTTGAGTGACTGGCTATAGGCCAAGTGGAAGATTGTTGGATAATTATGACCCATAGCGTCACTATTTGTAAAAGACATTGTGGTTTTTGTACAAATTAACTATGTGACTATAGAAATTACATTTTATCATTTTTTAATTTGATTACTTAAATATATAAATGATAAAAGTCCTTATGATTAGTTTTGGATTATTAGATATGAGACAATATCAATCCATAAAGGTTTAATCATTAAATATCCCTAGTCGTAGTATTATCGAGACTGGACATCGATAATGCGGAATAGACTAGTATTGCACTTGTGCATGTTATGGAAGCGTAATGGTATAGTTCTCATATATTTAAGTATTGGATACTTATGCAAGTGTGATAGGAGGTTGTGTTTACCGATGTTACGGAAACAGCTTAGCTCTGGATAGACCCCGCGGAATCCCATTGGTAGTATGTCTATGTGTCTATGGGAATCCGCATCAGGGTAGGTGTATTTGGTCTTAACCTGAGACTTGCATCGCTAGTACTTGCGACAATCAATACGCTTTGGATTTGGTCGTCCAGGACTTTAACAGGTTCTCTGTACGCCTCTTCTGGGTTTATTGAGAATCGTAGTGTATTGGGTGTGATGTCAAGACAAAAGTATCACTTCAGTCATATGGAGATGATGATCACGCAGGGATACAGAACAGGTACTCTAATTGGTTGCAACCATCGGGATAATATGATAAGGTCATGATTATCCGATTAAAGAGACTAGTTGCTTGTGATCCGATATATGCTTCATACGGGGCATACATTATTCCAGCCTCAGGCCTTGCATGTGACATCCGGTACTAGATCATAATACGCAATACTATGTATACTACGCCTGACATAGATTAAATATTCCTTAAAGAATATTTCTGGAGAATTGGGTAGGCATAGTGCTTTGCTAGAAGCCAACCATGTAGTACGAGGTACGTACGTGTTCGGATAGTCCGACGACCGGATTTACTACCAACATATCCATAGATCTCATGGGTCGCTTCCCGAAGATTCACCGATGACGTATGATTCAAACATAATTAATCTAGGATTAATTGCGGAGAGATTTTATATGGGATAAAATACTATTTGAAGAGAGAGAACGATTAATTTGGAATTAATCGATAAAATAATATATTCGATATATAAAACGAAATTAGATTTCGACGCGGAATTAAAATTGAATTTTAATTCGGGCGAACGAATTAATTTAGAATTAATTCACGAGCGATGCGAATAGTAATTTTCTAGGCATAATTATTTAATTAAATTTGATTTAATTACTTCACAACGGGAAATTCGTTAATTCAGAATTAACGAACCCGAGCCCGGAATGTGTTTGCGGGTCCACTCGCATTTTGAATTAAAGTGGGGCCCACAAGTCACATCGCAAGTCACCTTTTGGGATGTAAGTCACATCAACTTTGAGTGATGTGATACAAGTCCCTTTTTTGAGTGATGGGAGTAGTTGAGAGCAATTAATGCCATTTTCCCTCCAAATGTTTGTTTTGCTTTTTGGAAAAAGCATATACCAAAATTTGTGAGACGTTTGGTATAAGGGGTTTTTAGAAAACAAAACACAAAATATTGAAAAAGCTCTCTCTCTCCCCATTTTTCTCTCTTGGCCGAATCTTTCACAAGGCAAAAGGAAAATTTTGTTTCAAAATTTTTCAAGTGCTAGCACACAAGAAATCATTCAAGGTGATAGGGAAACCAACCTTTGAGCTTGGAATCTGAAATCAAAGCTTGGAGCTTGGATTCAACACATTCAAAATGCAGCTTTGAGACTTCTCAAAGGAAAAACTTTTTGTTATCAACGCATCCAAAATTCGTTCGATGTAAGTATATTCCCGCTATAATTCTTCTTATATTCACATTATTTCTTGCTTAAATTGATCTTGGGAGACTTTAGAAACCCAACAATATTATCTTTTATCAAAATTAATCGTCTACCCAAGTGCTCAACGAGTACAGTTCATATTGGGACTCTCTAAGTTCAGACACGTTCGTCATATAAGCCTAGTTAATATGTATGTAATTCGGCCACCTCTGAATTCGCGAACAACATTAACGACCTTTCTGAACTATACAAGTCGAGATCATCACATATGTTAAACAATCTCTCCATCATAGGCTATCTGAGTTCTGCTTAGGAAATATAGAATACACTGTCAAGTTTCCGAGGCGCACATCTCATATCGACATGTCCACAATTCTTCATATTTGATGTTATCCACCCTAAGTGATCGAATCTGGCCAAATCTTTAAGAATCGTGACTTTACTCACATGGATACCTAAACCCCTTATAGTACACATACGGGCTGACAGATCCTATTTTGCTTCACACTTTATTACTGAGTGCATCGGTCCACACCCAACGAACATCTAGAGGCCAGACCATGAAAGGTTTCTAACATACATGACATCAAAGTGTGGAGGATCTCACACAAAATCAATATTATACTATAGTCAAAGGATTATATATGCTACTCCACTCGAGGAGATTCCTATAGACGGTGGTGTGTACTTCCAACTATTAGGAATCACATGTGAGTCATTCAGTATTTGGTCCAACCGATACCCACACATCTATACGAGTTTCCAAAACTCATGGTACATCGGGTTAAACCATTGGAACTCTAACTCCAATATACAACATGTGCTAGTCTTCTAGGTTATAAGAATTCGACCGTATTCCAAAACCAACGACCAAGAATATATATACTTTAAGAATAATTTACAATAGTAATACTTATCCTAATGTTGGACCACCTACTATCTTGTATTACTACAAGACTATTCTAAAGTCGATGTCATTCTTAGCATATCTATATATCAATCTAATACGCATAAGGACAATACATTAATAAGGTATGAAAACAAAAGGTAGTTATTTTATTAATAAATAATAAATATACAATTTGGATAGCCACTCCAAGCACCAACTCCAACAGGAACAACACTACCGTGTATGAAGTTGATCAGGCTCCTGCGAGTCAGAATTTGGTTGCGTGGGTTGTGTGGGTTGCACTAACACCTGCATATATATACATGCAAAATATAAAAAAACAAGCAAATAACACTCAATAAAATAAAAATAAAAAAAACAAATGCAAGGATTGCCTCCCCGCTAGCGCTAAGTTTAACGTCTTCATCCAGACATAACCACACAAATGGTCATGGTGGCATCAATGTAGCGGACCGGGTAGTCTCATTTTCCACCTTTTTTTGTATCCACCAGTTGTTATGATATGAATAATATTGTTTGGCTAGCTGCGGCAGTTTATTCATGGATGGTTCTCCAAGGTCCACTGATGTTTGAAATTTTAGACTACACATGTAGCAAAATTGGCTCGACCACTTTTTTAGCTTTCCATGGATCATCTTCAAGTGAGCACTGACTATTGATTTCCTCTTTTTATGGTGCTTTTAGATCGATTTCAGTTCTGGCTGCGGAGGATCGTCTTTGCATGGCTTCAATGTGCTCGTTGTTTGCTTGACTCTTGGTTTACCCTGCATGTCGGCTTGAATACCCGGAGACTCTCTTAACATATGGCCATTGTCCATTGCAACTTCCTTCCCTAAAATGTCTAACCTGTGACATTCTTTATCACCTTGAGGACTTGGTAATGCTCTGAAAATACGAAATGTGACTTCTTCATCTTGAACTTTAATTTTCAGTTCACCTTTCTGCACATCAATGATCACTCTGCCTGTTGCCAAGAAAGGTTTTCAAAGGATGATAAGAATGTCATGATCATCTTTCATGCCAAGAAAGGTATTCCAAGGATGATTGGAAGTCAGCAGGAAAATATAACTTATCCACTTTAACCAACACATCATCTATTATTCCTCATAGGTAGATAAAAGATCTATCTGCTAACTGTAATGTGACTGTGGTTGGTTTTTCCTCACTTATGCCCAACTGTTTGTAGATGGATAAGGGCATGATATTGATACTAACACCCAAATCACATAACGCCTTATCAAAATATTGATTCCAAATAGTGCACGGTATGGTAAAGCTACCAGGATCCTTCAACTTTGGAGGAAGCTTCTTTGGTATAATGGTACTACACTCTTCTATGAGTGCTACTGTTTCAAAATCAGCCAGCTTCCTCTTTTTGGACATCATCTCATTCATAAACTTCACATAGTTAGGTATTTGTTCCAATGCATCTGCGAAAGGGGATGCTGATATGAATATTTTTAAAGATATCTAGAAACTTGGTGAACTGATCATCCAAATTCTTCTTGTGAAAGCGCCGAGAATATGACAAAGGAGTCTTCGGGATGTGAGGTGGCTTATATAAATGAGCTGTTGCACTGCTGTCTTTTTCATCACTGTTTTCTCTTGAAGTACTTCTTTGACCTTACTATTTTGGTCCTTTGGACTATCTCTAATATCTTTCTCGCTCCTATGGCTAATGGCTTGACACTTCTATTTAGGGTTGACCTCAATATTACTAGGATATATCCATTTCTGTTGATTAGCCGTGGAAGAGGCAATCTGCCCAATCTGTACTTCTATGGACTTCATTGTTGCTCCGATATTGTCCATGTGCGTTTCAATATTATTCAGCCTCGACTCATTCTTCTCAAATCTCCCAGAATTTTTAGCTACAAACGTGTTTATTAGGTCTTCTTGAGAAGGTTTATGCTCTGATCTTTGAGTATTGAAGCTAGGCGGAGGTTGCAAGACATTCTCTGTATTAACATATGACAAGTTCAGATGATAGTGTTGGGGTTGGTGCTCAGAGCGCCAATTCCCCGTTGTATTTCCTTGTAAATACTATTGCAAAACGTTTTATTATGAATAAAATAAGCAATTTATGTAATATAATATATCTTCTTATATGGTAAAGACGTAATTGACCTTAGAATGATTAGTAATGATGCAGTTACAAAAGCATCACAACTGACATTGAGTTGTATCATCACGTTGTCAATCTCAGACTGTTCCTGGTCAAGGTTTACACTACTTGGTCAGTAAAGTAAACCCGTTGAGACCGGTATATGTCGTATACTGGAATATATAATTCCAATGGTTTCTCAATGAAACATGAGTCTTGGAGACTCGTATAGACGTGTAGGTGTTTATAGCGGATAAACATTGAACGACTCACCGAAGATTCTTAATGGATGGTACACCAACGTCAATAAGAATCTTCTCGGGTTGAGTAGCATTTTTTATTCTTCGAATTGAGATACCATTGTGGGCACATGAGACATCTTCCACTTAGATGGTATTCACGTCACCGATCTATTTAGATCAGACCTCCGCCTGTTCGTTGGGTGTAGACAGATCCTCAAGGTGTCCTGTGTGTGTCGAGATAGGATCCGTCAGTTCTGTTTACAGAGCATAGGTAATCCATATATGATTAGCAATCAGATAAAAACCATGGGCTTGTGGTACACTTTAGAAGTCGGTTCTAAGTGTTCTTTTAGAGATTATTAATAGAGATGTCGACTGGATTATCCCTATAGAGATTTGACGTTTACATCTATATCTCTGGGATATATCTGGATACCTGTGACGGAGGAATTATACATATGCCATGACCTCGACCTGTATGATTCAGCGAGTTTATCTGTGGTCGTCATAATTTACGGGTGGGTAAATTATGGACACGAAATTGGATTTTGTGACGGATATGCCTGAATATAGAGAGTCTCACTAATGAAATATACTCGTAGAGTACTAGGGAAACTTTTATGAATAATAATGATTATTTATAAATCGTTTAAAGGTTAAACGAAAAATACATGCGAATGGACCTAATAGTCATTTCCTAATTATTGTGTATTTGTATTTGATGATAGATTTTATTAAATACAGATTAATTAAATGTCAAATTGTGATATTTGACATATATCATAAATATATATGTATTTGGATATTTAAAGTAAATATAATACATATATTTAAAATATTTGTATTTAAATAATTATTTAATTATTTAATTGTTAAATAATTAAAAATATAAATATCTTAAGTTTTGATATTTTTGGAAATGCCATGAGTTTCTTTATTTGGATTTAAGAAAATCATTAAATGGTTTGATGATGACTTACACAAGTTGATTAAAGCTTTAATGAAACAAAATAAAAATATCTAGATATTTATTTATTTCTCCAAAATTTCGGCCAAGGCTTAAAGTTGGAGTATAAATTGTTTTGTTTCATTTTCATTAGGTTTAGGTTAAGCCACCAAATATTTCAAAGTGAGTTTTGATAGAAAAAATTTGGAGATCAAAAGAAAAGCTTGAAAAACTTGGATTTTTGTAAGTTTTTCTTAAACTTTTTCAATTAGAAAATTATTTCTATGATACTAGGCTACAACATGTGTTGCTTAGTTTCTTCTCTACTCTTTTAGTTTGTAATTTTTTGGTTGGAAACTTATTTGAAAGATTCTTGCATGCTTGTTTAACAAAGTAAGCTTGAAATGGTTTCAATGGCTTACTTTTGATTATTTGATAATCATGTTGCCATTCTAGAGTTGATAAGCAACTCATTGATGACCTAGAATTGTTCTTGAGTTGTTTCATGATGGTGAGACTTTTTTGGTGTGGTTTAGATTGAATTAAAGTGATGGATTTAATTGATTTGGTAAGATTTGTCAATTTGAAGAAATTATAAAATTAGGGTTCTTAACCCTTTACAAATTTGAGACTTGTCATATATGTGATGTATTATGGTGTGTATATGACGCATATTAATTTTTGAGTTGATTGGATTTGATCTTGGCATGGTTTGAACATAAAAGGACCAAATTGCAAAAACTGAAAATTCTGGGGTGTTTTCAGAAATTAGACAAAAATTGGAGATTTTGTTGCAATCTGATTTTGATATGTTGGAAATCATTTTAGAAATGATTTAGAATCATCCAAAATTGCATTTGACAATTTTAGGACTAAAATGATCAATTTGCAAAGTTGTGGGGCAGTTCGGTAATTACCAAGAAATTTGATTTCTTGTGTATTTTTTCAGAATTTAATAATTGGATAATTAAATAAATAAGTTTATTTAATTGATCCAAGAGAAATTTTGAAATCAAAAAATTTTGATTTTCCGCGATTCCGCTGCATTACCGGATTTTCGCCATAAAACCCACAAAATGGTATCAGAGCGAGTCTGATTCTGGACACCCTAATATGATTATGTCTTTTAAATTCAATGTTTACTTTAATCTTTACTTCATGCATGCATGTGTTTATTTAATTTGATTAAATAAAGTAAAAAACATCTTTTGTGGAAAATCTCTAATTAATAAAGTTTATGTTAATTATGTATTTGATGCATGTTACATGGTATGTCTTGTCAATACAGTTCAGCCGATAGAAATTTATTTTTCTGTGACTACATCCGAGATCGTGCCAAAGCTGTGAGAGTGTAGCCGATAGAAATTTATTTATGCTGGATGTATATCAGATACTAGATAAATTCAAGCGAAAGCGGAATCCTGAACGTGCCAAAGAACGTTCAACATGATGGTGAGACTTGTTTGGTGTGGTTTAGATTGAATTAAAGTGATGGATTTAATTGATTTGGTAAGATTTGTCAATTTGAATAAATTATAAAATTAGGGTTCTTAACCCTTTACAAATTTGAGGCTTTTCATATATGTGATGTATTATGGTGTGTATATGACGCATATTAATTTTTGAGTTGATTGGATTTGATCTTGGCATGGTTTGAACATAAAAGAACCAAATTGCAAAAATTGAAAAATCTGGGGTGTTTTCGACAATTAGACAAAAATTGGAGATTTTGTTGCAATCAGATTTTGATATGTTGGAAATCACTTTAGAAATGATTTAGAATCATCCAAAATTGCACTTGATAATTTTAGGACTAAAATGATCAATTTGCAATGTTGTGGGGCAGTTCGGTAATTACCAAGAAATTTGATTTCTTGTGTAATTTTTTAGAATTTAATAATTGGATAAATAAATAAATAAGTTTATTTATTTATGATTCCATCCAAGAAAAATTTTGAAACCGGAAAATTTTGATTTTCGTCGATTTCTGCGTTACCGCTGCAATTACCGGATTTTCGCCATAAAACCCATAAAAGATATCAGAGCGAGTCTGATTCTGGACACCCTAATATGATTATGTCTTTTAAATTCAATGTTTAGTTTAATCTTTACTTCATGCATGCATGTGTTTATTTAATTTGATTAAATAAAGTAAAAAACATCTTTTGTGGAAAATCTCTAATTAATAAAGTTTATGTTAATTATGTATTTGATGCATGTTACATGGTCCGTCTTGTCAATACAGTTTAGCCGATAGAAATTTATTTTTCGGTGACTACATCCGAGATCGTGCCAAAGCTGTGAGGGTGTAGCCGATAGAAATTTATTTATGCTGGATGTATATCAGATACTAGATAAATTCAAGCGAAAGCGGAATCCTGAACGTGCCAAAGCACATTCAACATGTGTTGCTTAGTTTCTTCTCTACTCTTTTAGTTTGTAATTGTTGGTTGGAAACTTATTTGAAAGATTCTGCATGCTTGTTTAACAAAGTAAGCTTGAAATGGTTTCAATGGCTTACTTTTCATTATTTGATAATCATGTTGCCATTCTAGAGTTGCTAAGCAACTCATTGATGACCTAGAATTGTTCTTGAGTTGTTTCATGATGGTGAGACTTGTTTGGTGTGGTTTAGATTGAATTAAAGTGATGGATTTAATTGATTTGGTAAGATTTGTCAATTTGAAGAAATTATAAAATTAGGGTTCTTAACCATTTACAAATTTGAGGCTTTTCATATATGTGATGTATTATGGTGTGCATATGACGCATATTAATTTTTGAGTGGATTGGATTTGATCTTGGCATAGTTTGAACATAAAAGGACCAAATTACAAAAACTGAAAAAACTGGGGTGTTTTCGGCAATTAGACAAAAATGGGAGATTTTGTTGCAATTTGATTTTGATATGTTGGAAATCATTTTAGAAATGATTTAGAATCATCCAAAATTGCATTTGACAATTTTAGGACTAAAATGATCAATTTGCAAAGTTGTGGGGCAGTTCGGTAATTACCAAGAAATTTGATTTCTTGTGTAATTTTTCAGAATTTAATAATTAGATAATTAAATAAATAAGTTTATATAATTGATCCAAGAAAAATTTTGAAATCGGAAAATTTTGATTTTCCGCGATTCCGCTGCATTACCGGATTTTCGCCATAAAACCCATAAAATGGTATCAGAGCGAGTCTGATTCTGGACACCCTAATATGATTATGTCTTTTAAATTCAATGTTTAGTTTAATCTTTACTTCATGCATGCATGTGTTTATTTAATTTGATTAAATAAAGTAAAAAACATCTTTTGTGGAAAATCTCAAATTAATAAGGTTTATGTTAATTATGTATTTGATGCATGTTACATGGTCCGTCTTGTCAATACAGTTTAGCCGATAGAAATTTATTTTTCGGTGACTACATCCGAGATCGTGCCAAAGCTGTGAGGGTGTAGCCGATAGAAATTTATTTATGCTGGATGTATATCAGATACTAGATAAATTCAAGCGAAAGCGGAATCCTGAACGTGCCAAAGCACGTTCAACATGTGTTGCTTAGTTTCTTCTCTACTCTTTTAGTTTGTAATTTGTTGGTTGGAAACTTATTTGAAAGATTCTTGCATGCTTGTTTAACAAAGTAAGCTTGAAATGGTTTCAATGGCTTACTTTTCATTATTTGATAATCATGTTGCCATTCTAGAGTTGCTAAGCAACTCATTGATGACCTAGAATTGTTCTTGA
Source organism: Zanthoxylum bungeanum (assembly GCA_019454045.1). Classification (NCBI taxonomy): domain Eukaryota; kingdom Viridiplantae; phylum Streptophyta; class Magnoliopsida; order Sapindales; family Rutaceae; genus Zanthoxylum; species Zanthoxylum bungeanum. The sequence continues at coordinate 46,110 of SKCR01040994.1, forward strand.
GTTGTTTCATGATGGTGAGACTTGTTTGGTGTGGTTTAGATTGAATTAAAGTGATGGATTTAATTGATTTGGTAAGATTTGTCAATTTGAAGAAATTATAAAATTAGGGTTCTTAACCATTTACAAATTTGAGGCTTTTCATATATGTGATGTATTATGGTGTGTATATGACGCATATTAATTTTTGAGTTGATTGGATTTGATCTTGGCATGGTTTGAACATAAAAGGACCAAATTACAAAAACTGAAAAATCTGGGGTGTTTTCGGCAATTAGACAAAAATGGGAGATTTTGTTGCAATCTGATTTTGATATGTTGGAAATCATTTTAGAAATGATTTAGAATCATCCAAAATTGCATTTGACAATTTTAGGACTAAAATGATCAATTTGCAAAGTTGTGGGGCAGTTCGGTAATTACCAAGAAATTTGATTTCTTGTGTAATTTTTCAGAATTTAATAATTAGATAATTAAATAAATAAGTTTATATAATTGATCCAAGAAAAATTTTGAAATCGGAAAATTTTGATTTTCCGCGATTCCGCTGCATTACCGGATTTTCGCCATAAAACCCATAAAATGGTATCAGAGCGAGTCTGATTCTGGACACCCTAATATGATTATGTCTTTTAAATTCAATGTTTAGTTTAATCTTTACTTCATGCATGCATGTGTTTATTTAATTTGATTAAATAAAGTAAAAAACATCTTTTGTGGAAAATCTCTAATTAATAAGGTTTATGTTAATTATGTATTTGATGCATGTTACATGGTCCGTCTTGTCAATACAATTTAGCCGATAGAAATTTATTTTTCGGTGACTACATCCGAGATCGTGCCAAAGCTGTGAGGGTGTAGCCGATAGAAATTTATTTATGCTGGATGTATATCAGATACTAGATAAATTCAAGCGAAAGCGGAATCCTGAACGTGCCAAAGCACGTTCAACATGTGTTGCTTAGTTTCTTCTCTACTCTTTTAGTTTGTAATTTGTTGGTTGGAAACTTATTTGAAAGATTCTTGCATGCTTGTTTAACAAAGTAAGCTTGAAATGGTTTCAATGGCTTACTTTTCATTATTTGATAATCATGTTGCCATTCTAGAGTTGCTAAGCAACTCATTGATGACCTAGAATTGTTCTTGAGTTGTTTCATGATGGTGAGACTTGTTTGGTGTGGTTTAGATTGAATTAAAGTGATGGATTTAATTGATTTGGTAAGATTTGTCAATTTGAAGAAATTATAAAATTAGGGTTCTTAACCATTTACAAATTTGAGGCTTTTCATATATGTGATGTATTATGGTGTGTATATGACGCATATTAATTTTTGAGTTGATTGGATTTGATCTTGGCATGGTTTGAACATAAAAGGACCAAATTACAAAAACTGAAAAACTGGGGTGTTTTCGGCAATTAGACAAAAATGGGAGATTTTGTTGCAATCTGATTTTGATATGTTGGAAATCATTTTAGAAATGATTTAGAATCATCCAAAATTGCATTTGACAATTTTAGGACTAAAATGATCAATTTGCAAAGTTGTGGGGCAGTTCGGTAATTACCAAGAAATTTGATTTCTTGTGTAATTTTTCAGAATTTAATAATTAGATAATTAAATAAATAAGTTTATATAATTGATCCAAGAAAAATTTTTAAATTGGAAAATTTTGATTTTCCGCGATTCCGCTACATTACCGGATTTTCGCCATAAAACCCATAAAATGGTATCAGAGCGAGTCTGATTCTGGACACCCTAATATGATTATGTCTTTTAAATTCAATGTTTAGTTTAATCTTTACTTCATGCATGCATGTGTTTATTTAATTTGATTAAATAAAGTAAAAAACATCTTTTGTGGAAAATCTCTAATTAATAAGGTTTATGTTAATTATGTATTTGATGCATGTTACATGGTCCGTCTTGTCAATACAATTTAGCCGATAGAAATTTATTTTTCGGTGACTACATCCGAGATCGTGCCAAAGCTGTGAGGCTGTAGCCGATAGAAATTTTTATGCTGGATGTATAATCAGATACTAGATAAATTCAAGCGAAAGCGGATCCTGAACGTGCAAAGCACGTTCAACATGTGTTGCTTAGTTTCTTCTCTACTCTTTTAGTTTGTAATTTGGTTGGTTGGAAACTTATTTGAAAGATTCTTGCATGCTTGTTTAACAAAGTAAGCTTGAAATGGTTTCAATGGCTTACTTTTCATTATTTGATAATCATGTTGCCATTCTAGAGTTGCTAAGCAACTCATTGATGACCTAGAATTGTTCTTGAGTTGTTTCATGATGTGAGACTTGTTTGTGGGTGGTTTAGATTGAATTAAAGTGATGGATTTAATTGATTTGGTAAGATTTGTCAATTTGAAGAAATTATACAATTAGGGTTCTTAACCATTTACAAATTTGAGGCTTTTCATAATATGTGATGTATTATGGTGTGTATATGACGCATATTAATTTTTGAGTTGATTGGATTTGATCTTGGCATGGTTTGAACATAAAAGGACCAAATTACAAAAACTGAAAAATCTGGGGTGTTTTCGGCAATTAGACAAAAAGGGGAGATTTTGTTGCATCTGATTTTGATATGTTGGAAATCATTTTAGAAATGATTTAGAATCATCCAAAATTGCATTTGCACATTTTAGGACTAAAATGATTAATTTGCAAAGTTGTGGGGCAGTTCGGTAATTACCAAGAAATTTGATTTCTTGTGTAATTTTTCAGAATTTAATAATTGGATAATTAAATAAATAAGTTATATAATTGATCCAAGAAAAATTTTGAAATCGGAAAATTTTGATTTTCCGCGATTCCGCTGCATTAACCGGATTTTCGCCATAAAACCCATAAAATGGTATCAGAGCGAGTCTGATTCTGGACAACCCTAATATGATTATGTCTTTTAAATTCAATGTTTAGTTTAATCTTTACTTCATGCATGCATGTGTTTATTTAATTTGATTAAATAAAGTAAAAAACATCTTTTGTGGAAAATCTCAAATTAATAAGGTTTATGTTATTATGTATTTGATGCATGTTACATGGTCCGTCTTGTCAATACAATTTAGCCGATAGAATTTATTTTTCGGTGACTACATCCGAGATCGTGCCAAAGCTGTGAGGATGTAGCCGATAGAAATTTATTTATGCTGGATGTATATCAGATACTAGATAATTCAAGCGAAAGCGGAATCCTGAACGTGCCAAAGCACATTCAACATGTGGTTGCTTAGTTTCTTCTCTACTCTTTTAGTTTGTAATTTGTTGGTTGAAAACTTATTTGAAAGATTCTTGCATGCTTGTTTAACAAAGTAAGCTTGAAATGGTTTCAATGGCTTACTTTTCTATATTTGATAATCATGTTGTCATTCTAGAGTTGCTAAGCAACTCATTGATGACCTAGAATTGTTCTTGAGTTGTTTCATGATGGTGAGACTTGTTTGGTGTGGTTTAGATTGAATTAAAGTGATGGATTTAATTGATTTGGTAAGATTTGTCAATTTGAAGAAATTATAAAATTAGGGTTCTTAACCATTTACAAATTTAGGCTTTTCATATATGTGATGTATTATGGTGTGTATAATATGACGCATATTAATTTTTGAGTTGATTGGATTTGATCTTGGCATGGTTTGAACATAAAAGGACAAATTACAAAAATTGAAAAATCTGGGGTGTTTTCGGCAATTAGACAAAAATGGGAGATTTTGTTGCAATCTGATTTTGATATGTTGGAAATCATTTTAGAAATGATTTAGAATCATCCAAAATGCATTTGACAATTTTAGGACTAAAATGATAAATTTGCAAAGTTGTGGGGCAGTTCGGTAATTACCAAGAAATTTGATTTCTTGTGTAATTTTTCAGAATTTAATAATTAGATAATTAAATAAATAAGTTTATATAATTGATCAAAGAAAAATTTTGAAATCGGAAAATTTTGATTTTCCGCGATCCGCTGCATTACCGGATTTTCGCCATAAAACCCATAAAATGGTATCAGAGCGAGTCTGATTCTGGCACCCTAATATGATTATGTCTTTTAAATTCAATGTTTAGTTTAATCTTTACTTCATGCATGCATGTGTTTATTTAATTTGATTAAATAAAGTAAAAAACATCTTGTGGAAAATCTCTAATTAATAAGGTTTATGTAATTATGTATGATGCATGTTACATGGTCCGTCTTGTCAATACAGTTTAGCCGATAGAAATTTATTTTTCGGTGACTACATCCGAGATCGTGCCAAAGCTGTGAGGGTGTAGCCGATAGAAATTTATTTATGCTGGATGTATATCAGATACTAGATAAATTCAAGCGAAAGCGGAATCCTGAACGTGCCAAAGCACGTTCAACATGTGTTGCTTAGTTTCTTCTCTACTCTTTTAGTTTGTAATTGTTGTTGGTTGGAAACTTATTTGAAAGATTCTTGCATGCTTGTTTAACAAAGTAAGCTTGAAATGGTTTCAATGGCTTTACTTTTTGATATTTGTTATAATCATGTTGCCATTCTAGAGTTGCTAAGCAACTCATTGATGACCTAGAATTGTTCTTGAGTTGTTTCATGATGGTGAGACTTGTTTGGTGTGGTTTAGATTGAATTAAAGTGATGGATTTATTGATTTGGTAGATTTGTCATTTGAAGAAATTGAAATTATAAAATTAGGGTTCTTAACCATTTACAAATTTGAGGGATTTTCATATATGTGATGTAATATGGTGTGTATATGACGCATATTAATTTTTGAGTTGATTGGATTTGATCTTGGCATGGTTTGAACATTAAAAAGGACCAAATTACAAACTGAAAAATCTGGGGTTTTTTCGGCAATTAGACAAAAATGGGAGATTTTGTTGCAATCTGATTTTGATATGTTGGAAATCATTTTAGAAATGATTTAGAATCATCCAAAATTGCATTTGACAATTTTAGGACTAAAATGATTAATTTGCAAAGTTGTGGGGCAGTTCGGTAATTACCAAGAAATTTGATTTCTTGTGTAATTTTTCATTATTTAATAATTGGATAATTAAATAAATAAGTTTATATAATTGATCCAAGAAAAATTTTGAAATCATAAAATTTTGATTTTCCGCGATTCCGCTGCACATTATACCGGATTTTCGCCATAAAACCCATAAAATGGTATCAGAGCGAGTCTGATTCTGGACACCCAAATATGATTATGTCTTTTAAATAAATTCAATGTTTTAGTTTATTTTTACTTCATGCATGCATGTGTTTATTTAATTTGATTAAATAAAGTAAAAAACATCTTTTGTGGAAAATCTCAAATTAATAAGGTTTATGTTAATTATGTATTTGATGCATGTTACATGGTCCGTCTTGTCAATACAGTTTAGCCGATAGAAATTTATTTATCTGTGACTACATCCGAGATCGTGCCAAAGCTGTGAGGGTGTAGCCGATAGAAATTTATTTATGCTGGATGTATATCAGATACTAAATAAATTCAAGCGAAAACGGAATCATGAACGTGCCAAAGCACGTTCAACATGTGTTGCTTAGTTTCTTCTCTACTCTTTTAGTTTGTAATTTGTTGGTTGGAAACTTATTTGAAAGATTCTTGCATGCTTGTTTAACAAAGTAAGCTTGAAATGGTTTCAATGGCTTACTTTTGATTATTTGATAATCATGTTGCCATTCTAGAGTTGCTAAGCAACTCATTGATGACCTAAATTGTTCTTGAGTTGTTTCATGATGGTGAGACTTGTTTGGTGTGGTTTAGATTGAATTAAAGTGATGAATTTAATTGATTTGGTAAGATTTGTCAATTTGAAGAAATTATAAAAGTAGGGTTCTTAACCATTTACAAATTTGAGGCTTTTCATATATGTGATGTATTATGGTGTGTATATGACGCATATTAATTTTTGAGTTGATTGGATTTGATCTTGGCATGGTTTGAACATAAAAGGACCAAATTGTAAAAACTGAAAAATCTGGGGTGTTTTCGGCAATTAGACAAAAATTGGAGATTTTGTTGCAATCTGATTTTGATATGTTGAAAATCATTTTAGAAATGATTTAGAATCATCCAAAATTGCATTTGACAATTTTAGGACTAAAATGATCAATTTGCAAAGTTGTGGGGAAGTTCGGTAATTACCAAGAAATTTGATTTCTTGTGTAATTTTTCAGAATTTAATAATTGGATAATTAAATAAATAAATTTATTTAATTGATCCAAGAAAAATTTTGAAATCGGAAAATTTTGATTTTCCGCGATTCCGCTGCATTACCGGATTTTCGCCATAAAACCCACAAAATGGTATCAGAGCGAGTCTGATTCTGGACACCCTAATATGATTATGTCTTTTAAATTCAATGTTTAATTTAATCTTTACTTGATGCATGCATGTGTTTATTTAATTTGATTAAATAAAGTAAAAAACATCTTTTATGGAAAATCCCTAATTAATAAGGTTTATGTTAATTATGTATTTGATGCATGTTACATGGTCCGTCTTGTCAATACAGTTTAGCCGATAGAAATTTATTTTTCTGTGACTACATCCGAGATCGTGCCAAAGCTGTGAGGGTGTAGCCGATAGAAATTTATTTATGCTGGATGTATATCAGATACTAGATAAATTCAAGCGAAAGCGGAATCCTGAACGTGCCAAAGCTGTCATGGTTACGCAAGTAGCTTGTGTTTATCATTGACGAGTTTAACCTTGGTAGGCCTCCTTGTGAATGTGCCAAAGCTGTCACAATGAGAAACGACCAGGACCGGAAACCCAGGTGTCACTATTTAGTGATTGACAATGAGTTGTCTACCTGATGAATATACGTAGGCGAGAACGTGCCAAAGTTATGAGCTGAAGTATATTCATGGGATCCACCTTTCACTATTTGTATTTAATTTAATTATTAAATCTTTTTATTCTGTTTGGGGATTATAGGATTGCATGATTTAGTGGGAGGGGCATTTTTAGATTAAAAATCCATGATCTAGTTAATACTTTTGATATTATATGAAACTTCTTAATTTCTACTAATCATTTTTCGTAATCTATATTATCGATTTGCGATGGCGGCACAATCGACTTTATTGGATATGGTCTGATCAATGTTGAGTTTTACAGATTTACCCTATTTCTTATGGGGCAACTCTCTTTTAACAGCTGCACATCTTTTGAATAAGATTCTTCAAAAGCTGTTCCTACGACTCCGTAAGAGATATGGACCGGTAGGAGACAAAATCTTAATTATATTAAGGTTTGGGGTTGTCCTGCCTATGTCAAGATGGCTCAGCAAGATAAGCTTTCGCCTCGAGGGCAAAAGTTTAGGTTTGTTGGATATCCTTCGAATACGAAGGGATATTTTTTGTATGATACCGAGCATCGAAATATGTTCCTAGCTCGCTTCGCAAAATTTCTAGAAGTTGAATTTTTGTCAGAAGGTGGTAATCATAGACAGGTTGAACTTTATGAAGTCTAACCTGAAAACAACGAACCAATGGAGGAACCTGAAGTTCAAGTAGATGAAGAACCTTCAACACACACACTCCGTAGGTCACAAAGGGTATCTAGACCTCTTGAACGCTTGTATTTGATACAAGAAAATAGTCACGATGTTCTCTTAGTTGAAGAGACTGATCCTTTTACCTATAGAGAATTGATGTTGGACATCGACTCCGTGAAATGGCAAAGTGCCATGAAATCCGAGTTAGACTCAATGCATGAGAATCAAGTTTGGGACTTGGTTCCGCTTCCCGAAGGAATTGTTCCTATCGGTTGTAAATGGGTTTACAAGAGGAAGCGCGGGCCTGATGGAAAGGTTGAAACCTATAAGGCCAGACTGGTAGTAAAAAGTTACACGCAGCGACCTGGCGTCGACTACGATGAAATGTTATCGTCAGTAGCAATGCTTAAGTTTATTAGGATTTTGCTTTCTAAAGCTGTGTATCATGACTACGAGATTTGGCAAATGGATTTCAAAACGGCTTTTCTAAATGGATTTCTTGATGAAGAAATCTATATAGAACAGCCGGAAGGTTTTGCGTCCAGCGAAAACTCGGGTATGGTATGTAAGCTTAAGAAGTCCTTTTATGGACTTAACAAGCTTCACGAAGTTGGAATCTTCGATTCGACGAGATTATTAGATTGTCTGGTTTTCTCAAGAATTCAGAAGAATCCTGTGCGTATCAGAAGGCCAATGGGAGCATGGTGGTATTTTTAGTTCTCTATGTTGACGACATCCTAATCATTGGGAATGATCTAGGGTTGATGCAAGTCGTCAAAGCTCACCTTTGTAAGAATTTCTCCATGAAGGACCTGAGAGAAGTTTCCTATGTTTTAGGCATAAAACTCTATAAAGATAGAGAGATGAAGCTGATCGGGTTATCCCAATCAACGTACATAGATAAGATCTTGGAACGGTACAATTTTGGTAACTGTAAGACAAAAAATATACCGTTCAGACATGAGATTCATCTTTCAAAGAATATGAGTCCACAAACAGAAGATGAGAAGGTTAGAATGTCTAACCAACCTTATGCTTCGTGTTTGGGTAACATAATGTGTGTCATGTTATATACTAGGCCTGATATCAGTTTCGATGTTAGCGTAACCAGTGGATATCAGTCCAAACTAGGAAATGACCATTGGATGGCCATTAAACTTATCTTGAAGTATCTTAAAGGTACTAAAGATAAGTTGATTATTTATGGAGGAAGTGAACTGCAAGTTAATGGGTATACGGATTCCGACTTCCAATTGGATCTCGATGATAGAAAGTCTACATCTGGATTCGTCTTTACCCTTAACAGAGGTGCAGTTTGTTGGAAGAGTTCTAAACAGGGGTCAACAGCAGATTCCACCACAGAGGCGGAATACATTGCAGCTTCTGAAGCTGCAAAGGAAGCTGTATGGATTAGGAACTTTATCACAAGATTGGGAGTTGTCCCAAGTATCGAGAATGTAATTCTGTTATACTGTGATAATACTGGAGCCATTGCGCAAGCAAATGAACCGAGGGCGCATCAGAAGTCGAAGCATGTGGAACGAAAGTACCACATCATTCAAGAGATTGTGTCGCGAGGGGATATTATCGTGTAGAAGGTACCGAGTGAAGCTAATGTAGCAGACCCATTTACGAAGGCCATACCTCCGAAGTTATTTGATAAACATGTCGAGTCAGTGGTTATTAGATACAATCGATATTGGCACTTGAGTAAGTGGGAGATTTTGTTGGGGTTGGTGCTCATAGCGCCAATTCCCTGTTGTATTTCCTTGTAAATACTATTGTAAAACATTTTATTAAGAATAAAATAAGTAGTTTCTGTAATATAATATATCTTCTTATATGATAAAGACATAATTGACCTTAGAATGATTAGTCATGATGCAGTTGCAAATACATTGAGCTGTATCATGACGTTGCCATTCTCAGACTGTTCCTGGTCAAGGTTTACACTACTTGGTCAGTAAAGTAAACCCATTGAGACCGGTACATGTCGTATACTAGAATATATTATTCCAATGATTTCTCAATGAACCATGAGTCTTGGAGACTCGTATAGTCGTGTAGGTGTTTATAGCAGATAAACACCGAATGACTCACCGAAGATTCTTAATGGATGGTACACCAACGTCAATAAGAATCTTCTCGGGTTGAGTAGCATTTGTGATTCTTCGACTTGAGATACCACTCTGGGCACATGAGATATCTTCCACACTTAGATGGTAGTCACGTCACCGATCTATTTAGATCAGATCTCCGCATGATCTTTGGGTTTGGACAGATCCTCATGGTGTCATGTGTGTGTCAAGATAGGATCTGTCAGTTCTGTGTACAGAGCATAGGTAGTCAATATATGATTAACAATCAGATAAAAACCATGGGCCCGTGGTACACTTTAGAAGTGAGTTCGAAGTGTTCTTTTAGAGATTGCTCATAGAGACATCGACGAGATTGTCCCTAGAGATTTGACGTTTACATCTATATCTCTGGGATATATCTGGATCCCTGTGACAGAGGAATTATACATATGCCATAACCTCGACCTGTATGATTCAGCGAGTTTATCCGTGGTCGTCATAATTTACGGGTGGGTAAATTATGGATACGAAATTGGATTTCGTGAAGGATATGCCTAAATCTAGAGAGTCTCACTAGTGAAATATACTCGTATAGCACTAGGGCAACTTTTATGAATAATACTGATTATTTATAAGTCGTTTAAAGGTTAAACGAAAAATACATGCGAAGAGACCTAATAGTCATTTCCTAATTATTGTGTATTTGTATTTAATGATAGATTTTATTAAATACACATTAATTAAATGTTAAATTATGATATTTGACATATATCATAAATATATATGTATTTGGATATTTAAAGTAAATATAATACATATATTTAAAATATTTGTATTTAAATCAATATTTAATTATTTAATTGTTAAATAATTAAATTAATTAAGAATATAAATATCCTAAGTTTTGATATTTTTGGAAATGCCATGAGTGGCTTTATTTGACTTTAAGAAAATCATTAAATGGTTTGATGATGACTTACACAAGTTGATTAAAGCTTTAATGAAACAAAATAAAAATATCTAGATATTTATTTATTTCTCCAAAATTTCTGCCAAGGCTTAAAGTTGGAGTATAAATTGTTTTGTTTCATTTTCATTAGGTTTAGGTTAAGCCACCAGATATTACAAAGTGAGTTTTGAGAGAAAAAGTTTAGAGATCAAAAGAAAAGCTTGAAAAACTTGGATTTTTGTAAGTTTTTCTTAAACTTTTTCAATTAGAAAATTATTTCTATGATGCTAGGCTACAACATGTCTTGCTTAGTTTCTTCTCTACTCTTTTAGTTTGTAATTTGTTGGTTGGAAACTTGTTTGAAAGATTCGTGCATGCTTGTTTAACAAAGTAAGCTTGAAATTGTTTCAATGACTTACTTTTGATTATTTGATAATCATGTTGCCATTCTAGAGTTGCTAAGCCACTCATTGATGACCTAGAATTATTCTTGTGTTGTTCCATGATGGTGAGACTTGTTTGGTGTGGTTTAGATTGAATTAAAGTGATGGATTTAATTGATTTGGTAAGATTTGTCAATTTGAAAAAATTATAAAATTAGGCTTCTTAACCATTTACAAATTTGAGGCTTTTCATATATGTGATGTATTATGGTGTGTATATGACGCATATTAATTTTTGAGTTGATTGGATTTGATCTTGGCATGTTTTGAACATAAAAGGACCAAATTGCAAAAACTGAAAAGTCTGGGGTGTTTTCGGTAATTAGAAAAAAATTAGGGATTTTGTTGCAATCTAATTTTGATGTGTTTGACATGTTGGAAATCATTTTAGAAATGATTTAGAATCATCCAAAATTGTATTTGACAATTTTAGGACTAAAATGATCAATTTTTAAAGTTGTGGGGTAATTCGATAATTACCAAGAAATTTGATTTCTTGTGTAATTTTTCAGAATTTAATAATTGGATAATTAATTAAATAAGTTTATTTAATTGATCCAAGAAAAATTTTGAAATCGGAAAATTTTGATTTTTCGCGATACCGCTGAATTACCGGATTTTCGCCATAAAACCCCTACAGATAGTAGTTAGGCATATGATTGCCTCTATAATTTTTGAAGTTCTGATTGTTCACATATTGGACTTGCTCATATCCTCCGCCAGGTAAGATCATTCTATTAGCAGCGACAACTTCAATAGATGGTTGGCCCTGTTGATAGGTCAATGCTGCTAGATGAGTCGTGAGAAGTGATACTTGAGCTATTAGTGTAACAATAGGATCCACCTCGTATATACCAGCCACCTTAGGCACAGTAGTGCGTTCACTTGGCCATTGTAAATTATTAATGGCCATCTCCTCCAGTAGAGCATAGGCATCTTCAGCGGTTTTTTTTTAACAGAGTTCCTCCAGCAGTTGCATCGACCATGGTTCTATTAAGAACATTCAACCCATTGTAGAATAATTGAATCTGAACCCAGTCTTCGAAATTATGCTATGGTAATCTCCTGAGTAGATGTTTAAAGCGCTCTCATGCCTCGTACAGATTCGCAGTCTCCAACTACTTAAATATGCTTATTTCTAATTCTCAGTTGGGCTGATTTAACTAGTGGAAAGAACCTCGCAAGAAATAATGTAGCAATATCTTGCAAAGTTATTATGCTCCTCATTGGTATAGATTGCAGCCAACCCCTCATTTTCTCCCTTAAAGAGAATGGAAACAAGCGTAGCCAGATGGTCCATTTGGTCATGTCATTCATCTTGATCGTATCTGCCATCTCCAAGAACATCCTTAAGTGAACATTAGGATCATCTACAGCTGAACCCCCAAATTGGTTATTTTACACCATGTCGATCAATGCAGGTTTCAGCTCAAAGTTATTGGCATTGATTGGTGGGTGTGCAATCCCAGAGTAATTATCGTCAATGACTAGCTTAAAGTAATCTCGGATTCCCATCTAGCTTGGGCTGTTCTCTATATTTTCAGGTGTCATTGCTTCTTTTCTAATTTTTCTTTCTTTCCTTAGTCTCCTCGTTGTTCTTTCAATTTCAGGATTAAATAGAAGCGGGTCAAGACTTGTGGACCTTCGCATTCACTGAAGCACAAAAAGACAAGAAAAAATACTAAAAAAAAAAATCTAAATTAAAACTAAGGTTATTTAGTAATAGTATTAATGTGAATTAGATTAACAATCTCCGGCAACGTCGCCAAAACATTGTTGAGAGATTATCCTACAGCAAGTATAACGGTGTCAAGTTTTAGGAAAACATAAGTATGGGTGTCATGATCCGCTACCATATTGTACTGTAAGTATACTGACTCTTGATTTCGTATTTTTACGGTGCTTTTGGATTGATTTCAGTTCTGGCTACGAAGGATCGTCTTTGCATGGCTTCAATGTGCTCATTGTTTGCTTGACTCTTGGTTCACCCTGCATGTTGACTTGAATAAATGGAGACTCTTCTAACATATGGCCATTGTCCATTGCAACTTCATTCCCTAAAATATCTAACCTGTGACATTCTTCATCACATTGAGAACTTGGCATGGCTTTGAAAACACTAAATGTGACTTCTTCATTTTGAACTCTCATTTTCAGTTCTCCTTTCTGCACATCCATGATCGCTCTACTTGTTGCCAAGAAAGGTATTCCAAGGATGATTGGAACGTCATGATCCTCTTCCATATCAAGAAATAAACTATAAGATAAAATCTGAATCGAATCCCTTCGTCTTCGGACGTCACCGCCCTTGTCTCCTCTTATCACTCTTCAATCTTCCTCCTTGGATCTCTCTAAAATACCTTTTAAACTTTTTTTTTTGTGTATTTATCTACCCTCTTAGGGTTTTGGACGAGCTTATGTATTTATAAAGAAGTCTTGGAGTCCTTGTGCGTGTAGAACCCTGAAAACTGAAGATTCTAGGCTTCTATCGCAGCGTCGTGATGCCAGAAGTGACATTGAGATGTCAAATCATCGGGAATAATGTATTGAGTCTGTATGGGCATCGCGACGCTACAATGGGCATCACGATGCCATGCCAAATTTTCAGGATGTGATTTTTTGTGTATTCTGCTTTCCCGCGTGCTTCCGATGAGTCCGTAAGGTCCCAAAACAAGTCCAATTACCCCAAAATCCATGCTTTAATGCCTGAATAAGTGGGTATAAATCGCATTTATCAGCTGGAATATTCTTTTTTGAAAGTCTTTTGAGGTGACTAAACATAGGACATTAAATATTATATTAAAATATATAAGGCCTACACCATATTGGGATGGTAGTCAGGAGTCGAGACTGTTTTATTTTGAACGACATATTTATTACAAGAGCTTAGAATACAAAAAACATGAAGTATTCATATGATTCGAAAAGCGTATCTGATTTAGAATTCATAAATACAACGAAAAACTTGATAAATCTGTTGATAATTTGCATTGAGGAGATCACCATATGTTCTCCTCTTTTTGATGGTGAGTAACTTACTCTTTCTTTATTAAGCTTCATTCTTAAACCTTATTTTCATTATAAACTTTTTATGCTTAATCTCTCTCTCTCTCTCTCTCATGAATACATGATTTTTACATATGAGCATAAATAAGATGTGAAGCTTATCCTTTTTGCTTCACATCACATCTAAATAATAAGCTTTAGGCTTTAATAATAATCATGATAATTGGAGAGAGAAAAGCATATATGTTTGTATATATTGAAGGTAGTTTATAAAGCAAGATATTATTGGGGAGTGGGAGTGGGAGTGAGACATTAGTTTATTAATTTACAAAGTATAATGGGCTCACCCATGTTACATCCCAGTATATATGGGATGTGATTGGCAGGAGACGACATAACCATCCCTAAAGCCTCCTGATATAACATGCAAGGCCTATGATGAACTGTGTAACCTATAAAAATGCACATACGTGAATCTGTAATATATATACATCTATCTTAACATTAGTCATATACATGATTTGTCATACTTGCCACATTCTTAAATATTCAACCATTACTCATATACATTCCTAATAAACACATATCATATTTTCTAAGTGAAATGTACTATACATAAAGACAGCCTTATAGCTTATTACATGACATCTAAATTGTGTGAACCTATGACGTGTATTCCTAATGACTACAGATGGTGTTCATCTCATTTGACTATGTGTAATTGGAAATTTGGATCTAAGGTACGCCTGATTGAATTTGAACATGCAATTATAAAGGAATTGTGGGGGTCATATATTTTGAAAGACCTGGTGAGTGAAAGCTAATAATGAAAAATAATAATACAAAACACTTTAAATTGCGTGGAAAACTGAAATATAAGGCAAATCGATAAATATAATAGTCTGAAATACATCTAAAGAATCTATTGTTGTGAAAAGTCTAACCAGTGTCGTGGCCTGGGGTGTGAGACCTAGCTAGTAGGACCTGGCACTGTGTAGGCAGAGGAAGCTGAGCTGAATATTGAACAAGCTGAGACTATAGGGGTGATCAGTGCCCTATGAGCCTATCTGAGTGAAACCGGGATATTAAAATTGAGGGGACGGTTTGATACTGATGGTTTGAAATAATTTACATTTCTATATTCTTACGTAGCTGAAATTTGATAAAAACTAAATCATGTATATGAAACTTGCTAAATCGTAATAATAAAACTTAATAAGTTGCTAACTTGAAAATTAAATCAATCTAAGCATATTCTTGTAATTTATGAAAACATGGTCGTAAAATATATATCGTGATCTTAAAAAAAAAAACGTATATTTAAAACACATACTTGAACATTACATAAAACATAAAACATAATCATAAAACAAGTAATACTTTAAAACATAAAACAATAGTATTCACTCATAGTGTTGGAAATGATCCTATGACTTGAGCTGATATGTGTATATGTTTGGAATTCCCTGTATAGGATCCAAGGATAAAAAATGAATTACGATTAGCATGTTTATGTCCATGAAACTATAAATACGTGCGTGAAAGGTTCAAGAACTTATGATGTCATGAGAGTTTATGACGTGTTTCCTAATATCTTAAGTGATTCGGTATGTTATTCTAATTTAAATCACCAACGGGTTGCTCACATGTCATGTCATTGCCCTTAATGGCAACTTCGTCATTGCAATCAATCTATTATTGTTCGTTGTCATATCTATCATATTCTACAGTTACATTTTCAACATTAGCTTTTCTCTCTACACACGAGGCAATATACTCACAATTTAATGACATCGACACTTTCTTTTAAACTATGCATTACTATTCTACTTACTACGAGCCCAAAAAAAATACAAAATAACTTCTATTACTGTTTGAAAGGACTCACGACCACACGTCCTTCAAATATCATTTTTATGCCACACTCACAAAATAATAAATAAATTTTTCACTAATCATCTCAACATCAAGTTCCCAACTATGCTCAAATTCAGCCATCACTTATTTGAGCTTTAACATGATTCAACATCAAAGTTAGGTTCATCTTAATAGCAACATAACCGTTAATCATTCATTCTAAATGCTATACACCTTGTTTACACCATCATCTTCACAACATCATGCTCCCTCTTCATATATATCAAACTTTCGGCAAAACCAACATTCACCAAGCTTGAACGATAATTCAATCACACAACTCATAGTGTAAGATTACTCACACTGTTTTCATATTTCCAATCCATAAAAAATCAAAATTTTCTCCTCCTTCAACATAATTTCGCCCAAGATAAGAATAAATTTCCAATTTAATAATTCTTTCAATTTCAACAACAATCCATAATAATACATTGCATACCATGATTATACCACAAAAAAAAAAAAAAAAAAAAAAAAAAAAAAAAAAAAACAAACAAACAAACAAACAAACTTCTATCCCTCTACTAGATTTGTCCATGGCTATCCTTTAGGGAAAAATTATGCATATTCATCAATCCATGCCTAAATCATGTTATTATGTCATGAAATGCATATATAATCACTCCAGCAAGCTAATTAGCTAAATCATGTTAAATGCTTCAATTTCTGTGTAGGATGTTGGACAATTATGACCTCATAGCATCACTATTTGTAAAAGACATGATGTTCCTATATAAATTAATTATATGACAAATGAAATTGCTATTTTATCATTTTGTAATTGGATTACTTGGATATATAAATGATAAAAGTCTATATGATTAGTACCGGATTGATAAGATATGTGACAGTATTAATCCACGTAAGGTTTAATCATTAAATATCCCTAGTCGTAGTATTATCGAGACTGAACATCGATAATGCAGAATAGGCTAGTATTACACTTGTGCGCGTTATGGAAGCTTAACGACAAAGTTCTCATATATTTGGGTGTTGGACACTCATGCAAGTGTAATAGGAGGTTCTGTTTGCCGATGGTACGGGAACAGCTTCGCTCTGAATAGACTCCTCGGAATCCCATTGGTAGTATAACTATGTGTCTATGGGAATCCGAATCAGGGTAGGTGTATGTGGTCTTAACCTGAGACTTGCATCACTAATACTTGCGACAATCAGTATACTTTGGTTTTGGTCGTCCAGAGCTTTAACAGGTTCTGTGTACGTCTCTTCTGGGTATACTGAGAATCATAGTGTATTGGGTGTGATGTCGAGATGGAAGTATCACTTCAGTCATATGGAGATGATGATCACGCAGAGATACAGAACTAGTACTTTTAAATGCTGCAGCTATCGGGATAGTATGACTAGGTCATGATTATCTGATTACAGAGACTAGTTGCTGATGATCCGATATATGCTTCGTACGGAGTAGACATAATTCCAGCCCTAGGCCTAGCATGTGACATCCGATACTGGATCGTTATACGCAATACATTGTATATTACGCCTGATATAGATTATATATATTCCATGTTGAATATATTTCTGGAGAATTGGGTAGGCACAGTGCTTTGCTAGAAGCCAACCATGTCTTGTAAATCGGTAAGAACGTGGTACGAGGTACGCACGTGTCGGATGGTCCGACAACCGTATTTACTTCGAACATATCCATGGATCTCTTGGATCGCTTCCCAAAGATTCACCGATGATATTTGACTCGAAAAGAATTAATCTGGGATTAATTATGAGAGAGAAAATTAATCTGGGATTAATTACGGTAGGAATTAATATGAGATTAATTATGAGATAGAAAATTAATCTGGGATTAATTACGTCAAGAATTTATCTGGGATTAAATTCATCTAGAAGAGAGAACGCGATTAATTTGGAATTAATAGGCAAAGAAAATTTAATAGTTAAATTGGATTTTACTATTTAATTTATTTATTTGGGCTAAATAATATATCGAATATATTAATTGAAATTGGATTTCAATACGGAATTAAAATTAGATTTTAATTCAAGCGAACGATTTAATTTAGAATTAATTCGTAAGCGACTTTCGTAATAATTTTGTGAGGTATTATTATTTAATTAACTTGGATTTAATTATTTAGCGACAGAAAATTCGTTTAGTCGGATTAAACGAACTCGGCCCAAAGTGTGTTGTGTAAGCCAACTTGAATTTTGAATTCAAAATTGGGTGGGACCCACAACTCACATCACTTGTCAAATTGTGATGGTGGTATTTGGCTAAAGTAATTGGTTTTCAAAAAACCATTTTGCTTTCCACCAACCTTGTTTTGCTTTTTAGAAAATCAAAAACACAACAACTTGGTTTTGTAACACAAGTGAAACTAATACACAAAACTCTCTCTTCTCTCCCAACTCCAAATTCTCGAACACTCTTCTTCCTTGGAGGAAAATTTTTGTTTCAATTTTTGATCAAAGCTAGCACTTTGGGAGTCTTTAAAGGTGATATGGAAACTCACCCAAGAGTTTGGAACTCAATTTCAAGCTTAGAGCTTCTACATCATTTGGAGAATTTTTGAAATCTCAACTGATCAATTTAAGTAATTTCCGCAACTTATCTTTGATTTATTCACACACAAATCTTGTTTAGAGATCCTTGGCACGTCTAAGACACTAACAATGGTATCAAAGACAATCTAAACTTGATTTGAATTTTAGGGTTCTAAACTTTAATTTGGGGATTTTATGCTTGGAGTATGAAAATTCGAAATTGGTTGTTTGGTTGTGGTTGGATGATGATGAATTGGATTTGTGCATCATTGGATTTGTGAAATTGGTTGGATCAAATATTTCCCCTAAATCATAACCTTGGCCGAATGGAGCCCTAGTAATTCTCATGGTAATTTTTTGAATTTAACAATTGGATATATTAATTGCATGAAATTGAATGTTGATTGTTGATTTATTTGGATTGAAATCAAAATTGAATGTTGATTTCTTGCTTATTGTCGTGAATGAAACATGTTAGGAAGAATTGATTTTGCTTCAATTTGTGTTGGACATGAATTGGAAATGTTGAGCATGATTAGTTGAATTAATTAGTGTTTTGGAAACATTAGATTAATTGATTTATTGTGGCAATTACACTTTAATTGGATTAATATGTAATTTGGAATAATGTGTTAATTTATTTGTTGTAATTGGGCTTGGTTGGGCCAAATATGATTTTGGACAATTGGGTTGGATCCAATTGGGCCTAAAACCATTTCCATAAAGTCCAAACATGACTTTTGGGCCTTTAAAAATTTAATTGGGCCTAAATTGATTTTTGGCATAGGGTGATTCCTATTTGAGCCTTGGCATCTTGGGTTGGATCCATAATGTCCAATGCCCACGCCTAAATAATTAATTGAAAGACTATTGGAGTTTAATTGAATAGTATTGGATAATAATTGGGCATTTGAGACCCATTTAGATTGGATTTGGAATCCAAGTCTTTAAGGCACAAGAATATGTGTACTTATTTAATTTGGAATTAAATATGAATTAGTATTGGATACAATTTAAAATTGAATTTAAAATTGTAGTTCGATATAATTCAAGAATACTTACTTTGAGTATTTATTCTTAAACGAGTTGGACTCGCGCAAATCAAATCGTTGTTTAAACATTGGATGGTCATTAGTTCAAAGATTAATTAATTGGATTGAATAACATGCTTTGTGTGAATACTTGGATGTATTTGTATGAATAATGTATATCAGATGGATATTACACGGGTGAGGGAAATTTTTGAAATTATTGTAATAAATTTAGAATTTATTAAACTAGACCTGCGTGTCCAGACTATTATCTCTTTACTCTTTGTATTTCTCTTCTCACCAATTCCCCTCAATGTAAATGAGGTTTCTTTAATATATTATGTAATTGGGTAGAAGTATGAATAGTGCTAGCGGGAGAGAGAAAAGAGAGAGAGATTTTTTCTAGGAATAAATTATTATATATCCATCTGCATATCATTATTAATTTTATTCGCGCCTTATTATGCTTTTAGAATGCATGTTTTGTTGGGTTTTCTAGGTCAAACCAAAATCAATTAAGCAATGAAACATGTGAATACAACAAAGTAAGATGGCAGAAATACTCAATTTGATCGGATTTTAGATGCGTTGAACACAAAAAAATTTCCTCCATGGAATTCGGCCAAGCTCCTTCGTGTGATCTTCAATCCAAGCTCCAAGCTTTGTTGTTGATTCCATGCTCAAGGATTGATATCCCTATCACCTTTGAATGACTCATTGATGTGTGCTAGCACTTGAAAAATTGCAACAATTTTTCTTCATCTTCTTAGCAAGATTCGGCCAAGCCAAATGGGAGAGGAAAAATGGCACAATGCCGTGAGTGAGGGAGAGAAGATGAGATGAAGTGTGTTGTATGTCTTTTGTTATTTGATTTCAAAAAAACAAATACCATTTACCAATTTTCCAAAAGTTGGTACAAGTCAATATCACATCAATTTTAATAATGCTTGTGTAAGAAACAAGCAACCATCAAATCCCATCTATTTCTATCAACAAAAAGTTGATAAAGTTGACTATGTGATGTGACATGTGGGCCCCACTTGATTCAAAATTCAAGTGGGCCCGCAACACATCTCGGGCTTGGGTTCGCTAATTCTGAATTAACGAATTTTCCGTTGCGACGTAATTAAATCAAATTTAATTAAATAATTATGCCTAGCAAAATTACTATTCACGTCCCTCGAAAATTAATTCTAAATTAACTCGTTCGCCCGAATTAAAATTTAATTTTAATTCCGCGTCAAAATCCAATTTCATATAATATATAGAATATATTATTTTATCGATTAATTCTGAATTAATCGTTCTCTCTCTATTAATTGAATTTTATCCCAGATAAAATTCTCCGTAATTAATCCTAGATTAATTTTCTCTCTACTAATTAATCCCAGATTAATTATGTTCGAGTCATACGTCATCGTTGAATCTTCGGGAAGCGACCCATGAGATCCCTGCATATGTTGGCAGTAAATTCGGTCGTCGGACTATCCGAACACGTATGTACCACGTACTATGTTTTATCGATTTACGAGACATGGTTGGCTTCTAGCAAAGCACCGTGCCTACCCAATTCTCCAGAAATATTCTTAACGGAATATATAATCTATGTCAGGCGTAGTATACGTAGTATTGCATATTGCGATCCAATATTAGATGTCACATGCAAGGCCTGGGGCTGGAATTATGTCTGCCCCGTACGAAGTATATATCGGATCTCTGGTAACTAGTCTCTATAATCGGATAAGCATGACCTAGTCATATTATCCCGATGACTGCAATACATAAAAGTACTAGTTCCGTATCCTACGTGATCATCATCTCCATATGACAAGAGTGATACTTCCATCTTGACATCACACCCAATACACTACAATTCTCAATATACCCAGAAGAGGTGTACACAAAACCTGTTAAAGTCTCGGAAGACCAAAACCAAAGTATACTGATTGTCGCAAGTGTTAGCGATGCAAGTCTGAGGTTAAGACCAAATACACCTACCCTGATTCGGACTTCCATAGACACATAGTCATACTACCAATGGAATTCCGAGTGGTCTATCTAGAGCGAAGCTGTTTCCGTGCCATCAGTAAACACAACCTCCTATCACACTTGCATAAGTATCCAATACTTAAATATATGAGAACTATGCCGTTATGCTCCACAACGCGCACAAGTGCATTACTAGTCTATTCCGTATTATCGATGTCCAATCTCGATAATATTACGACTAGAGATATTTTAATGATTAAACCTTCGTGGATTAATACTGTTTCATATCTTATTAATCCGGAACTAATCATATGGACTTTTATCATTTATATATCCCGGTAATCCAATTACGAATGATAAAAGAGCAATTTCCTTTGTCACATAGTTAATTTGTACAACAACACCATGTTCTGTACAAATAGTGATGCTATGGGTCATAATTGTCCAACAATCTCCCACTTGGACTATAGCCAATCACTCAAGTGTCATACACCTGAACTATGTACGGTTCACTCAAACTTCTGCTGAGAAACTGCTTTCGTCAGCGGATTTGCAAGGTTATCATCTGATGCGACTTATTCGATCATCATATCGCCACGATGTATGATCCGAACGAATCAGATGAATAGTTGAAGTATATACTTGGATCGTTGATGAGACCATTAATTCTTTAGCCTGTGTTGTAGCCTAGCTCAGCAGCTAACAGAACTACTCCTAATCTAATTAGGATTTTTATAGATCCAAAACGCTTCTATTGCTGCCTCAGCTGCAGCTATATTCCACTTTTGTTGTTTATTCGGCAACAATATCTTGCTTGGAAGATTTCCAGCTCACTGTTCCGTTATTCAAACTATATAGTACCCTTATTGCGACTTATAGTCATTTTTGTCGGTTTGGAAACTTGCAGCGGTGAACCTAGTCACTTCAAGTTCTCCTCCTCCATAGCTTAAGAAAGCATCCTTAGATCATCTAAGATACTTAAGGATGTTCTTAACATCAATCCAATGACTATCACTTGGATTGGCCTGATTGTGACTCCATATGCTCAAAGCCTATGAGACACCAGGTCACGTACATCTATTTCAATGTACGAGTTCTCGGAGAGTGCCAACAACTTCTAGATCTATCCCAATAGATCCTTATTCCTAGAATAAAGGTTGTCTCTCCCAAGTTATCTAAAGAGAATTTTCATGAAAGCCAAGCTTTCACCGACTATTATGAAAATGTCATTTCCAAGAAACGACATGTCATCGTTAGATAGGACAATCATTGTCAGTGCTCTCCCACTAACCTCTTTATATACACAAGAATCATGTTCGTTTTGAATTAAATCATATACCATTATGATTACATCAAAAAGCTAGTTCCAAGAACGTAATGCTTGCTTCAATCGATAAATGGATCGAATTAACTTGCAAACCTTGTTTGCTTGTTAAGGTACGACAAAACCATCAGGATGTTGTAAACATCCTCCAAAAGGTTTTCGTTTAAGAAAACCGATTTTGACGTTCAGCTTCCATATTTCATAAATGAAACATGCAGCAATAGCAAGCATTATCCAAATGGATTTAATCATGGCAAAAGATAAAAGTTTTCGTCGTAATCAACACTATGTTGATGAAGATACCTTTTCGCTACAAGCCTAGCTTTGTACGTTTGTATGTTGCCATCCATGGTTGTCTTCCTGAAGACTCATATAGTACCAATAGGCACAATGCCTTCCGGTACATCAACCAGTGTCCAAACTTGGTTGGTATACATGGAATCCATTTCGGACTTCATGGCACTTTGCCATAATAGCGAGTCCATACCTTGTATCACTTCCTCATACGTAGCCAATTAGTGTTTCCCAATAAGATTGACATCTTTACGAGGTGAGATCAGAAACCCATACCTCCCAGGTTGTTTTCAGACTCTCTCCGACTTACGCGGTTCTTGTGTATTCGAAGATTGTGGTACAGTTTCATCCCTGATGAACTGTTTGTGTTCCGTTTAGGAATCGGTGCCTGGAACAGTATTACTCAGATTTTCATCGAGTTTTACTTTCCTCCCACTTACCACTGCATATTGGTATTCCTCTTAGGAAAACCGCATGGAGAGCAAAAATTACATTGTTCTCTTGTGAGTTGTATAAGTACTATACTTTGGTTTCCCTATGATAACCTACAAATTAGGCACTTATCCGATTTGGGTTTTAGTTTGGTATCATCAAAACATATACCTAGCATTCCCAAATCTTCAGGAATGAGAAAACCCGGTTTCTTTCCTGTTCATATCTAATATGAAGTCTGTCTAACTTATTTTTATGGAACCTTATTCAAAATAAGTGTTGCACTGTGTTAATGCGTATCCCTATAAGGAAAATGGTAGCTCAGAGCGACTCAAAATTAACCTTACTATGTCCAACAAAGTTCGGTTTCTCTGTTCGGACACACCGTCAAATTGAGGTGTTCGGGAGGAGTCCACTATGAAAGAATACTATACTTTTTCAAGTAATTGAGAAACTTATTGCTTAAGTATTTTCCACCACGATCTAACCGTGACGGTTTAATATTTAGCTGATTGTTTGTCTACTTCGTGTCGAAACTCTTTGAATTTATCAAAAGTTTTCGATTCGTGTTTCAAAAGAAACACATAACCATAACGCGATGCCACATCCGTAAAGGTTGCGAAGTATTGATATCCACCTCTAGCCTAGCTAGACATGGGCCCACTTACGTCACCATGAACGAGGGCTAAGAGATCGGTGGCACTTGCACTTTTACCAAGTAAAAGGTGTTTTAGGCACTTTGCCTAATAAACTAGATTCGTAGACATCATTCGATTAGGATCAAATCCGTCCTAGTACCCACTCTTCGAAAGTGTGGATATACGAGTCTTGTTAGTGTGTCCCAGACAACAATGCCACTTATAAGTCTCAACTGATTAAATCAGTTTAAGCTATTTGTTTGTCATGTTATACGTTTGAGATTCATTTATATTCAAAATATAAATACTGTTATTCACATATAATGTGCTTATCTCAATATCATCTTTATAAATAAAACACTTAATATTCTAAAATATAAAGGTATACCCGCAACGGGTTAAACTTAGATATAGAGATAATGTTTCTAGTCAAACTAGGTACATTATAGCATTTTCTTAATTTAAGTAACATACCCAAATGGTAGTTCATAAACTTAGGTTTCTACGGTTAAAACAGCGACTTTCATCTCATTTTCGACTCCTAGGTCGATCTCAATTGAAGTCAGTCTCCTGCTTGTCAGCAGATTCTGCACATCAGTACATATTTATGTATCTAATATCAAAAATCCAATTTTGAAACTAATAGTGAACATGTTTATGACAAACATGGATGAAGCCGGAGCCTTGCCCCACCTTCATTTCCTTCATGTCTGCCATGTCCATACGGTAGTCACGCATCAGTGACCCCGTTTGCCATATTTTAGGCAGACATATTGGGATATGTCATTTGTCTTCCAAGAAGACTGTGATGATTTTGCCTTTGCTACTCTTAGAAGCTCTGGCTCTGCCTCCTTGAGCATAGCCATTAACTCTCCAAGAGTTTACTCTTGGTTCATAATGAACCTGCCCCAGCTTTCGAGTAGAGACTATAAGATCAAACTTTGGTAGTCTCGGCCACGTAGGTAATGCCCAGCTAACCTAGCTGATCGATGTCAGCAATCATCTGCGACACCTAGTGCTTGACAGATGTACCCTCTGACATACACGAGCGAAAAAGCTTCTTTTGCAATTCGTACTTCTAAGATCTAAGAATAGATCTATGAAGATCCTTTAATTTCAACATCATGTTATAAGGATCTAATCCTTAATTATGACGATGGAATTAAAGAGTCATTGCGGTAAGCATAACAGATTGAGCACTAAAGTTATCATCACCATGAGTCTTCCAAAGCTCATGCTCTACTATTTGCTCAACTTCGGGCTTAGGCCCCAGATGTCACTCTATCAAATAGAATAACTTCTCAGTTCCCAGGACTATCCTGAGGTTTTATTCCCAATCTGAAAATTAAAACTGTTTAAAGACATTTTCTCCCAGGATTATGTTCTAAACGCTAATCTTTCAGTTATCTTGATTCCAATAGTCCAACTATCGAATCAACGATTTCGGGTACAATCAAATATAATGATTACTATAGTCTAACTATACAATCAACTACTATTCGATTGGTTAAATTCAAATATATTGATTACTATAATCCAATTATATAATCAACTATAAATGAAATAGTTTGAATACAGTCCAACTGTTCAATTAAAACAACAATTAAATATTAGTCCAACTAATATATATATATATATATATATATTTAAATAATAACGAAAAAATGAAATGAGCGCATATTGGCAAGTATCTAAACAAAATTGCAAATTTAATACTTGTCTCCAAATATTTTTCGGCGAGCCTCTAACCCTCCGCTGAGTACTCGGAAAACCTAGTTTCCTAGTGGGATAGGATCCCGTTAAATAACACACAACCTTGACTTTGGCCAACAAGCTGTATGATATTTAACTAGGTAGATCTCTAAGATCAATTGGATCTCATCCAATTCCTAGATCCAGTAGGTGGACATCCAAATCCGAAACATATATCTAATATATGCCAATATATCCGATATATTCCCTAACCTTTTTCCTCTGAATCAACTAAGTCTTGGCTTTGGCACAACAAGCTTAATGATTCCGGTTAAGTATGACCCATTGACTTTGGAAAGCCTCGTAATCGATGTCGATGGACAAGAAGTGATCTTGACTTTGGCCAACAAATCACAACTTGGACAAGACATACGGTATGGAACAAAGCCTTCATGATTCAAAAACATCCGCGATGGAAAAAGGTATTGACTTTGGCCAATAAACCAGTGCCAATCTTGGATCTTGAGAATGAATCACTCAATGGAAGGAAAGCGCTTAATATTTATTGAGGGTTTTTCGCGTAATTGGCAACCAATTAATTATCTTTGATTATGTCTCATCATACACCCTTAATCATGCATTCTAAAAGCATAATAAGGCGCGATAAAATAAATTAATAATGATATGCGGATGGACTTTTAAAACATTTTGTTCCTAGAACAAATCTCTCCATTTCCTCTCTCCCGCTAGCACAAATCTTACTTCTACCTAATTACATAACACTTCTAAAGAAACCTCATTTACATTGAGGGGAATAGGTGAGAAGAGAAATACAAAGAATCAAGAGGTAATAGGTTGGACACACATGTCCAATTTAATAAATTCTAAATTTATTACAACAATTTCCAAAATTGCCCTCACCCATCTAATATCCATCCGATATACATTATTCATACATCACATCCATGTATTCACGCAAAGCATGTTATCAATCAATCTAATCCAACTAATTAATCTTTAATTATTGACCATCCAATGTTCAAACAACGATTTGATTTGCGCGAGTCCAACTCGTTTAAGAATAAGTACTCAAAGTATGAATTCTTGAATTATATCAAACTACAATATTAAATCCAATTTAATTTGTATTCAATACTAATTCTTTATTTAATTCCAAATTAAATAATTACACTTTATTAATGAGCCTTTGCGACTTAGATTCTAAATCTAATCTTAACGGGTCTCAAAGCCCAATTAACATCTAATGTCAATTTAATTAAAGTCCAATGGGCTTTCAATTAATTTATAAGGCATGGACTTTGGTAACCAAAGCCCAATAAGGAATCACCATTTGCCAAAAATCAATTTAGGCCCATTAGGCCCAATTAAAATTTTAAAGGCCCATTATATTATATTTGGACTTTATGGAAATGGTTTTAGGCCCAATTGGATCCAACCAACTATCCTAAACCAAACTTGGCCCAACCAATCCCATTAAGCCCAAATACAATATTTTTAGCCCAATTCCAAATTAAGCCTAATTAATTAAATTCTAATATTCCAAATTTCACAATTTAATTAATTAAAGTTTATTAGCTATAATTAATTAGTCAAATTAAAATTTCCAAAATACCAATTACACTAATTAATCATGCTTTATTATTATCAATTCATGTCCAACATAATTGAAGTAAAATCAATCCAACATGCTTCCGAAGCTCTCGGCAATATGGTGATTTTTATATCAATTTTGATTTCAATCCAATTAAATCACAAACTAATATATCCCATGCATTAAAAATCACCAAGAGCTAGGGCTCCTAAACCATTCGGCCAAGCCAATGCATTTGGGGAAAATTAATCCAATTAATTTTTCATCAAATTGATTATGTACAACACAAAGTTAACATATTATAAGCATGCTCAAACAAATAAATTACCTAAAACATGCTCAAATCAAAAATACCCAAATTAACGTTAAGAACCTTAAATTCAATGTCATACTTAATAACCGCTCTGATACCATTGTTTGGTTTTCTAGGTCAAACCAAGATCAATTAAGCAATGAAACATGTGAATACAACAAAGTAAGATGGCGGAAATACTCACTTTGATCGGATTTTGGATGCGTTGAACACAAAAAAATTTCCTCCATGGAATTCGGCCAAGCTCCTTGGTGTGATCTTCAATCCAAGCTCCAAGCTTTGTTGTTGATTCCATGCTCAAGGATTGGTTTCCCTATCACATTTGAATGACTCATTGATGTGTGCTAGCACTTGAAAAATTGCAATAATTTTTCTTCATCTTCTTAGCAAGATTCGGCCAAGCCAAATGGGAGAGGAAAAATGGCACAATGCCGTGAGTGAGGGAGAGAAGATGAGATGAAGTGTGTTGTATGTATTTTGTTATTTGATTTCAAAAAACAAATACCATTTACCAATTTTCCAAAAGTTGGTACAAGTCAATATCACATCAATTTTAATAATGCTTGTGTAAGAAATAAGCAACCATCAAATCCCATCTACTTCTATCAACAAAAAGTTGATAAAGTTGACTATCTGATGTGACATATGGGCCCCACTTGATTCAAAATTCGAGTGGGCCCGCAACACATCACGGGCTCGGATTCGTTAATTCTGAATTAACGAATTTTCCGTTGCGACGTAATTAAATCAAATTTAATTAAATAATTATGCCTAGCAAAATTACTATTCATGTCCCTCGCAAATTAATTCTAAATTAACTCGTTCGCTCGAATTAAAATCTAATTTTAATTCCGCGTCGAAATCTAATTTCATATAATATATCGAATATATTATTTTATCGATTAATTCCGAATTAATTATTCTTTCTCTATTAATTGAATTTTATCCCAGATAAAATTCTCCGTAGTTAATCCTAGATTAATTTTCTCTCTCTACTAATTAATCCCAGATTAATTATCTTCAAGTCATACGTCATCGGTGAATCTTCGGGAAGCAACCCATGAGATCCATGGATATGTTGGGAGTAAATCCGGTCGTCGGACTATCCGAACACGTACGTACCTCGTACTATATTTTACCGATTTACGAGACATGGTTGGCTTCTAGCAAAGCACCATGCCTACCCAATTCTCCAGAAATATTCTTAAAGGAATATATAATATATGTCAGGCGTAGTATATGTAGTATTGCGTATTGCGATCCAGTATCTGATGTCACATGCAAGGCCTGGGGCTGGAATTGTGTCTGCCCCGTACGAAGCATATATCGGATCTCTAGTAACTATTCTCTATAATTGGATAAACATGACCTAGTCATATTATCCCGATGACTGCAGTACATAAGAGTACTAGTTCCGTATCCTACGTGATCATCATCTCCATATGACTGGAGTGATACTTCCATCTTGACATCACACCCAATACACTACGATTCTCAATATACCCAGAAGAGCCGTACACAGAACCTGTTAAAGTCCCGGACGACCAAAACCAAAGTATACTGATTGTCGCAAGTATTAGCGATGCAAGTCTCAGGTTAAGACCAAATACACTTACCCTGATTCGGACTTCCATAGACACATAGTCATACTACCAATGGAATTCCAAGGGGTCTATCCAGAGTGAAGCTGTTTCCGTACCATCGGTAAACACAACCTCATATCACACTTGCATAAGTGTCCAATACTTAAATATATGAGAACTATGTCGTTATGCTCCACAACGCGCACAAGTGCAATACTAGTCTATTCCGCATTATCGATGTCCAATCTCGATAATACTACGACTATGAATATTTTAATGATTAAACCTTAGTGGATTAATACTGTCTCATATCTTATTAATCCGGAACTAATCATATGGACTTTTATCATTTATATATCCCGGTAATCCAATTACAAATTATAAAAGAGCAATTTCCTTTGTCACATAGTTAATTTGTACAACAAAACCATGTTCTGTATAAATAGTGATGCTATGGGTCATAATTTTCCAACATGTTTAAGGGTGTATGATGAGACCTAATCAAAGATAATAATTTGGTTGCCAATTTATGCGAAAAACCCTCACTCAAATATTAAGCATTTTCCTTCCATTGAGTGGTTCTCTCTCAAGATCCAAGATTGGCATTGGTTTTTTGGCCAAAGTCAAGATCAATGTCCATCACGGATGTGTTTGAACCACGAAGGCTTTGTTACATATCACATGTCTTGGGCAGTTGTGATTTGTTGGCCAAAGTCAAGTTCATTTTTGTACATCGACGTGGATTACGAAGCTTTCCCACTGTCAATGGGTCACGCTTAACTGGAATCATTAATCTTGTTGAGCCAAAGCCAAGGCTTAGTTGATTCAGAGGAAAAGGTTAGGATGATATATTGGATATATGTTTTTGACTTGGAGGTCCACCTACCGGATCTAGGAATTGGATGGGATCCAATTGATCTTAGAGATCTACCTAGTTAAGTTTCATACAGCTTGTTGGCCAAAGTCAAGATTGTGTGTTATTTAACGGGATCCTAGCCCACTAGGAAACTAGGTTTCCCGAGTACTCCGCAGAGGGTTAGAGGCTCGCCCAAAAATAATGGGAGGCTAGTATTAAATTTGCAATTTCGTTTAAATACTTGCTAACATGCGCTCTTTTATTTTATTTATCGTTGTTATAAATATATTAGTTGGACTAATATTGAATGTTGCTTTCTTTGAACAATTAGACTGTACAAGACACTACTCCACTTGTAGTTGGTTATATAGTTGGACTATAATAACCATTACATTTTGAGTGTACCCGAAATCGTTGATTGGATAGTTAGACTATTACAATCGAGATGGCTAGAAAGATTAGCGTTAGGGAGATCATCATGGGCGAAAAAATCTTTAACGGCGTAAATTTTCCAGATTGGGAAATGAATCTCAGGATAATCCTGGGAGCTGAGAAGTTACTCAATTGGATAGAGAAACCTCAAGGGCCCTGAGCCCGGAGTTGAGCAAATAGTATAACATAAGCTTAGGAAGACTCATCGTGATGATAACTTTAGTACTCAATACGTTATTCTTGCTGCAATGACTCCTTAATTTCGTCGTCAAAACTAAGGATTAGATCCTTATACCATGATGTTGAAATCAAAGGATCTTCATAGATCTAACCTAAGATCTTAGAAGTATGAATTATAAAAGAAGCTCTTTCGCTCGTGTATGTCAGATGGTACATCTGTCGAGCACTAGGTGTCATAGATGATTACTGACATCGAACATCTAGGTTAGCTGGGTATTACCTACGAAGCCGAGACTTTCATAGATTTGATCTTACAGTCTCTGCCCGAATACTGGGGCGGATTCATCATGAACCAAGAGAAAACTCTTGGAGAGTTAATGGCTATGCTCAAGGAGGCAGAACCAGAGCTTCCAAAAGGGCAAGAAGTGCAAGGCGTACCTTACTTCGATATCCCATATGGCCAAGGCTTGGCCGAAGGCTTCTGGAGGTGTGAAGAAAAGGAAGAAGAAGGTCAAGGCTAAATCATCCCAGTTTTCTGGGAAGACTAAGGACATATCCCAAGACGTCTGCCTATATTGTGGCAAACGGGGTCACTGGAAGCATGACTGCTGTGAGTACAAGGCGGAGTTGAAGGAAGTAAAGACGGGCAAGGCTCCGGCTTCAGGTATGTTTGTTATAAACGTGTCCACTACTGGTTTTAAAAATTAGATTTTTGATACTGGATGTGGTACATACATATGTACTGATATGCGAGATCTACTGATTAGCAGGAGACTAGCTTCAGATGAGATCGACCTACGAGTCGGAAACAGGATGAGAGTCGCTGTTTTGACCATTGGGACCTATGTTTTGTATCTGCCTTTGGGGCATTTAATTACATTAGGTGACTGTTATTTTGTACCTAGTTTGACTAGGAACATCATCTCTATATTTTGTTTAACTCGTTGCGGGTGTACCTTTATATTCTGGAACACTGGATGTTTTGTATATAAAGATGACATTTTGATATGTACAGTAGATGTTAATAATAGTCTTTATATTTTGAATATAAGCGAATCTCAAACATATAACATGACAAACAAAAGCTCAAACTGAGTAAATCATATGAGACTTATTTATGGCATTGTTGTCTGGGAAACATTAACAAGACTCGTATATCCACTCTTTGGAAGAATGGATACATGGACGGATTTCAGCCTAATTCATATGATGTCTGCGAATCTTGTTTATTAGGCAAAGTGCTTAAAACGCCTTTTAGCAGTAAAGGTGTACGTGCCACCGAGCTATTAGCCCTCGTTCATGGTGACGTAGTGGGCCCATATCTAGTTAGGCTAGAGGTGGATATTAATACTTCGTAACCTTTATGAATGTTGCATCACGTTATGGTTATGTATATCTTATGAAACACAAGTCGTAAACTTTTGATATATTCAAAGAGTTTCGACACGAAGTAGAAAAACAGACCGGAAAAAGTATTAAAACATCATGGTTGGACCGTGGTGGAAAATACTTGAGCAATGAGTTTCTCGATTACTTGAAAGAGTATGGTATTCTTTCACAGTGGACTCCTTCCGGAACACCTCAATTGAGTGGTGTGTCCAGATGGAGAAACCAAACTTTGTTGGACATTGTAAGGTCAACAATGAGTCTCACTGAGCTACTAATTTCCTTCAGGGGATACGTATTGAACAATGCTATACTTATTTCGAATAAAGTTCCGATAAAGTCTGTTGGACAGACTCCATATGAAATATGGACATGAAAGAAACCAGGTTTCTTATTCTTGAATATTTGGGTATGCTGGGCATATATTAAATGTTTGGATGGTGCCAAACTAGAACCCAAATCGGATAAGTGCCTATTTGTAATTGGTTATCCTAGGGAAACCAATTTCCACAACCCACAAGAGAACAAAAATATTTGTTTCTCTCCATGAGATTTTCCTTAGAGGAATTCCTAAATACAGTGGTAAGTGGGAAGAAAGTAGAACTCGATGAAAATCAGAGTGATACTGTTCATGGCACTGATCTCCTCACGGAACACGAATAGTTCATCAGGGATGAGATTGTTCCACAATATTCTAATACACAAGAACCGCGTAGGTCAGAGTGAGTCAGAAAACAACCTAAGAGGTATGGTTTTCTGATCTTACCTCATATAGATATTAATCTTATTGAGGATAATGAACCAGCTACGTATGAGGAAGCGATACAAGGTATCGACTCCGCTTTATGGCAAGAGGCCATGAAGTTCGAAATGGATTCCATGTATACAACCAAGTTTGGACACTGGTTGATGTACTAGAAGGATTGTGCCTATTGGTAGCAAATGAGTCTTCATGGTGAAGACAGATATGGATGGAAATAAACACACGTATAAAGCTATGCTTGTAGTGAAATGGTATCGTTATCAATATGATGTTGATTACGATGAAACCTTTTACCTGTTGCCATGATTAAATCCATTCGGATAATGCTTACTATTACTGCATATTTCGTTATGAAATATGGTAGATGGACGTCAAAACCGCTTTCCTTAACGGAAACCTTTTGGAGGATGTTTATATAAAACAGCCTGACGTTTTTGTCATGCCAAAACATGCAAACAAGGTTTGCAAGTTAAATCAATCCATTTATGGATTAAAGCAAGCATTGCATTCTTGGAACCAACATTTTGATGAGATCGTATTACAATATGGTTTCATTCAAAACGATGATGATTCTTGTGTATATAAGAAGGTTAGTGAGACTGAACTGACAATGATTGTCCTATACATTGATGATGTATTGCTTCTTATAAATGACATTCCTATATTAAAATCAGTGAAAGCTTGGCTTTCATTAAAATTCTCCAAGAAATTCTTGGGAGAGGCAACCTTTATTTTAGGAATAAGGATGTACTGGGATAGATCTAAAAGTTGTTGGCACTCTCCAAGAACTCATACATTGACACAAACATGTACGCGACCTGGTGTCTCATATACTTTGAGCATCAGGCCGATCCATGTGATGGTCACTGGATTGATGTTAAGAATATCCTTTAGTATCTTAGATGAACTAATGATGCTTTCTTAATTTATGGAGATGGAGAACTTGAGGTGACTGGGATCACCGATGCAAGTTTCCAAATCGATAAAGATGACTGTAAGTCGCAATAAGGGTACATATTTTATTTGAACAACGGAACAATGAGCTGGAAATCTTCCAAGCAAGATATTATTACCGATTCAACAACAAAAGCGAAATATATTGTTGTGGCTGAGGCAGTAAAAGAAGCATTTTGGATCTATAAAATTCCTAATTGGATTATGAGTAGTTCTGTTAGCAGCTGAGTTAGGCTACAGCATAGGCTAAGAAACCGAGGTCTCATCAATGATCTAAATATGTACTTCAACAGTTTCATCTAATTCGTGAGATCATACATCGTGGCGATGTGATGATCGAATAAATCACATCATATGATAACCTTGCAAATCTGCTGACGAAAGTTATTTCCCAGTAAAAGTTTTAGCGACCCGTATATAGTTCAGGTATTGGACGCTTGAGTGATTGGCTATAGGCCAAGTGGGAGATTGTTGGACAGTTATGACCCATAACATCACTATTTGTAAGGGACATGGTGTTCTTGTATAAATTAACTATGTGACAAAAGAAATTACTCTTTTATCATTTTGTAATTGGATTACTTGGATATATAAATGATAAAAGTCTATAAGATTAGTACCAGATTAATAAGATATGGGACAATATTAATCCATGAAAGGTTTAATCATTAAATATCCCTAGTCGTAGTATTATCGAGACTAGACATCGATAATGCAGAATAGGCTAGTATTACATTTGTGCGCGTTATGGAAGCTTAACGACACAGTTCTCATATATTTGGGTGTTGGACACTCATGTAAGTGTAATATGAGGTTCTTTTTGCCGATGGTACGGGAATAGCTTCACTCTGGATAGACCCCTCGGAATCTCATTGGTAGTATGACTATGTGTCTATGGGAATCCAAATCAGGGTAGATGTATGTGGTCTTAACCTGAGACATGCATCGCTAATACTTGCGACAATCAGTATACTTTGGTTTTGGTCGTCCGGAGCTTTAACAGATTATGTGTACGCCTCTTCTGGGTATACTGAGAATCGTAGTGTATTGGGTGTGATGTCGAGATGGATGTATCACTTCAATTATATGGAGATGATGATCACGCAGGGATACAGAACTAGTACTCTTAAATGCTGCAGCTATCGGGATAATATGACTAGGTCATGATTATCCGATTACAGAGACTAGTTGATGATGATCCAATATATGCTTCGTACGAGGCAAACACAATTCCAGCCCTAGGCCTAGCATGTGACATCCGATACTGGATCGTTATACGTAATATATTGTATACTACACCTGATACAGATTATATATATTCCATGTTGAATATATCTCTGGAGAATTGGGTAGGCACGGTGCTTTGCTAGAAGCCAACCATGTATTGTAAATCGGTAAGAATGTGGTACGGGGTACGCACGTGTCGGATGGTCCGACAACCGTATTGACTGCCAACATATCCAGGGATCTCTTGGGTCGCTTCCCAAAGATTCACTGATGACATTTAACTCGAACAGAATTAATCTAGGATTAATTATGAGAGAGAAAATTAATCTAGGATTAATTACGGCAAGAATTAATTCGGCCCGAAAAAGTCGAGAGACATGGAGAAATCGAATGCAGCACTGCGAAAGGAACTGGCTAAAGCTAAAGTTGTTATGGATAATTCGAATAAGAAGGCGAGGGAGGCAGAGAGCGAAGCCAAGGATGTGAAAGCCACATTGGAGATAACGTTGACTGAGTTGGAAGCCTACAAAGAAAGCGTTGAAGTTTTGGAAGGGTATAAGGCTGAGCTACTGGATAGGCTGGAAGGAGTGGCCATGGAGGCTATCATAAAATATAGGGGCCTCCTCATGAAGGAATACTTATCTGGAGAGCACGGCTCTTGGAATCCTAAGAAATAGATAACACTAGGTGAAAGGCTAGAAGCTGGGCTCTCTTTATCAATTGAGGACACCGGGGTCGAATGAGGGCAAGAGGTTAGTTCCAAAGAAGTTTCTACCGAAGGCA
The DNA here is from genome assembly GCA_019454045.1 of Zanthoxylum bungeanum. Classification (NCBI taxonomy): domain Eukaryota; kingdom Viridiplantae; phylum Streptophyta; class Magnoliopsida; order Sapindales; family Rutaceae; genus Zanthoxylum; species Zanthoxylum bungeanum. The sequence continues at coordinate 82,018 of SKCR01040994.1, forward strand.
ACGAAAGAGCTATTGTCTAGACGATTGAGAAGGCCTTGATGCAGATGATCCAATAGAAAAAGTTTTCGAGGTCGTAATGGATGAATCTGGACCCAAGCAGCCTATGAAGACCGACCCTCTCTCTCAGTTGGTTGATTCAGTCGACCCTGTCGAAAGGCAAGAAGATTGATGTAACTTCATCTTTTTGATTTTTTTAATATTGGCTCAGGCGTTTTTGTAAAGACAATATTTTCTTTTGTATATAAATTCCAATTGTCGTTTGGAGGAAGATACATATCTTTTCTGTCATCTGCTCTGCTTCTCTTCAAAAATAGCCTAACTCCTGGCAGGCTAGATAGAATTAACTCTTTGAATTCTTGAATCTCCTTATGCATAGATGAAGTGGTTCACCGCATTTGATCGACTGGCTGATTATGCTGACCCCTGTCTTGATTTGTTGGATGATCTCCGGGTGGGGGAATGTTGTCTGTTTCATTGTCGAGCGTCTCCCTCAGGTTGGACTGGCGATCTGGACGATTGGGAGTGTCCATGAATCATTTTTGTCTGGAGGTGGATGAAATATGTTCCAGTTGCTTTTGGAGTTTGTTGTTAGAACTCTTCATGGCCAAATTCTCTTCTTCCATAACTCGCAGTCGTTCCTGGAGAATGATTAGCTGGCTAGCTAAATGATATGATTGCTCGCTACTTGAAGCCATAGTTGTGTTTGAGTTTCAGGAACCGTAGACTGAAAGACTTTTTGCTTGCTATGAATCACTAAGGCCCCACGGTGGGCGCCAAATTGTAGACGTTGGTTTCCGCCCGAGGTCCACAATCGAGAATTTATTGGTTGGGGCACTAGCGATCGTGCAAAACAATAAGTAAAGTGAGCGTGGAGGATCTGCCCACCGGTGTGGTAGGTGCCGTAGGCACTTCTACGCCCAAGTCAGTAATAAAGATGAGCTATAAATGTCGTAGAATGAGGATCAAGGTAAGAGGTTACCTTGATCCCCGTGAGCTGCCGTGAGGGCGGTAGGTAGAGGATTCTGAGAGCTTAGGAGAGAATATTATTAAATTGTGAGTTGTAGTGTTTCTGTCCTCTTCCTTCGTAGACTTCTTCTCTTTTATATACACACTCGAGAAATATGTGTACTTATTGCATTTAATTGCTCATCCATTTGAAGGCTGGAAACGACTGATTCATGAGGGGTATTTATGAGTATGGGTGTTTCGTGGGCTGACATATGATGAGTCCAAGATACGGTTTAGGTATGATTTTTTGTTGGGTATGGGCTTGTGAAATAACTTTGGGCCAAAATAGACTTATAAAATTGGACTTCCTTTCAGAGTCTTGGGTCCTTTAGATTGAAGGGCATTGGGCCTTCCCTTTGTGTGTAGGCTTGAGATGGAAACTAGGGCCTGAGTCTTATCCTGGGTACCGTTACGGGAATTTGGGGTGTATTTAGTATCGGGCCCGAAGTGAAAAATCAAAAATACCCTTGGTCCAAATTTGGCTCCTACAATATGTTTCTTCTTTAGTTTAGGTGGGAAAATAGCTTCTCCTCATTCTTTCGCTTCTTTCTTCTCTCTTCTTCCTTCCCACGTTTATTTTTCTTTTTCTTTCTCCTTTTGAAGATGCAAGAATAGTACCCTTTATATACTTTGGGCTATTAACTTATTTTCTTCTTCTTGACTTGTTTAGTCTTTTCGAGAGAAGTATAAGGGGTTTGAGGGATATTTCGGGTTATTGGGCCATAATGAAAGAAAAATTGGGCTTGGGTTTAAGGAGTAATTTCCTTATTTATGCCTTATTTTCATCACTGTGCAGAATGTCTGAGAAAGTAAACAACGTCGACCTAGTTCTTCTTAGAATTTGGAAAAGTGTTCAACGCAGAAGTTATAGATCCCGGTCTTAGCTTTCCAACGATATAAAATTTATAAAAAAATAGAGTTCGTATGAGAACGTTATGGCCCAAATACCAGGTGCTGGCCGGAGAGGAACATCGTACCATTTCGCATTGAAGTCTCGAAGAATTTACCGTTTGTCCCCAAGGTCATTTCATGATTGTATCTATATCCCAACATAATTTATATTATATAACACTCATCCCGTAGTTTAATTGTAGTTGAGATTACTGGTCATTATAAATTCTCCCCCCTTAAATAGGATTCGTCCTCGAATCCCATCTGATGTTAAACTGCTCAGGTTCAACTTTGTTTAAAGGTATCTAACCTCGACTACTCTTATCTTTCTTTACATGCTTCATACTATCTTGCCCGAGAACTTGATATTGTGACTTCTGAGAATCTATTACTTCGATATACTCTATTTGATTCTTGTAGATAAATGTTCAATCCTGGGGGTTTGTGTTATGTCTGTAGATTCTTATGGAGGTGTTATTTTTAATGAAAGGTATCTTGCATAGACTTCCATCTGTCTCTTGTTTCATAATATATAACGTCTTGCAGGGTGTGTTAAAAATACTCAATTTCGCATAATCTGGGCTTAGGTTTCCTTCGAACTGATACCTGTATTTAAATTGTAAAGTACTGTATGAACTTAATATGTTCATGCTAATATACCCATGACCATTCCGACTGAATTACTTCTCCGCAGAGGCAGGATTGCCTAAGCAGGAATGGGTCTCGCAGAGGTTCGAACATTTAGCATTACAAGATAAGAAAAGGATAAAGGTCTTGTACCACATACAACTATACCAGAAAAGTTTGGCCCGGGCGTTCAACAAGAAGGTGCGCCCCACCAAGATCAGAGAAGGTGATTTAGTGGTCAAACAGTCGAAGCCACTGATAATAGACCCAAGGGGAAAGTTCAGGCTCAATTGGGAATGGCCCTACCTAGTCAAGAAGGTGATAGGGAATAATGCAGTGAGACTGTTAGACTTGGAAGGGAACGAGTTCACCGAGCCCATCAACTTGGACAGGCTGAAATAATACTTTGCATAAAAAAATGATAGAAAAAAACAGAAAAAAAATTAATATTAAAAGAAAAGCTCATTGGGTTGAAAATCCGCAAAGGACACCCAAGCAAAATATAGAGCACGAGTGAGTGAGAAAAATGGCTAATTGTAAAATCCGTAAGGAATAGTTAGTGACATAGGTACCTTTGCAATGCAGTTTATTTCCTACATATGTACTAAGAAGTAATGCAAACGTCTTTATTGAAACAAATGTTCAAGATGTTCATAGATTGCATAAATTTCAGCTAACCGGGAAAGATTAGAGTCAAGTGATTACAAATTGTGCCTTTTGTTTCTTAGACGTTAGACCAATGACATGAGATCTAGGCGAAGAACTCCGAGAATGGAGAAAAATAGAGCAACCTCGGGAATGAGGATGAAGAACTCCCGGAATGAAGAAGGACGAGCACAGAGCCTCGAAAACGAGGACGAGCATGAGGACTCGAAAATGAGGATAAGCAAAGAGCCTCGAGAATGAGAAAAAAAAATTTAGCTCGCTGAGTTGAAAACCTGAAAAGGCGACTCAAGCAAGATGGAGTGATCTGCTAAATTGAAAATCCAAAAGGACAGTTTAGGCAAAAGACATGACGAACTTGCAAAAAAAAAAAAAAACTAAGCAGTCAAAAGAGTTGGCAGAAGGAAGTTATAAGCAGGCCTAGGGGGCGACCAAAGACTTCTATAGGCAAAAATAAAGCACCAAAGGCCAAAGGGGTGAAGAAAACCCTCTAGCGCAAGGAAGGCCTAACCAAGGATGACATCAAGCCGACAGGACAAAGAAAACCCAACTGAATAAGGAATGCATCCATGCATACATGCATACACGTCGCATGCACATGATTTTTGTTTTGTGTTCGCAGGATTTAAAAAAGCGGCGAAGACAAGCAACTCCTTGGGAATGAAGATAAGTAGGGGGAAGTGCCTCACCACCATTATCAACAGTTTTGGGAATGAATCCCAGGGTCGAGGTCCACATTATCAGCGATTCAGGAGAGAATCCCAAAGGTCGAAGCACCTCATCATCACAGGAAAAACTCCACAGCGGATCAATTAGTCACGCAGTATCTCACACCAGTAACAGTTCGGGAATGAACCATCTCACACCAATAACGGTTCGGGAATGAATCATCTCACACCAGTAATAATTCGGGAATGAACAATCTCACACCAGTAACGGTTCGGGAATGAACCATCTCACACCAATAACAGTTCGAGAATGAACCATCTCACACCAGTAATGGTCTGTGAATGAACCATCTCACAACAGTAACGGTTTGGGAATGAACCATCTCACACTAGTAACGGTTTGGGAATGAACTATCTCACACCAGTAAAGATTTGAGAATGAACCATCTCACACCAGTAAAGGTTCGGGAATGAACCAGAGGTCGAAGCACCTCAAAAAAGTAACGAAACAACATGTAAGTCCGGCAATGGCCAACGAACCAGGTAAGTAAAAATGCATGCATGACTTTGATAGGGTTGTCACTGTCACACACTGCATAAGCCCCATTAAAGTGGGGCCGACTATAGGCACTTTATTTTTGCATGAAGCCCAATGATGAGCCTCGTATGGAGGCACTACCTGAAAAGTTGCGGAAGTCGCGGGATACAAACGCCAGAAGGAAAATCTCCAAAATTAGAAACTTACTGGATTCAGACTCTCTAACCCACCGCGGATTCGCTCAGCTGTTGTTTCAAACCTTATCCTCGGCTCACAACCATTCAAGCCTACAACAAAGATTACCTAAAGACGAAACAACAACGCATGCAGACTACCTGGATGTGGAGACCAACGCATGCAGTAGGTAGCACGTGAAAGAACAAAGCAAGATCACCCAAAAAAGCCACCCAAAGATGAGAAACCAAACACCAACAAACAAGAACACAACAAACAAAAAAACACCCACAACCGAATAACAAATAGCCAAAATAAAAAAACCAGTAAACCTTCATCGACTAAAACAACAACAAAAACCCAGCCTAAAACAGCGAGCAAAAATAGCGAACCAGCAAACCAGAAAAAACAGCAGGCTTTAATCCTTCCAGCGACGGCCTAACGCACTTCTGAGAAGCAACTTAAAAGGTAAGACCTGATGGCACCCTTTACCCTATTTATTTTTATAGTTCCGGACACGGTATGCTTGGCTGGACGTGAAATACGTCCAGCCGGGTACTTGAAGTCCTACATTAAAGACGGCCAAATCGCTGGTCACATTTTTCTTTCTTTGGCACTTCATTATTCATTTTTATTTATTTTACTCTTATCGTTATTTTATTTCGCCTTTATTTTTGTTATTTATTCGCTTTTATCTTTATTTATTATTTATTATTTCGTATTTATTTTATTTTTTATCTTTATTTATTATTTCGCATTTAGTTTCATTATTTATCTTTTTGTATATTCATCATTATTTTATCCATTAGAAACTTACTGGATTCGGACTCTCTAACCCACCGCGGATTCGCTCAGCCGTTGTTTCAAACCTTATCCCCGGCTCACAACCATTCAAGCCTACAACAAAGATTACCCAAAGCCGAAATAACCAATGCATGCAGACTGCCTGGACGTGGAGACCAACGCATGCAGTAGGTAGCACGTGAAAGAACAAAGCAAGAGCACCCAAAAAAAGCCACCCAAAGATGAGTTACCAAACACCAACAAACAAGAACACAAAAAACAAAAAGAAACACCTATAACCGAATAACAAATAGCCAAAATAAACAAACCAGTAAACCTTCATCGACTAAAACAAAAACAAAGACCCAGCCTAAAACCGTGAGCAAAAATAGCGAACCGGCAAACCAGAAAAAACAGCAGGCTTTAATCCTTCCGGCGACGGCCTAACACACTTCTGAGAAGCAACTTAAAAGGTAAGACCTGATGGCACCATTTACCCTATTTATTTTTATAGTTCCGGACACGGTATGCTTGGCTGGACGTGAAATACGTCCAGCCGGGTATACGAAGTCCTACATTAAAGACGGCCAAATCGCTGGTCACATTTTTCTTTCTTTGGCACTTCATTATTCGTTTTTATTTATTTTACTCTCATAGTTATTTTATTTCGCCTTTATTTTTGTTATTTATTCGCTTTTATCTTTATTTATTATTTCGTATTTATTTTATTGTTTATCTTTATTTATTATTTCGCATTTAGTTTCATTATTTATCTTTTTGTCTATTCATCATTATTTTATCCATTAGAAACTTACTGGATTCGGACTCTCTAACCCACCGCGGATTCGCTCAGCCGTTGTTTCAAACCTTATCCTCAGCTCACACTTCAAGCCTACAACAAAGATTACCCAAAGCCGAAACAACCAACGCATGCAAACTGCCAGGACGTGGAGACCAACGCATGCAGTAGGTAGCACGTGAAAGAACAAAGCAAGAGCACCCAAAAAAGCCACCCTAAGATGAGAAACCAAACACCAACAAACAAGAACAGAACAAACAAAAAAAACACCCACAACCGAATAACAAATAGCCAAAATAAACAAACCAGTAATCCTTCACCGACTAAAACAACAACAAAGACCCAGCCTAAAACCGCGAGCAAAAATAATGAACCAGCAAACCAGAAAAAACAGTAGGCTTTAATCCTTCACGCGACGGCCTAACGCACTTCTGAGAAGCAACTTAAAAGGTAAGACCTGAGGGCACCATTACCCTATTTATTTTTATAGTTCCAGATACGGTATGCTTGGCTGGACGTGAAATACGTCCAGCCGGGTATGCGAAGTCCTACATTAAAGACGGCCAAATCGATGGTCATATTTTTCTTTCTTTGGCACTTCATTATTCGTTTTTATTTATTTTACTCTCATCGTTATTTTATTTCGCCTTTATTTTTGTTATTTATTCGCTTTTATCTTTATTTATTATTTCGTATTTATTTTATTGTTTATCTTTATTTATTATTTCGCATTTAGTTTCATTATTTATCTTTTTGTCTATTCATCATTATTTTATCGTTTCGCTTTTACTTTTGTTTATGTTTTGATTCGCATTTACTTTCATGTCCGTTTACATTATGTTAATGCTTGTGTGTGTTATCCATTGTGGTATATCAGATGGAAACCCAGACATAAATTCCATAGCCGAATTCGAATGGATGGTAGTGCGGTCTATACTTGGGATACAACTCCACGTACCACTCGAGAAATATTCATAAATACGTGTTTGTGTCATTATTGATGCTATTTTTATATGAACGTTCGACCATGTTTTCAAACATAACTCGAACGCAAGCATTCTGCCTCACTCCGTTCTAACGCATTTTCGAACGCTACATGAACGTGAACTCTCTGGAACACATCGTTCGAACGCGTTTACGAACGCTACACGAACGCACACATATTGGACAACCTCTTTCTTTATATTTTATGCATTTTCGTCTCTTTAGTTATTTATTTTGCATTATGCGCTTAATTATTTGCATTTATTATTAACATTTTTTTACTGTTCTTATAATTTACATTATCGTACTTCTTTATTTAATATACTTTTGGAACTATGTATTTGCTTTTATTTGTATTCAAGTTTATGGGTGTGCAAATTTGTGTGTTTATTTGAAGTATCTTGCATGTGCTGCATAAGACGTGGTTATACAATTATGTGAACCCGTTCATTATACTGGCATAAGTAAGGGACCATTCCGAACCGAACGGTTTGAGAACTTCCCTTTCGAAGGGTGAGTGCGACCTTAAATCATTTCCCAGTTCACACTGGGTGGCGACTCCTTTATTCTCCGATTTAGTCCCCCGCGGGCTACTCCGTACTCTCGATGGGCTGCGAGCCCAACAATGTCGTGGTCGCCGAGCATCATAGGCATAGCGGTAAACCCCGCTTCGCTCCTACAAACACTATTACTTTTTTCTTAAGCATAAACCATGACATATAGTATAAAATAGTACACATATTTAAAACTTAACATTACTTATCTTAACAATTATTTACATTAGTACCTGTACAAAACTTTGTTATACAATTATCTGAAACTGGAATATACTAAACTTAACTAAATTCTATTTCTGACTCGACCTGGTGCACCAAAACCTCTAGTGACTGCCATCAGTATCCATCCCCTTTAGTCGTCCTCCGGGAATACCTATAAAACAAGGAAACTGGGATTGAGGGTTAGATTGTTTCAACGATCTAAGTGAGTGGACAATTAAAATAAAAACTGATGTACTTTTATGAAAACTCTTGGTTCCAAAACTGGCATTAGAAACCATCTTCTTCTGAAAGCTATTTTCATTTCTGAAATCACAACTATTCCTGCAAAACTCTGAGTCATTTCTATAAATCTAAATTTTATTTCTGAAACTTTTTAATAAAACTTTCATTTCTGAAAACTGCATCTTAGAAAACAATTTTCTTTGAAAACCTGGCACTGAAATATGTCTCTAAAAACTGTTTCTAAAATATCTATTTCTTAAAAATGTCTATGAAAAACCTAACGCATGGGGGTGTTACGTATCGCCGTCCCCCCATACGCCTAACTAGTGGTCTTAAGGCGTTAAGTATCGCCGTCCCCCAAGCCACTGATTTAGGGCCAGAAGTGCGGATATATGCTATTGTCTGATCCTGAACTATGATATAGGGGCATCTGTCATCCTTAGTCCTGAATTAGGATACGAGGGTGTTACGTATCGCCGAGCCCCCAGTCCTCTACATGTGCACATGTCTATCCGTCATTTCCATATGTCAGAGCTGAGGTGGGTTTCCCTCATGCCTCTAAAATCATAAATACGCTTGCTTTAAAATCTCAAGATTTCTCAAACCTTCTTATTCATGAAATAACAGAAAATAAATATGGCTAACGCTCTAAAACATTTAAAAGTAAGTCTCGATCATTAAAAAGTAAATAAAAATCAACTTGGTATTATTTAGCTGATATTATTTACTCTATCGAAGGGAACTACGGTTCATGCGATGATCTATAAGTGATAAACTTGATTAGAAAATGGACTAAGAAATACATTACAGAATTAGGCTAAATATATCTATTTAAGTACTTGATATCAGTTCAATGCATATCATGTGAACATCATGATGTAATGTATACATACGAGATGATACGAGACCTTTAGGGTAGCCTCTAACACACTAGGGTGAAGCTGGAATGAATTAAAACTATTTTGGGGAAATTCTGATCTCGCATCGCGACGCAAGGCTTTGCCCGTCGCGACACTCACAATTCCAGAAATGAATGCATGAAAATTTTGGTGCGCGTCGTGATGTAAGTCTTTGCACGTAGCGACGCTGAAAATCCAGAAATGAATCTGCATAAATTCCCCAGTGCGCGTCGCAATGCACGGTGTGTAGCGTCGCGACGCTAGGCCAAATATTCAGTGCCTAACATCAACTTTTTCATGTCTAGTTGCCCAAATACACTTCCACACTTCCATACTACAACTTTTACACAAACAACTCCTTAAACCTCCATATTCATACATCATATACCATCATCAAAGGAGCTCTTAAATCTCTTAAATCTCAATTCATTCAAAACCTAAGATTTCCATAAACCTGGACATTTTCTTAATACAATTAGTTTCCTAGTTTATTTTCCACCTAAATGCAATCCTTAACATGTCAATAATACTAACATAGCATCACTTAATCAAAACCCCACAATTCAAGTTTTGGGTCAAGATTCCTTACCCCACCTCAACTCATTGGGTTTCTTTCACCAATCAATCCTTCTAAGCTTTTTATTCCTCTTTTTGATTTGTTATGTGTTGATTTCCATATGCTTCTTCTTTAATTTGGGTGAGAAAATGGTTTCTTCTTCTTCTTTCTCTTCTTTCTTCCCACGTTTCGTTTTTTTTTCTTTCTCCTTTTGAAGATGCAAGAATAGTAACTTTATATACTTGGAGCTATTAACTTATTTTCTTCTTCTTGACTTGTTTAGTCTTTTCTAAAGAAGTCTAGGGGGTTTGAGGGATATTTAGGGTTATTGGGCCATAATGATAGAAAATTGGGATTGGGTTTAAGGAGTAATTTCCTTATGTATGCCTTATTTTCGTCACTATGCAAAATATCTGAGAAAGTCACCAAATTCGACCTAGTTCAATATAGAAGTTGTAGATCCCGGTCTTAGCTTTCTGATGATATAAAATTCATTAAAAATGAAGTTCAAATCAGAAAGTTATGGCCCAAATACTAGGAGCTGTCCGGAGTTAAACATCGTACCATTTCGTATTGGAGTCTCGAAGAATTTATCGTTTGTCCCCAAGGTCATTTAATGAGTGTATCTATATCCCAACATAATTTATATTATGCAACACTCGTCCCGTAGTTTAACTGTATTCGAGATTACCCACATGGAGGTTCGTGATAAATTTTTAGTTTCACACTTTCTTTGTTGCCGAGCGAAGTCATTGGTAATTATCGATAATTTGGCTGTAAATTTATCTCCCGATGTCCATTTTTTATGATCTTTATACCATTGAAAATCTTAAGTCGAGACCTAAAACTCTTATGTTGATCACATTTCTAAAATTAGACTATAACTAAGTCATGAATACAGTTCTCGTTCGAATGAATAGTAATCTATGATTTTAAAATCAAATTGTGACATGTGGCATTTGGAAAACCATTCCTTAAAAAAAATCAGCTTATTTTCCTATAAATAAAGCACTATTCACTTATCTCTTTCATCAATAAAAAATGTATTTGACTCTCTCAAATTTCTTTCACATGTCATGCTATTTTGAAGAAGATAAAAATGATTCCTTATGTAATTCCAAGCATGTAAGCTTCTATTACTCATTTCCCTCTCTTATTTTCGAATTCGAGTATGATTTTAGCTTCCCCCAAATTCATTCTTTATGAACCTTAGGTTTTCAAATTTGTGCATTTTAGCTTTGATGAGTAATAGCATGCATAATTATGCATTTCATAATAATATAAGCATGCATTAAACATGTTCTTATTGAGTGCCTAATTTTTCCCATATAGGGGGGATTGGCCGAACTGTGTACATGCTGGGGGCTAATTTTGTGAATTTATGTTGACGAATGATGATGGTTCATGTGTTTGAGTAATTTTATAGCATGTGTTGTGTTGTACTGAGATGAAAACTTCAAAGGTGGTTAATAATTCCCTTGGTCGAATTTAATACCATGTGTTGGGGGTGATACCTTCTGTTTTTTATGATGGTAGGCATCGATTCATGTTTTGAGATGAGAGATTTATATGTGATGTGAAAGATTATATTTGTAATGTTTAATATGATGTTGAAAATGCATGAAACCTTTTAGAGTAAGGCTTGGCCTGGTGTATATGTGTAATTATGTGCTTGTTGGTTTATGTTGTATGTGTGTTACATGATGATAAACATGAAGTAATGTGTCATGATATGATGATATACATGTATGTATGCATGATGATAAGCATGAAAATATGATAAATGGTGATGATAATAAACATGTAAGATTGGTAATGTTGAGTTAAGCCAAATTGGGCATATGTTTTTTACTAGATAGTTTTGAGCATTTCAATTGACTAAAACAGTTATGTTGAAATGTCCCATCAGCTTTGTCATGAGTATGTCATAATATGAATATCTCACATCATGTCATGAGCACGTCATATAGTATTAACAGCTCGGTCAAGTTAAACAACATGTCTGTATAGCTTCGGATGTTAAGTAAACATCCTAAGTTATCATGTCAACTATGTCAGCATGTATAACAACATGGTCATGCATTCATGACATTCACAATCATGTTCAGTTACTTTGTTCGAGTATGTTAACCATACTTGGACACATGTCTTCTGTTAGACACCTCGTAGGAATTGTTTCCAGTAGCATTCAAGCACACTGACAGCAGACATCAATCAGTGAGTGGATACTCTCCTCTCATTTCTTTTATATTTTTCCTATTATATAAGTTCGGACCGATTGTAGCTTCAATTTATATCTCCAGTTCATATTAACTTTCTCATATTATGTTATATTTTTATGTTCTTAGTTAAGATTCTAATTTTATTATCAAAATATGCACTCAGTGTATTGACCGGTGCGTAAACACACGTGTATAACACAAGCGCACGTATCGTTCAAGTAGTATAAAAAGTATCGATCCCACGAGGACTTAATATCTAACCTATTAATTTTATGAGGTCAAATGATTACTAGTATCTAAGAGGTTGTTTGATTGATTTGAAAAGGTGACAATTCTAAATTTAAAAATAAGTAAATAAAATTGTTCGAAAATAGATTTTAAGAAAATTCAATATTAAAGACTATCTAGGGTTGTGATTTATTCCAATATCATTTTAAAGATGAATTGGTTATTTTATAGTTGGGTAATATATTGATTTATTAACCTGAAACACTAAATTATGTGAAAGCCTCTGTCGATGGTCAGACACAAATACCCAGTTTAACCTAATTGAACCATATGTCTATGTCAACCAAATTATCTGGATTCATTAAGTTTAAGTTCCAATTATGGCTACCCCCACCCGACATGTATATGTCTATCTTGTAAGGAAATCTATTAAAGGGTTATCTATCCTCAAGGAAGATCATGGGCTATTGAGTCTAAGGTCTTAAACTTAAAATCTCTATCTCTAGTTCATTTTAAGTTTCCCAATTCAATTTTATTAATGGCCAGTTAATGAAAAAGCATTAAGATTAAGACTCAATAAATAAATCTTTATATTACCCAAACTATAATCTAACCCCTTATAAACCGGTGATATTAAAAGTCATCACAACCCCAGATAACTAATTTAGTTACAACACATAACTAGGGCTAGTAATAACTTGAAAATAAAAGACATAAATTAAAAATGCGGTAAAGTAAATACTGAAAAGTAAATTACAATAAAATAAAATGATAAGGTAAAATGAATTACTTTTACTACTACTAATTTAGATATCTCCCATAATATAATATATAAACTTGTGATAACATTACCAACCAGCCATATAGGCGGTATCCTGATTAAGTCAAATTAAGTCCAACCAGCCATTAAGGCGGTAAAAAGATTTATCCATGAACCTGCCATATAGGCGGTAAGAAAGTTTAATTACCAACCGACCAATCTGGCGGTATCCTTGATTAGTCAGGTTTAAACCAGATTAAAATGAATTACCAACCGACCAATATAGCGGTATCCTTTTTAAGTCAAATTTTAAATAGTGAATATATTATATTTAAGGGAGATTAATCTAAATAGTAACAGTAAAACAATTACCTTTCACCCTAGCTGGAGAAGTTACCTCCTCATGGTGAATATAAAAACTGTAAAAAGTAAGAAAGTAAATTACTATTATTATAAAATGTAATTAAAATTATTTACAAAATTAAAAACTAAAAGAAACTAGAGAGAGAAACTCCTTATTTACATCAAGGAAATGAGAGAGAATGATACAACTGAAACTGAAATCTCGAGCTCAATTTATAGGCCTCGGCGGGCTCTGGGCGTCGCGACGCCAAGGCCTTTGGCGTCGCTACGCCAGCTTCTGTCGACGTGGCACGCTTTGGTTCGTCGGCTACAGATTCTGGATAAGGTGATAAGGTGACACGTGGCAAGGTGGTTGGGGCTCATTTATTCTGACACGTGGCGGCTTCTGATTGGTCGGCTCAGATTCTTATCCGCCACGTGTCAGATAAGGATAAGTCAGTCAATAATTGATGCTGACGTGGCGACACGTGGCAATTTGACTGTCGGCACCATAGAATTACGACACGTGGAACGCTGTGATTGGTTGATGATGACGTGGCGATGACATGGCAGTTTGACTCGGTCAACCTGGTGATGTGGATGATGACATGGCAATAACGTGGAGTGACACATGGTGAAACGTGGCGATGGCGACTGTCGGCACCGTAGGATGATGACACGTGGCACGACGCACGTTAGCAGATCGGCTGTGATGGTGACATGTGGCACGTCGCATGTTAGCAAAGTCAAACTTTTCTCAGATTCTGACACGTGGACCCGGTGCACGTTAGCACTGTTCGGCGCAATTTAGGCGTCGCGACGCCAAGGGTTTGCGCGTCGCGACGCTGACAAATTATAAAATTGCCCTTTTTGCCAATTTTCACTATTTTGCTCCAAATCACCTCCAGAATGTCCTGAAACTTTATTTATCTACAAAATAACACAAAACACATCAAAATATTCACAAAACTCAAGAAACTATACAAAATATTAAGTTAAATGAGTGGAAAATAGTGATAGATTTACCACTCATCACACCCCCAAACCTAACATTTTGCTAGTCATCGAGCAAAACATAGAATAAAATAACATAATTTAACTAAGCCACTTTCGTAGGAATCACGGTTGCATTTAGCATATACAACAAGCCTTTAAACCCCTAGGTGTCCCTAGTGGACGTGTTGTAGTCTCGTGAGGGTTTACATCAATGATACCCACAAACATTTTACAAAAGTAAAAAAGAAGTAAAACTAATGCACACAAAAGCAAAAAGACAAGCGGAAAGAGAATAAAGAAGTTAGTGACTAATCAGGCGAAACTTATACTCCAAGTTACTAGTTGTTTTGTTTCTTTCTAAATTACCGAATAAGTAAATTCTCCGATTATATTTATCATTCTCCTTATACACAGCCAACATAATATTAAACAACTCATTTTTGCCCACAACAGTCACAAGTTCAGTTGATAAGAGAGTAATATTTTTGTCCTAAAGTTTTATTAGAATTCACACCTTTTGTAGCAATGAAATAATTTTTCTGATTTTTTTCTTTGATTTTTTTATTTTTATTTTTTATTTATATACAATACCTTCAGTCTATATAGCGAGTGTTGGGTCGGTGGCTCCCAAACCAGTTGGCTTTAGGGCACCAAGTGTTAAGACACCCCTACGGACTTAATTACTCAGACTTCAGATATATATTTTTGCAACATCTTTGATCCATGTAGCGAGCTTTGGGCCAGTGACTCCCAAACCAGTTGGTTTTAGGGCACTAGGTGTTAAAACACCCTTACAGACTTAATAACTCGGACCTCATATGTTTTTTTTTTACTACATTGCTTTTTGAGATGTTTCATCCCATTAAACTAGAGCACTGAATATTACAAACTTTTCAATTTTAGCTCATGTCTGTATATTACTATGCATGTTGATAATATCTGCTAACTGAGCATATGAAGATCCATTTTAGTCCGTATTATGGAGAATTTACAAATTAAATAATTTAAAATGAAATAAACAAAAACTAACTTATTTCAAAAGTGGTTTAAAATACGTCTCATGAGTGGAAACTCCTTACTCAGCTATCTCTTACCAATTTCACCCTTTTAGTCAAAATAAAAACACAAAAACGCAAAATATTTTTGTAATTTTTGAAAATTTTTCAATTTTTTTGTATTTTTCGAAAAATTTTGGACTAAGAATCTAATAAAAATAACACAAAATAAACAAGATACTAATCAACTATTCCCTCCCCCAAACCTAAATGAGACATTGTCCCCAATGTCTTAAACAGTATAAGAGAAGTTAAGAAGGTTGTACCTGGTTAGTTGAAAATCTACGAAAAATTAAAGGTTAAGATCCAGATTAATCCGACGCCTCTTACCACGATCGTCCTCGGACCAATTTATCTTTGAAAGGATAGGGTCAACTTGTGGTTCATAGGCTAAGAGTTGGTCTATTAGATCCGGAGTAGTTCTGGCAGTAAAGATGAGTTATTTTAAAGGTTTTGACACGAACCCATTTCTCCGAGCATCATCAAGAAACACACAAAGAAAATCATAAAATCCATCAATGTTAAACAACCCAATTGGTTTCTGGTGTATGTTCAAGTTCGCCCAAGATAGCACTATAAAAATTTCCTCCAATGTGCCCAAGCCACCTGGCAAAGCGATAAAAGCATCAGCATGGTTAATCATTTCTACCAATCGTTCAGACATACCTGGCACGATCAGTTCATCTCCGTTTGATGATCCAATAAGATTTGCCTCTGCCAAGGGTTTTGGGATGATTCCCAAAATGTGACTGCCTCATTCCTGTACGGCCTTTGAAACGATCCCCATTAGTCCAAGATTGCCTCCACCATATATTAAGTGCATATTCCTTGCAGCTAAGACTCGACCCAATTCCTGTGTTGCTTCTACGTATTGTGGTTTAGTACCAACACTACTACCGCAAAACACACAGATGTTTTCAACTCGTCTTCTTGAAGTGGCTTCCATTTTTTTATGTATTTCTTTCTCAAATCAGGATGCCTTACAAAGTGCAATGATGAGCTGAATTTATAGTACCTGAAACGGGTGAGTAATAATAGCACTAATATCTTCCAAAGGACGATTAGTAGCAAAATAGTAAAATAATATCGTGATAGTAAAAAAGGTCTGGATCCCATCGGAGAAAACAAAAGAAAACAACAAAACAAATCACAATTATCAGGAAAAGACAAAGAGATATAATATTTACAAGAAAAGTAGCGGCTTGATTGACGTCTATGCGTCAAGGACAAGCTGCCCCTCAAATTTTCTTATAAATTGGCAAACGGGGTCTTTTTGAGTCAGATTCCCGAGACTTAACATTTGTCTTTCCTTTTGGAATTGTGCGTATAACACACGAATCTAGTGATACACACATCCACTGGGATGCGTCTCAAGAGTTTTAGATATTTCATCCAAAGACTCCTTACTCAAGCCATCCCTAATAAAGTTAATCTTATCTTCGCGGTTATCAGACACCATTCCTAAAGAACGACAACGAGTATTACAAAACATGCGAGCACATTTATAACAAACACACATTCTTTTGGCTATTCTCTTTTTAGCATAGGTGCTCCTTCCTAAGCCAGACAGATGTGAAATAAACGAGTCAGAAGACTCACCTCCCAATCGGACACGTGCTTCAATAATCCAACGAATGTCAGTAGGAATACCTTTGATCATCAGTAGTCTCATTCGTTCCAAGTGAGCTTTGTAGACTTTCATCAGAGATTTTTGAGGGAGAGAAGGAAATTGCTTGTGAAGATTTGCGAGAGCTTCTTCCATCGTGAAATGACTTTACCTGCAAAAACTAAACACACAAAAATAAAACACACCAGATCACAATATATACAAAAATTGCATGGGTTGCCTCCCTGCGAGCGCTAAGTTTAAAGTCGTCAGCTAGACGTGACTTCTCGAACATTAAGCTGGATCTGAAAGTGTAACACTTTCTTTTTGTCGCTCAAATGATTCTCCCCAGTAGTGCTTGACACGCTTGTTTTTAACCTTGAAAGTTTTATTGGAGTCAAGATCATGTATCTCAACGGCTCTATCTGGTAAAACTTTGGTGATCACAAATGGACCTGACCACCGTGATTTTGGCTTCCATGGAAAGAATTTCACCCTTATTTTGTATAACAGTACCTTCTGCCCTGGTTCCAGTTGTATGCGCACTAACTTCTCATCATGTCTTTTCTTTGCCTTTTCTATGTATAATTTGGCATCCTCAAAAAGCTGATTGTGAAATTCCTCCAATTTGTTGAACTGGTAGGAATTTTTCTCTTATGTTGCTTGTAGTGCAAGAATTGGCTTTTTAGTGCAAAAGATGCTTTATCTTCAGGCTCCACAGGCAATTGACATGTTTTAAGTTTGTCAGTAGAACTTTGCATTGCATTGGAGTTCTGAATGATACTATGTATCACATTAAGTCTGAACATTCCTCATTCTTTTCATCATCTGGGAAATTCATGGCCTTGAAATTATTGAATGTTACTTCTTGGTCTTGTACCCTCATGGTTAGTTCTCCTTTTTGTACATCAATAATGGTTCGACCTGTAGCCAAGAATGGTCTCCCGAGGATGATTGGCACGTCTGCGTCTTCCTCCATATCAAGGACAATAAAATCTGCTGGGAAAATGAATTTGTCAACCTTGACCAGCACATCCTCAACTACGCCTCTCGGAAATACGAGCGTTCTATCAGCAAGTTGTAGTGAGACTGAAGTGGGCATTGTTTCTCCAATCTGCAGTTTCCTGAAAATAGAAAAAGGCATCAAGTTAACACTAGCACCTAAATCACACAGAGCCTTACCGAAGTCATGTTCTCCTATGGTGCAAGGAACAGTGAAACTGCCAGGATCTTTCAACTTTGGGGGAAGTTTCCTCTGAATGATAGCGCTGCATTCTTCGGATAATGCTACTGTCTCGTAATCTCCCAATCTCCGCTTTCGTGAAAGAATGTCTTTCATGAATTTGGCATAGCTGGCATTTGTTCCAACGCTTCTGCAAAGAATGTTGATATGCAGCTTTTTAAAGATCTCCAGGAACCGAGAAACTGCTTGTCCAATTTGTTCTTCTGAAGACGATGAGGAAAATGTGGAGGTGGAATGATCTGTTTTTTTTCCTTTGCTTCTTTTTCCTCCACCATTGTTGCTTTGTTTCTTTTGGAACTTCCTCAGCAGCTGTTTTGGCTCCAACATCTTTGTTGATTTCAGTACCGCTTTTTAACATGATGGCATTACATTGCTCCTTCCCCATGTTCCTTGGATTTGGCTTTGTGTTGCTAGGAAGGGTACCCGACGGTCTGTAACTTTGAGCATTGGCCAGTTGTCCATTTGATTCTCCAGTGCTTTAATAGAAGCCGATTGACTTTGAATTAATGATTTTTGGGATTGAAACATAGCATCATATCTTGCTGCTTGAGAGTCGTGTTTTGCTTCTATCTTTTTTCAAGTGGATCAACACTTCTGTTATTCCTGATTCATTTGTCTGCTCCTGGCCTTTGTTCTGTTGTTGGAATCCGGGTGGTGGGTTGTTCATTTGCCCTGATTTGTTGCTCCATGCGAGATTGGGATGATTCCTCAACCTGGGTTGTAGGTGTTGGAATATGGATTGTTCCCCTATCTGTTGAAATTGTTGACATAATTCACCGTTTCTTTATATTGGTTGAAAGATTCTGAATCAGGTGCTCCTCCAAATGGTGAACTTGTGGATACAGTGGTAAAAGTCTCCATAAATTTGCATATCTGATCTAGCTTGGCGTTGACAGCTGTATTGGCTCCACTTTCATAAATTCCTGCAATTCTTTGGATCATGCTTCTTTCTGTTGGCCACGAGGAATTGTTGTTGGTCATTTCTTCGATTAGGTCCCAGGCTTGATCTTCTCTTTTTGCCATTAAAGCTCCTCCAGCAGCAGCATCGATTGTGGTTCTCATTATTCCAGAAAGTCCATTATCGAAAGTTTGGACTTGTAGCCACTTTGCGATCTCATGATGAGGATATTTCCGGAGTAAATCTTTGAATCTTTCCCAAGCTTCGCAAAGGGATTCTGAATCTTGTTGCATGAAGGATGTGATGTAATTCCTTAACTTTGCAGTTCTGGCTGGTGGAAAGTACTTTGCAAGGAATTTGATGGCTAGAGTGTTCCAAATTGTGATGGAACCTGCTGGTAACGAATGTAGCCAAGCTTTAGCCCTGTCTTTCAAGGAATATGGAAAAACCCGCAGTCTCATTGCTTCTTCAGCTGCTCGGTTGTAATTGAAAGTACCGCAAACTTCCAGGAAGTTGCTGATGTGGGAATTTGGATCTTCAGTTGCATTTCCCCCAAACTGTACTGACTGTTGAATCATCTGGATGCATGTTTTGATGTCACACGCATTTGCTGGTAAAAGAGGAAGTACAATACAGGAAATGAAGCCGTCGACTACCGGAATGGTTCTGTCTCGAATGGGAATCGGTGGTGCAACGTTCAAAGGTTCAGGTTCCATGTTGACTAAAGCTTCTTGGCCTTCTCGCCTTTCCCTTCTCAATTGTCTGATGGTTCTTTCAATTTCTGGGTCAAGCGGTCGGAGTTCAAAGCTTCTGGTTCGTCTCATGTAGTTTTTGAGAACCTGAAACACAAGAAAACAACAATAATAAGTAAAAAAGAAAATTAGATACAAGTAACGAATCTAACCTCAAAACTAATAGTGAAAGATAAATAAGTCCTCGACAACGGCGCCAAAAATTTGACCGGTGCGTAAACACACGCGTATAACGCAAGCGCACGTATCGTTCAAGTAGAATAAAAAGTATCGATCCCACGAGGACTTAATATCTAATCTATTAATTTTATGAGGTCAAATGATTACTAGTATCTAACAGGTTGTTTGATTGATTTGAAAAGGTGACGATTCTAAATTTAAAAACAAGTAAATAAAATTGTTCGAAAGTAGATTTTAAGAAAATTCAATATTAAAAACTATCTAGGGTTGTGATTTCTTCCAATATCATTTTAAATATGAAGTGGTTATTTTATAGTTGGGTAATATATTGATTTATTAACCTGGAACACTAAATTATGTGAAAGCCTCTGTCGATGGTCAGACACAAATACCCAGTTTAACCCAATTGAACCATATGTCTATGTCAACCAAATTATCTGGATTCATTAAGTTTAAGTTCCAATTATGGCTACCCCCGCCCGACAGGTATATGTCTATCCTGTACGGAAATCTATTAAATGGTTATCTATCCTCAAGGAAGATCGTGTGCTATTGAGTCTAAGGTCTTAAACTTAAAATCATTATGTCTAGTTCATTTTAAGTTTCCCAATTCAATTTTATTAATGGCCAGTTAATGAAAAAGCATTAAGATTAAGACTCAATAAATAAATCTTTATATTACCCAAACTATAATCTAACCCCTTATAAACCGGTGATATTAAAAGTCATCACAACCCCAGATAACTAATTTAGTTACAACACATAACTAGGGCTAGTAATAACTTGAAAATAAAAGACAAAGTAAAAATACGATAAAGTAAATACTTAAAAGTAAATTACAATAAAATAAAATGCTAAGGTAAAATGAATTACTTTTACTACTACTAATTTAGATATCTCCCATAATATAATATATAAACTTGTGATAACATTACCAACCAGCCATATAGGCGGTATACTGATTAAGTCAAATTAAGTCCAACCAGCCATTAAGGCGGTAAAAAGATTTGTCCATGAACCTGCCATATAGGCGGTAAGAAAGTTTAATTACCAACCGACCAATCTGGCGGTATCCTTGTTTAGTCAGGTTTAAACCAGATTAAAATTAATTACCAACCGACCAATATAGCGGTATCCTTTTTAAGTCAAATTTTAAATAGTGAATATATTATATTTAAGGGAGATTAATCTAAATAGTAACAGTAAAAGAATTACGTTTCACCCTAGCTGGGGAAGTTACCTCCTCATGGTGAATAGTAAAAACTGTAAAAAGTAAGAAAGTAAATTACTATTATTACAGAACGTAATTAAAATTATTTACAAAATTAAAAACTAAAAGAAACTAGAGAGAGAAACTCCCTATTTACATCAAGGAAATGAGAGAGAATGGTACAACTGAAACTGAAATCTCGAGCTCAATTTATAGGCCTCGGTGGGCTTTGGGCGTCACAACGCCAAGGACTTTGGCGTCGCTACGCCAGCTTCTATCGACGTGGCACGCTCTGGTTCGTCGACTGCAGATTCTGGATAAGGTGATAATGTGACACGTGGCAAGGTGGTTGGGGCTCAATTATTCTGACATGTGGCGGCTTCTGATTGGTCGGCTCAGATTCTTATCCGCCACGTGTCAGGTAAGGATAAGTCAGTCAATAATTGATGTGACGTGGCGACACTTGGCAATTTGACTGTCGGCACCATAGAATTACGACACGTGGCACGCTGTGATTGGTTGATGATGACGTGGCGATGACATGGCAGTTTGACTCGGTCAACCTGGTGATGTGGATGATGACGTGGCAATAACGTGGAGTGACACATGGTGAAACGTGGTGATGGCGACTGTCGGCACCGTAGGATGATGACACGTGGCACGACACACGTTAGCAGATTGATTGTGATGGTGAGACGTGGCACGTTGCATGTTAGCAAAGTCAAACTTTTCTCAGATTCTGACACGTAGACCCGGCGCACGTTAGCACTGTTTGGCGCAAGTTAGGCGTCGCGACCCCAAGGGTTTGCGCGTCGCGACGCTGACAAATTACAAAATTGCCATTTTTGTTATTTTTCACTGTTTTGCTCCAAATCACCTCAAGAATGTCCTGAAACTTTATTTATTTACAAAATAACACAAAACACATCAAAATATTCACAAAACTCAAGAAACTATACAAAATATTAAGTTAAATGATTGGAAATAGTGATAGATTTACCACTCATCACTTATGCTCTCATTTCATGAAATCTTGTTCATGTTTTCAGCTCATTGATTTTAGTTCATAAATTCCATTCACATTCCAAGTTCATGTTATTACTTTTTGCTTCTATTTTACCTTTCATATTATATCTTGTATTGCATGCTTAGGATTTATGTTTTAGTATACGTTAGTTCATGATTTTCCTATTTATAGTTCATATATAGTCTTACAGATCATGCATTTCATCATTTCAGTCACGTATTTAGGAAACCATACTAGTCATGTTTTCCATGTTTCACAAGTCATGTTAGCCATTTCAATTCACGTTGCACGTTTCCAACTCATGTTTCCATGTTAGTCATATTATTCATATTAGTTTAGGTTTTCATATAAGTCATGTCATGTTCAGAATTATTCACGAATCATGCATGTAAGTTTCCAGATAATGTTTTTCAGATTTCAAGCTTACAATATATGTTTTCAGAAATAGTTTTATGTAATTCAAATCATTGTTATAAAAGGGTTTTATAAGTGTGTGTGTGTCTGTATATATATATATATATATATATATATATATATATATATATATTCAACCAAAAGTTTAGTGTCATCCCTTCGGCTTTAGTATCTCAAGTTCACTTATATAGCCTATGGGGCACTAATCACCCCTATAGGCTCAATAGTTTAGTATTCAGTTCAGCCTACGTGGTGCTAGGTAGGTTTTAGTTTCCCATAGGCTACCATGATGGGGTATGTTTTCAATACAATGATATAATTTCAAACATGTTCAATGATTTTAGAACTCAAATCATGTTGTCATGTAAAAGCTATACGTTTTCAGCTTGCAGCTCAAGTTTTTACACCATGTACATGTTTTACAGATTACAGATTTCACGATGTGTTTTTCATATATACGTTATATGATTTCAAATCATGTACATGTTTTACAGATTTTCAGTATAATTTTCTTGTTCACATGTAATGTCAAGTTTTACCACTTATGTATTCATGTCATTACAAGTCATAATTTTAGTTAGGCATGTTAGGTTTAGTTATTTATGTTCAAAACCATGTAGTTTCAGGTTAGATCATGTACTTTCAGATCAGGTTATCATATCACATTTAGATGTCAGTTTTCAGTTCAGAAATTTATGTTCAGTGCATGTAGTTTTAGTACAGGTCAAGTAGATTTAGGTAAGTTTGGCATGTCAAATTCTTAACTCATGTAGTACCCAGTCAGATCATGTAGATTCGAGTCATAAAGTAGGTTAGGTTCCCAGAATCAGTTTTCTGTTTAGGTAGCCCAGATGAGATCAGTCATTTTCCAGGTCTTGTCAAAAGTAAGGTTAGATAGTTCATGTCAGTTTCAGGTTCAGGTATTACAGCTCATGTAGTCATTCCCAGATTTCATGATCCATGCATGGGTTATGATAGATCCAAGCCTCAATGGGTTTGGGATGGTTTTGCCACTGGTTTGGGTGGTTTGGTAATAGGATGCATCAGGAATCGGTTCATGTTCTTAGGGTTATCACGTCATGTTCAGGGTATTCATGTAGCATACATGTTAGATTTCATGCATGTTCAGTTCATGCACATTCATTTCAGGTATTCAGATTTAGCTCTTGTAGTTTCAAATCAGGAATTAAGCTCTCAGTCATGCATATTTAGTTTAGTATTCAGATTCAGCTCATGCATATTTAGTTTAGTATTCAGATTCAGCTTATGCATTTTCATTTTAGACACTCAAGTTTAGCTCATGCATGTTCAATTTATGTATTCATCTCATGCATGTTCAGTTTAGTTTTCAAGTTCAGCACATGCATGTCCAGTTCATGTATCTAGGTTCAGATCATGTAGCTTCATGTCAAGGTACTCAGGTTCAGTTCATGTAGTTGCAGGACAACATATACAATTTCGGATCATGTCAAGTTGTTCAGTTTCAATTTTATCCCTCGTATCAGTCTTTAGCTAGGTATAGTTTAGTTGTCTCGTCATGTTCCTGGTTTCCAGTCATGTTCTTGATTTTCAGCTCATTGTTTATGTTCTTTGCTTCATTTTTTCCTTAGCACTCCAATATTCACTCACTAGGTCTTTTAAAAGACCTAACCCATTATACTCTTCAGTAGTTTTACAAGTAACAGGGTCATACATGCAGTTGATAAACTTTGGAGGAGGCGAGACCCAACGGCAGTCATTATATACCACGGTCGTCAAAGTCAGGCCCATTTATTATTTATTGTCAAGTCAGACCATAAGGCCTCGTATTAATCATGTATTTAAATGTTAGTAGTTATTAAGTTATGTATGTATAAGATATGCATTAAAGTTTATATTCATGATGTGTACTTACTAGTTATATTAATGCAAGTTATACAATACATTTACAGTTTTCTTGATCACGTTTTCATTACAGTCATGCATGAAGTCAGTCAGATATTGCATGTCAGGGGTTCAGGTGATGGCTATACTGTTTCCTGGTGATCACATGCCCGGATTTCCCGGGGTTTAACAATTATTCCCTTTATGTTATTAGTGAAACATTTGGATAATTTTTTTTTCATTTTAAGCTAAATTTATTTGATAAGCTTTAACAAGAAAATGACATATATGCCCTGATTTTTGCTTACGTTTTGGTGGCTTATAAAGTGGCATGATTTTGTTTCATTTTGGAGAAGAATTTGGGAATGTGTAACACTCCACCGGAGGCATGACATTACTAGCAGAAGACAGTAATAACCCATCTCCATGATCCTCAATACTAACAAAATTGGACATGACATACCCTAAAATTTCACAACTTGGAATATAGTCCATCACAAAAAAAAAACACGACCTACAATAGACATTAAACATGCAAGAGGACCTCCGGTCTCTACGCAAGTCATATCAAATACCCATCATCAATACTAAGGCTCGGTTCCCAAAATTATATGTAACATCCCCGATCTGGGAAGCTACCGGCAGATGACAAATTCCACTGCCACCTAAGAAAAAACTGGAAATATTGTCATTTTCTTATCTTAAATAACTTATACCTTAACAATATGCAAACACACATATTTTATAAATCTGTGTTAACACATAAACCATAATGAATATACATATCACAAGTACTCTGTACAAACACAAACATGTCATGCAACAAAAGAAAACAAAATGAACTACATTCAGAGTGAATGTAGATCTGACATAATGGACCCATGTGACTTGTGACTACAGTGCTACTCTTGTCCCTGATCTATGTCTCTAAAATATAGTTGTGACTCACCATTGGAATAGTCCTGCAAAAACTGGAGAGTGGGGGTGAGTTCTAAAGAACTCAATGAGTGGAGCTATAAAAATCGAAAAGAAACAAAAGTATTAATGGATGCTCAGAAAATGTGAATCAACATCTGAATTTTTAAAACATAAATCGGGTTTTCCTTTCAAAGGTGTAGTGATAAATCATTTTTTTTTAAAATCTGTTTGTCTATGATCTGCTGATAATCTGGAGCTCGAGAGCGTCCCCCCTTACGCATAATCTGGTGGTCTTGGGGTGCTACGTCTCGCTGTCTCCCAAGCCACAAATCTAGAGCCAGAGGTGTAGATCTATACTACCCTAATGACTCAAAAATTTGGGATCTATGGGCATCAACCATCCCTACCCTTGATCTGTGTGTGCACACGATATCTGTATTTGTTAATTCCATAATTGTAAAAAGTTTCATCTGAGGTGGGTTTTTCCCCCATGCCTCCCGAAAAATCATGAAAAACATGTATAGAAAACATTTTCATACTCAAAACATGTATCTGATAATAAACTGTACTAAATCTGTTTCTGTTTAATTCATAACTCTCATTTTAGTATAGAACTTATCTCAAATCAAATGAAACAGAAGTTCAATAAGCTTTAATGAAAAACCATTTAAAGATCATAATAAAATTCTGAGTAAATACTCCACTCACAGTGCTACGAAAGGTCGGGTGCGGTGCATGACGTGGGTGATCTCTGAGTGCTTTGACGTCAATCTATGGCAAAAGAAATTGTTAGTTTTCATATAATAAATAGAAAAGTGTATGCAATACATGGTCGATATTTTATGCTTATGATACGACATATTGTGTGTTTACACACTTATACGAGACCCTTAGAGAGCCCCATAACATCTTAGGATAAAACTAGAATTTATAAAGAACTGATCCTGAAAATCTGGTCGCGCGTCGCGACACCGGACATGGGCGTCGCGATAGGCACCGCGACTCTCTCACGCGTCGCGACGTTAAGAGTTGAGTGTCGTAACTTCCACCAAATAGCACCGAGGCAGTAAGCCTCCTCTGATTTTTGCATCGCGATGCTCGTCCTTCGGCGTTGCGATGCTCACAATCCAAAGACACACCAGGGGAAATTCTCCAGTACGTGTCGCGACGTCGGGTGTGCGTGTCGCGATGTCAGGTTTGCGCGTCGCGACGTCAGACTGTTTTCAGGACCCAAATTTAACTTCATCTACTCTATTGGCTTTCTCAACACTACTCAAGCTAAAACTATATTAAAAACACAAAAATTATCAATTACACCCCATAACACCATCTAATCTCATTACAATATCAATTTCTCAAGCCCCGAACTTAGCTCAATTCCTAGAGATTTCATAATTGGGGATTTCACAAAGCCTAAATTTCTTGACTTAATAACCATTTATATATCATCAAACTCAAGCTAACAACACCCCTCAAGCATCAAATCATTAAAACAACAACATCTCAAAATTTGGGTCAAAATCTTCTTACCTAAAATTCAATTATTCTTCACCAATAGAGTCCCCAAGCTCATTTTTCTTCTTCCTAGATTTCATTTATGGTGGATTACTCTTGGTTATTCTTGGAAATTAGCTAGGAAAAATAGAATTCTTCTTCTTCTTTCCTTCTTGAAGTCCACAACAAAAAAGGGGAAAATTGAGAAGTTCCTTCCTTTGTTTCTCTCTTTTAAATGATTCGAAATAATAAGGGAAAATTCTTGAAAATTTAAGGTTTCTCTAGAATTGGGAGACTTGGGCTAAAATATGGAATTCTAGTTTGGGCCTAGTCTTGGGTTAATTTTAATCCAACTTTATTCATAGCCAACATATATAATAAAATCGGTTAGGCTTGAATTAAGGTTGGGCCAACTAAGTCGTCTCGATAATTTCCACTAAGTTACTACTCTAGTTGAGTTATGTAATTTCATGTCATTACACTATACATACAAATCAAATCTCTCATTTATACATAAACAAACCAGCGTGCATATCATGACTTACATAAACAAAACAAATAGACTTCTATACACATATACATTCCTCAAGACTTTAAAGTAAGTGACTGCAACTTGGATGATTTCGTCGTCTCGAGCATGACTTTCCAAAAACTTGTGTGGCTGACCGATCCGGTTGCCAACCTTCAAAACTAACAAACTGATTTGGTGTGAGTTATGAAACTTAGTAAGTAGCCACGTACGTGCCATAAAAGCAAGAATAATTTGAAAATAGAATAATTACATAAACATTTCTATTCATTTGGTTATTTATCAGAAAACCTTTTAGACTTCGTTCCATACATTACATTCTATTTATACAAAGTCTACAAAAAATACATACATAAAATGATACAGAAATTGACTTCATAAAGCATACAAAATAAAAAATTGAAACTTTAATCAAAACTAAAATGTCCAAAATGTTTACATTCTGAAATTAAATTCCTTTATCAAATTACCGAAAATGAAGTATATTTGAAATATAATAAAATCAAAAAGTTTAAAACTTCCTTTAATAACAAGTCGAGCAGAAACCTTTGGAATAACCTTTCAAACGATCCAAAACCAAATCACATTTACATACTTAAAAGCCTACCTTATACAGTTTTCCAAATCATCTACGTAACAATCACTCCATAATTGACAAAAGCAACCTGATTAATGATATATGTGTGTGTATATATATATATATATATATATATATATATATATATATATATATAAGTATGTACGAGTGAGAGAACATCCAAAACACACTTACACATATCATAAATAGACGTGACCAACCGAAGCTCGTACGAGACTAATTACCTATTATAGAATCGGTATGGGATGAATTCCGTTCGAATAGATTTCCTAACTGAAAATACCAACACACTACCTAAAACACTAACCAAATCGATCACACACACATATCCAATACGAATGTCACAAAGTTAATCTCATCCATCAACAAAAACATAAATATATAAAGAAAATTTTATAAAGTCAATCTTATGCACCATCAGAAACAGAAATCATATTACAAATCCCATATAATCGATCTTAGCCATTATTATAAACGAAAAACATAATAAAAATTCTATATAGTCGATCTCAATCATTATCAGGAACAGAAATCATGATACAAATTCCATACAACCGGCCTCATTCATCCTCAGATTCAGAGATCATAATACAAATTCCATATAATTAATCTCATTCCACAATCAAAACGGAACTCACAATACAAACTCAATACGGTTAATCTTATCCACCATCAGATATAGAAATCATAATAAAAAATTCATAAGCCAATGTCATCTACAATCAGAAATGGAAAACATAAAGAAACCACTTTAATCTCATTTTTTAATAATATATTATAAAACTAGTCTTTTGAAAATACTTCAGAAAACTAACCAAGCGTCCAATGTCTGAGTCATACGCAAAGACCGGACATTGTCCGAAATAAGACCATGTCAACATAGGGTAATGGGTCGTGCCATTTCAGATAGATCGACCATATACAAGCACCACGATATGTTAAAATCATTAAAAAAATAAAACATAGGACAAGTACCATTGCGAAAACATATTATATCGTATCGTAAATGAATTCAAATATATCTCAATCAAAATGATGCTTCACTAAAAACAACTTCTTCAAAATTTCATTTTTTAGAAAAACATAAAAGAAAGATATTCAACGGGTAATATAAAGATATTTCGCTGAAAATGAAATAAAATCTGAAATCAATGTCATTTTAAATCTGTATCAGACGTCTAGGTTCCAACTCATCTGGATGAATAAATCGGGCATCCAATGTCCGAGTCACGCGCAAAGACTGGACATTATACGAATCAGAACTATTCGACATAGGGTAGTGGGTCAGTTCGTTGCAGCTCGACAAGACCCCATACAAGCACCACGATGGTTTCAAAAACATAAAACAAATAAAAACGTAGTATACGCAAAGTTTCAGAAACATATCATATCATATCAAATGTGGAATCAAAATATTTCATTTGAAAGTAAAACTTTTCAAAACGAACTTTTCAAATCAGTTATTCTGAAAAACAAACAAACGAGAACATCCTCACACATATCAGACTCATCACATATCACGCATCAAATCTGCTAACCATTGATAAATGACTCGTACATTGAGATACCATATCACTATATCATATACCACGTATCAAATCCATCGTCCAGTAACAAATAACTCACACAACATAAAATGGTAACACAATATCGTATGCTTGTTCAAAAGATGGTCACCTCGGCATATCTCTATATGGATACATATATACACACACACATATACATTTCCTATAGAAATAAACAAGCAAACAAATATACCATACACCAAGTATTTATTGCATGAAATATTTACCTAGCTACGCGAACACTGTCGATCCTAGTCAAATCTGTCAAAATAAATTATGAAACGTTGTTAGAACACAGTTTACAGAATTCCTGACTTAGCTATAACAAACTTCTGGACCTTTCCGGGACACTCAATTCAGGTCTGATTCCAATAATTTCAGTTTTTTTTTTATGTTTGAAACATCTTATACTATAAATCCATAATATTAAATTCACTTTTCGATCTAAAATTAGAAAATCTCCTAAAAAGTTTGAAAATATTACAAATGAATTCGGGACCTTTCGGATCTTTCCTTTTCCTTCCAAAATCAGCCAAGTACTCCTAATACATCATAATATATCATTCTAGAACAACCAAGTATCTTAAATTCTTGAATTATACGTTTTCAAAAAATCCTTCACAAAAGCTTCTGATAACTCTACGGAAGGATCATAGACCCTCTGAAACTTCCCGAAACCATCCAAGCAATATTTTATAATCATACATCCATAATTGCATTCATGAAAGCACGGTCACGAGCGAAACCTAGTATTATCGAAAACTCGCATAATCTATCGGATCAGTCTAATTCATTCCGATTTCATTTGAATTCTATCAATAATATAAATTTAATACATTCTAGCTTATTCAATTCAATACATGTTAATATATTACTCTACGACACTACTGAAAGCATCCGAATATAAATCGTTAACTTGAAAAATAGCAAAATTTACCGGGATATCTTACCAAGATTTTGAGGGTTCGACAAACTCTCAACGCTCCCACGAACACATAGGAATCTTCAAAATTTGAATTGGAGCTACTGTTTAAATAGGAATTACTATTCATCATCTTTTTTTTCCTTGTTTTGTGCAAAACCGAGTGTCATATGATAAAACCGACATCGTAACCTTGTAATACGTCCCACGAGCTTCGATTTGGTTGGTGGGTTTTGTCATGAAATGAAGCGACGAGTCAAGATCGAAATGGGTCACAGTCGTGCATTTCCTCTCTCTTCTTCATCATTTTCAGTATTTTAGGGGCTGCCGCTGGCCACCAATGGATGCACGGTGGCCAACACCCTTACTGGGACCACACACTGACCGGCGATGGTCGGATGGCCGGTCAGCATGCTCCCTCTCTCTTACAGATGAAAAGAAGTTCGGGTGGTCCATGTGGAATAAGTTTGATCATTTTGTAGTTTTGGAAACTTATGGGTATTTATAGGAAACTCTAAAAATTACAAACTGACTCACACGAATTTAAATTTGGTCCATGATAATGTACTTCTTCAGAAATTCACATTTTTTAGGTGTTTCTGATGTAAATTTTGAAAAGTTTTCAATACGAAAGATGTTCGTCTCGAAAAACAAGCCGACGGTAAAAGAATCACTTCAATCGTAGTTCATTTGCTAATTCTATAACCGGAATAATAAACTTTCTCCTCATAAAATAATATACTTAAATCGCATAATCAGTCATTTCAAATTTCATGATTTCCTGTAATGAAACTCCACTTCAAGGTATTCCGGTATAAATTTTTCGATGCTTAAACTCTTATTCTCCAACTTCGTCTTATAAGACCTAAACTTCAATCCAGGAACCTTCTAGAATTGTTTTGAAAATTCGGGATATTATAACATGGTGTCGTGAGTTTCCATGGAGAGAAATGAAATATTTTCTTCATATTAGAACAATAATTGGAAGGAGATTGGAAGAAAATAAATGGACTAGGGTATATAAAATTTAAGGAAAAAGAGAAATTGATGTAATTTCTATCTATTCATAATTTTAGAAATTATTTTTATATTGCTCTAAATTTTACAATTGTTTTAGAATCTATTTTTTTTTTTCCATAATTGTTGTTCTTAGAGCAATAGTTACTCAATTAGGAAGCTCAATGCATGTGTATAAATTTGTAGAATTAAGTTATGATAACTTAGATTCTATTTGTACCATCTAATGGCATGTTGCCATTCTAGAGTTAGTGTGACACTTCATGGCGACCTAAAATTATTTTAGAGTGGTTCATGTGGTAGGGACTAAATTGGTGAGGCATAATTTGGTTTAGGCAAGAAATAATGATTTAATATTTGATTAATTGGATTAATTGTGGTAAAAATATTAAATAATGAAATTTGTTATAATTGGCTTGTTTAAGATGAAATTGTTAATATCTAATATGAGTACAAATTGTTTTGAAATGATTAGATTTGAATTGGGTGTTAAATCGCATTAAAAATTTTATTGGACAAGAAAGGGAATCATCACTGGAATGGGTTGTATTTATGCGCCTTGAATCCAAGTACTCATAAATCCGGGTAAATAGATTTGTTGTTATATGCCAAAATAGTGAACAAAATTATAATTATAATTTACATGTTTTTTTTTGTCTTTTTTTTTTTTGTATTTTATTTGAAAAATCAAAAATTGATTGTTTTAATTGATATAGATTCGATTAACTGGATCCCTGGATACAGTTATTCGGATCTGCCCTAGACTAGAATTGTGTCCGAAAATTTTGAAATGTTATTTGGGAGATCCCAATATTTCCATTGCGTAATTCAAAACTAATATTGGATAATAGTTTTCGGATAGAGATAAAATACCGACTTGTGACCCAATATTAGATATTCGTTCCCTAACTGAATCAAAGAATTTTAAATGTCGATTTTGCTTCCGTCTCACGGTTCCGCCGCGCAGAACCCAACACCGGAGGTAGTAGCTTCTGGAGCGTGCGCAAAGGTGGTTGTTGCTAGAGATGAAGCACACGTTTTGGAGGTTGTTTGGGTGATCGACGAAGAAGCAAAGGTAGCTGTCTCATGCGATGGTGACCGCGGAAATGAAGCTCTTTGCGCTGCTAGTGCTTCATGCGACGTGGAAGCGGCTGTCGTTGAAGTAGTGCGCACTGTATCCTTGGGGCTTGAGGGAAAGATTTGAAAATTTAGGAAATTACAAATTAAGCAAAAAATTATTGAGTCCATGAGGAGAAATCACTTCCTTCCAAAACTGTTCCTCCATGAACACACGCTTCTTAAAGTGTCGTGAAAGTGGAACATATGAGTCGATGAAGTTATTTTCAAAGCCTATAAAATCAAATGAGGAAAGCTAAAAAAAGTGCCCCCGAAACCGATCAATAAAAAAAACGATGCTTATTTCAATTCCAGTACTGTAGTTTACATTTTGTAAATAAATTTTTTTTTTCAATTTCCTTTGTAAAAAAAAAAGCGTCGTGACGCCCATCTAGTAGTGTTACGATGCTCTGATTGATGACAAGAGCGTCTCGACACCAATCCACACGCGTCGCGATGCGAAGTGCCTAATTAATAATCATTCTTAACATAACCTAATTTTGCAGTCTCCAAAGTGACTTTAGAGAGAAAAAAGCATATCAAGCAAACACAACACATAACTCAATAGTAGGAAGCGAACGACTGACGATCTCTACAAAATTTCTTCTTCCTTTTACTTCTTTGATATGTTTATCATTGATTATTTTTTTTAGAGTTTTTGAACATGTGTCGTAACTAAACCTCTAATCTAGGGTTGTGATGAAACCCGATATTTTGAGTTTATAAATTGATTGTCCTTATATTCTGTGTGATGTTTTGGCTTATTTATTAAATCTTGATTTAATGCTTCTTGTTGCCTGATCACCAATAAGATTGATGTGATAAACTTAATTGAACTTGACAAATGAATTTGAGGTTTAGCCTTATATTCAATAGCTCACGATCTCATCGCAGGGATTTCCATACAGGATAGAAATATACTTGTAGGGCGGGTATATCCATATTTGGAACCTGACCTTAATGAATTGGGGTTAATTAGTTGATATATAAATATAGTTAATTAATTATATTTGAATATTTACACATGACCATCGAAAGAGATTTGTGGATATCTTAGTGTTTCAGGTTAATAAGCAAATTTGTTACACGAATATAGGAAAACCAATTCATATTTAGAATAATACTGGGTGGATTCACAATCCTAGATGTCTTCTTCTAATTGATTTCCTTTAAAATCACCATAGTTATATTTTTTTTCTTTAGCTTTAATTTAAATTCAATTCACAATTGCATTTAATTTCAATTAGATACTTGTAGGTAATTAGTCTTAAGGATTAGTAACGTAGGTAATAAGTCATCGTGGGATCGATAACTTTTATACTACTTGAGCGATACGTGCGCTTACATAACGTGTGAAAAATCGCGTTCAGAAGACAATTACGTAATCTATTTAATATATAAAAGTGGAGAATTAAATTTCTTTAAAGGCTGTTCACATAGGCGTTTTTGGTTTTGAGCCTATTCATATAAGGAAATGAGTTATTAATATTTTAAATTTTCACAATTTCCAACCTCTAACCTTTTATTTTTTCAATTCCTCCAAATTCTTTGTTTTCCAATATTATTAGGGATTGAAAATACGTTAATTAAAAACATATTCATTTCAAATAAATTATTAATATTTAATTTTTCATATTCTTTAATATTTAACATTTCATTTCTCAACTCTTCCAAACTCTTCATTTTCTAAGATGATATGTTCCAAGCTATTGGTGCAACAAAACTCCACGTACAGAACCTTGCAAATATTTAATGTAATAAAACTCCATATACATAAGCTTGGTTTGTTAGGAAAAAAATACTATGTACTTTATAAATAGGACTACATATAAGAAAATAATACAAACTTCATCTCATTCATTTTTTGTTATGTTACAAATGAATATGCACTCCAATTTCTTTCATAACAAGATGAAGAAGATGGTTATCCAAATAATTTAAAAACTATTTTTTGAAGTAAAGGAGCACTTGCACCATAAATAGACCACTAACACTTAGCTTCCATGTTATACTTATTTAAATAATTTTTTATAAAATATATTTGCATATTCTAGTTTCTAAACAATGTTCAGTTACATGATACAAATTCTTAATGAAATGAATTAATAAATTGATTAAAATTTTACCTCATGAAAAGAATCTGAATTCATAAAGTCTCCCATTTTAATTGAGAAATTAACAAATTCGGTATTGACTCTTGTGCGACATCCAATGAGAAAAGAATATTTTGACGCATTTACACCTTTTAATAGAGATCTATATATCTTTATGTGAAGTGACTGGTGTTGTCACACGCGTATAACGCAAGCGCACGTATCGTTCAAGTAGTATAAAAAGTATCGATCCCACGAGGACTTAATATCTAAGCTATTAATTTATGAAGCCAAATTTTTACGAGTATCTAACGGATTGATTGTTTGATTTGATGATGACTTAAACTTAAAAACTAGTAAATAAAATGGCGCGAAAGTAGGTTGAGGAAAATTCAAATTTATAAAACTATTTAGGGTTGTGAATCTTTCCAATACCTTTTTAAAGATGAAGTGGTTATTTCATGTTTGTGTAATATACCGGTTTACTAACCTGGAACACGAAATTCTCCAAAAGCCTCTGTCGATGGTCAGATGAAAATACCCATTGTAAACCTATTAATATTGGGAAGCGGCCGCGATTGTGCAGTGGAAAATTTAATAAATCAAATTATGATAATGCTATCCCTTTGCCCAAGACAAATTTGTTTTGATTATTCTACAAGAAGCATAAAAACTCATAAAACATGCAAAGAACATAAATCTAAACATGCTAACTATCATAAGAACTCTAATAAAAATAAAGAAAGAAAAAGACTTACTTGAACCGAAGACTCCTCCAGTCTTCCCTAGAATTTGCAAGCTTTTCTCGAACTCAGCAAGCTCTTCCACGTTCCAAAGAGCCACCCAATTGTGTGGCCTCCAAAGGTGCACACACCAAAGCCAAAACTCAACGGCAAGACTACGCCTTGAGTGCACGGGTATTTTTCCTTTGGTGCTAGCCTAGGCAAATACCTCAAAACTCTTAACTCGAGGTTCCTCTAGTCAATTAGACTTAAGGATCCTCAAAATCAGTGGCTTACTCTTAAACTTTAGAGTTGCTCACTTATATAAACCCAAGATATGAAAGGTTTGGTGCAAAAATTTGTAAATAATTCTTTGGGTTTATATAGGTGCTCCAAAGACAACAAAATTAATTAAGAATTCGATGTGGGATAAATGCTAATTTAATCTTAGCCATTGGATCTTAATTTAGTGGTTTAATGAGATTATAAAACCCTAATAAGAGTTTGTGCCGAATTGGACCTCAAAACAAATAACAAATAAAAAAAATTACTATTCATATTACTATTCATGTTTTATTTATTTATTTATTCCAATTCCCAAAGTGCCTCTATCGTCATTCACCAATCCCTAAGCCACTATGGAACCTCATAAATGATCTGTTCAATAATTAAACACATTGAACCATTTATGAACAATTCCTACAACAATCATATATGTTGTTAAATTTGTATTGTGCACTGTTAACCATTGATTTCGAGTTTATTGTGTGTGACCTTTTGGGTTCCCCTCAAGTTGGACATGAAATGAACCGTGATAATTTAATTGAACATAAATTATCCTCCAATCAGATGGTCGTTCGATTTCAATGACCAATGTTGACATCTAGCAACATGCCAAGGCCCTTCAATGAGGAGGAAAGATATATATACCCATTATGTATACGATTTACATATGATACGGTCCCTCGCCTCACTGTATCCCCACCGTTTGACCTAAGGTATGGAAAATGTCTACCCATATAGTCAAATGTATGATGTTTATAGTGTCATGAATCATGCTAACCCAAGAATCTCACATGATTCTTCCACTGCGGCCAAAGTCTCAAGAACTGATCACACATATCAACCCGCGAACTCGAATAGTACTTTTATAAGAAAATATTATCCGAGAGAGTGGCGATTCTCTGTTGTATCTTTATAAACTTCATGTGTTTCAACAAATGACCCAATCATACCCTTATGACCAGATCTTTTGAACCGGGGAAGGAGAATGTCAAAGTTATTTGATCCACACATAAGATTGTAAAGACCTCAAGTCTAAGGACTAGTCATACAATCGATACATGAAAGTTCTCACAGACACATGTTATAAACACTCCATGTGAAAACTTTTGGCGGTCAGTTCGATAGACACGAGCAACTCATGCATCCATGTGATACACTAAGAGGACGGATCTCCGCTAGTAGCCTATGAGATCGGCTACCCTACTTAAGGGCGGATCATATCATCATGCTAGTCTCTCTGCTTTGTGAACGCCCAGATTATTCACAAAACTATGACTAGGAACGTTTAAGAGTAATGATTCTCATAAGGTGTGGAAGCCATCATCTTATTACTCCAAGGGCTTTATTACAGTGTTTGATGATTCATATAATTTATGTAAGACACGTATAATAAAGATTGCCATTTTATTAATTAATGAAAATATTACAAATACATGTACATATAGCCCATCCACAAGTTGGGTATAAGGCATATCTCTAACAATTAAACCATTTGTCTTTGTCAACCAAGTTACCTGAATTCATTAAGATTAAGTTCCAATTATGGCTACCTCCGCCCAACAAGTATATGTCTATCCTGTAAGGAAATTATTAAAGGGTTATCTATCCTCAAGGAAGATCGTGGGCTATTAAGTCTAAGGCTAAAACCTAAAATTCCTTCGTCAAGTTTATTTTAAGTTTACCCAATCAATCTTATTAGTGGTCAGTTAACAAGACACATTAAGCTTAAGACTTAATAAGTAAACCTTTATATTACCCAAACAATCAAATAACCCCTTATAAACCGGTGATATTGGAATTCAACACAACCTCAGATAACGGGCTTAGCAACGACTCATATTTACAACTAGTAAAAACTTAAAAATAAAAGACATAAATTAAAATGCTGAAAAGTAAATGGTGGAAATTAAAAAGGAAAAAGTACAATAAAAGAAAATGCTATGGTTAAATGATCCACTTTTATTACTATTAGTTTAGATATCCCCTTAATATAATATATTAACTTGTGTGATATTACCAACCAGCTATATAGGTGGTAACCTGATTAAGTCAAATTAATAATTAATTACCAACCGACCAACCAGGCGGTATCCTTGCTTAGTCAGGTTAAAACCAATTTAATATCAATTACCAACCGGCCAATATAGCGGTATCCTCATTAAGTCAAGTTTTAAATAGTTATTATATTATAATTAAGGGAGATTAATCTAAATAGCAATAATAAAAGCTTTACCTTTCACCCTAGCAGGGGGAAGTTACCTCCTCATTACTGAATAGTAAAAACTGAAAATGTAAAGAAAGTAAATTATTATTACAAAAAGTAAATAAAATTAATTATAAAACTGAAATTAAACAAACTAGATACAAACTCCTTAGAATTCTCAAGGAATTACAGAGAGGAAGGTACATTTGAAACTGAAATTTCGAGCTGAATTTATAGGCGTCGATTGGCCCTTTTGTCCGTTTTTCACTGTTTTGGCCCCAAATTGCTTCCAGAGAGTCCTGAACCTTTATTTATCTATAAAATAACACAAAACGCATCAAAATATTCACAAAAACTCGAGAAACTATACAAAATATTAGGTCAAATGAGTGGAAAATAGTGATACATTTACCACTCATCACACCCCCAAACCTAACATTTTGCTAGTCCTCGAGGAAAACAACAAGATAAAATAACATAAACATCTTTAAAATAAAACTAAGCTAAGCCACTTTCGTAGGGATCACGGTTGCATTTAGCGTATGCAACAAGCCTTTAAACCCCTAGGTGTCCCTAGTGGACGAGTTGTAGTCTCGTGAGGGCTTACAGCAACGATACCCACAAATGTTTTACAAAAGTAAAAACTTCTTACAAAAGCAAAAAGACATGAGAAAAGAGAATAAAGAAGTTAGTGACTAACCAAATGAAACTTCTTATCCACGTTTAAAGTTGTTTTCTTTCTTTCTAAATTACTGAATAAGTAAATTCTCCGATTATTTTTACCATTCTCCATACACACAGCCAACAAAATATTAATCAACTCATTTTTTCCCACAATAGTCATAAGTGTAGTTGAAAAGAATGTAATATTTTTGTCCTAAAGTTATATCAGAATTCACACATTTTTTAAGAAATGGAATATTTTTCTGATTTTTCTGATTTTTTTTTATTTATATACAATATCTTCCATTCATGTAGCGAGCTTTAGGGCACCAGATGTTAAAACACCCCTACGGACTTAATTACTCGGACTTCGAATATATATATATATTTCTTTTAACATCTTCGATCCATGTAGCGAGCATTGGGCCAGTGACTCCCAAACCAGTTGGTTTTAGGGCACTAGGTGTTAAAACACCCATACAGACTTAATAACTCGGGTCTCAAATATTTTTTTTATTTTTTTATTTTTTTTATTCCACCGTTTTTTTAAGATGCTTCCTCCAATTAAACTAGAGCACTGAATATTACAAACTTTTCAATTACAACTCATGTCTGTATGTTACCATGTATGTTGATAATACCTGTCAACTTAGCATATGAATATCCATTTTAGTCAATTTTATGGAGAATTCACAAATTAAATAATTTAAAAGGAAATAAACAAAAATTAACTTGTTTCGAAATAGGTTGAGATACGTCTCAGGAGTGGAAACTCTTTACACAGCTATCTCACACCAATTTAACCCGATTAATCAAATTAAAAACATAAAAACACAAATATTTTTTTGATTTTTGTAAAAAATTTTAATTTTTTTGAATTATTTCGAAAAATTTAGATTAAAAACCGAAAATAACATAATAAAAATAAGATACTATTCAACTATTCCCCTCCCTCAAACCTAAATGAGACATTGTCCCCAATGTCTTAAAAAGTAAAAGATGAGTTGAGAAGATTGTACCAGGTTAGCTGCAATTCTACATCTAAAAAGGAAATTAAAGGTTAAGATCCAGATTTATCCGACATTTCTTACCATGATCGTCTTCGGACCATTTTATCTTGGAAATGATATGGTCAATTTGTGGTTCATAGGCTAAGATTTGGTCAATTAAATCTGGGGCAGTTCTGGCAGTGAAGATGAGTTCTTTTAGAGGTTTTGTCACGAACCCATTTCTCCGGGCATCATCAAGAAACACACAAAGAAAATCATGATATCCATTAACGTTAAAAAACCCAATCGGTTTCTGGTGTATGTTCAAGTTCGTCGAAGATAGCACTATAAAAATTTCCTCTAATGTACCCAAGCCACTTGGCAAAGCAATAAAAGCATCAGCACGGTTAATCATTTCCACCAGTCATTCAGACAATCATGGCACGATCAGTTCCTCTCTGTTTGATGGTCCTATCAGATTCGCCTCCGCCAAGGGTTTTGGAATGATTCCCAGAACTGGACTGCATCCTTCCTGTACGGCCTTTGAAATGATCCCCATTAATCCAAGATGGACACCACCATATACTAAGTGCATATTCTTCTCAACTAGGACTCGACCCAATTCTTGTGCTACCTCTATGTATTGTGGCTTAGTACCAACACTAGTACCGCAAAACACACAGATGTTTTCAACTTATCTTTTTGAAGTAGCTTCCATTTTTTTATATGTACTTCTTTCTCAAATCTGGATGCCTTCAAAAGTGTAATGATGAGTTGAATTTATAGAACCTGAAAAAAAGATGAGTAATAATAGCACTAGTACCTGCAAAATGACAATAAATTAGTAAAACAATAAATGAAATCATGAAAGGTCAAAAAGTATGGATCATGTCGGAGAAAATAAAAGAAAATAACAAAACAAATCACAATTATTAGGAAAAGACAAAGAGATATAATATTTACAATAATTTACGGCTTGATTGACGTCTATGCGTCAGGGACAAGCTTCCCATCCAATTTTCTTAAAAATTGGCAAACATGGTCTTTTTGAGTCAGATTCCAGAGACTTAACTGTTGTCTTTCTTTTTGGAATTGTGTATATAACACGCGAATTTCATGATACACATATCCACTGGGATGCGTCTCAAGAGTTTTAGATATGTCATCTAAAGACTCCTTACTCAAGCCATCCCTAATGAAATTTATCTTATCTTCACGGTTATCAGACACCATTCCTAAAAAACGACAACGAGTATCAAAAAATATACGAGCACATTTATAGCATACACCCATTCTTTTAGCTCTTCTCTTTTTAACATAAGTGCTTCTTCCTAAACTTGGCAGATGTGAAATAAAAGAGTCAGAGGACTCACCTGCCAATCGGAATCGTGCTTCAATAATCCAACGAATGTCATTAGGAATACCTTTGATCATCATTAGTCTCATTCGTTCCAAGCGAGCTTTGTAGACTTTCATCAGAGATTTTTGAGGGAGAGAAGGAAATTGCTTGTGAAGATTTGCGAGGACTTCTTCCATCCTGAAAATAAAAATTAAACACACAAAAAATAAAACACACCAAATCTGAATATATACACAAATTTCGTGGGTTGCCTCCCAGCTAGCGCTAAGTTTAACATCGTCAGCTAGACGTGACTGCCTGAATGTTAGGCTGGATCTGAAAGTGTGACACTTTCTTTTTGTCGCTCAATTGTTTCTCCCCAGTAGTGCTTAACACGCTGACTGTTAACCTTGAATGTTTTGTTGGTGTTGGGATCAAGTAACTCAACAGCTCCATATGGTAAAACCTGAGTAATCACAAACGGACCTGACCATCTTGATTTCAACTTTCCAGGAAAAAGTTTCAACCTTGAATTGTACAGCAACACATGTTGCCTTGGTTCCAATTGCCTGCGCACTATTTTTCGATCATGCCATTTCTTGGTCTTTTCCTTATATAATCTGGCATTCTCATAAGCCTATAGTGAAATTCCTCCAATTCATTGAGTTGGTGAATTCGTTTCTCTCCTGCAGGTTGTGGATCAAGATTCAACTTCTTCAGTGCCCAGTACGTCTTGTGTTCAAGCTCAACTGGCAGATGGCATGCTTTCCCAAACACCATTTGATATAGGGACATACCAATGGTTGTTTTGTAAGTTTTCCGGTAGGCCCATAGTGTGTCATCCAGTTTTGTAGACCAGTTCCTCCTTGTTGATCCAACGGTTCTCTCCAAGATTCTTTTGATCTCCCTGTTTGAAACTTCAACCTGTTCGTTTGACAGTGGGTGGTAAGCAGTGTCAATTTTATGAGTAACTCCGTATTTGGATAGGAGTGCATTGAAATATTTGTTGCAGAAATGTGTGCCACCATCACTGATAATAGCCCGAGATGTTCCGAAGCGAGTGAAAATATTCTTTTTAAGGAATTTGGTCACCACTTTTGAATCGTTTGATGGCAGTGAAATTACTTCAACCCATTTGGAGATGTAGTCTACAGCAACCAGTATGTATAGGTTTCCAAATGATGGAACAAAGAGTCCCATAAAATCAATCCCCCATACATCAAATATCTCCACTTCCAGAATATTTTGCAGAGGTCCATCATTTCTCATCGAAATATTTCCCGTTCTCTGGCACCTGTCACATTGAAGAGAAAACAAGTAAGCATCTTTAAAAAGAGTGGGCTAGAACAAACCTGATTGTAGGACTTTGGCTGTAGTTTTGTTTCCGCTGAAGTGTCTGCCATATAGTGATGAATGACAATGTTGCAGAACATTATTGACCTCTTTCTGTGGAACACAACATCTCAATAATTGATCGGCACATCATTTGAACAGGTACGGCTCATCCCAGACATAATGCTTAACTTCTTTGAAGAATTTCTTCCGTTGCTGATTTGTCCATTCTAACGGCCATTTTCCCGATACTATGTAGTTGACATAGTCAGCATACCAAGGAGCATCATGCTGTTTCATGGCAAACAGCTGTTCATCTGGAAAAGTTTATTTGATTGTCAGTTCTTTGCCAGTTGTTTCTCCATTCTCGAGCCTCGATAAATGATCTGCCACTTGGTTTTCTGTCTCTTTCCTTTCTCGAATCTCCACGTCAAATTCTTGCAGAAGAAGTATCCAACGGATCAATCTGGGTTTGGCATCATTCTTCACGA
This sequence comes from Zanthoxylum bungeanum, assembly GCA_019454045.1. NCBI lineage: Eukaryota > Viridiplantae > Streptophyta > Magnoliopsida > Sapindales > Rutaceae > Zanthoxylum > Zanthoxylum bungeanum. The sequence continues at coordinate 124,681 of SKCR01040994.1, forward strand.
TCAGGTATTTGATTGCTGAATGATATGTGTAGACCACCACTTTGGGACCCAATAGATAGGATAACTTATCAAAAACGAACACAACTGCAAGGAACTCCTTTTCAGTGGTTGTGTAGTTGAGTTGAGCTTCATTCAGAGTTCTACTAGACTAATAAATGGTGTGGAAAAAATTTTGTTTACGTTGTCCCAAAACTGCACCTACAGCAAAATCACTAGCATCGTACATCACCTCAAACAGAAGGGTCCAGTCTGGTGCTACAATGATAGGAGCAGAAACCAGCTTCTATTTTAGGATCTCAAAAGCTTCCTGGCATTCTTTAGTGAAGTTGAAAGACACATCCTTCTCCAGAAGATTGCACAGAGGTTTAGCAATCTTTGAGAAGTCTTTGATAAATCTCTTGTAAAAGCCTGCATGTCCGAGAAAACTCTGAATCCCTTTTACTGGTGTTGGTGGAGGTAATTTTTCAATTATTTCAATCTTTGCTTTGTCTACCTTGATTCCCTTTTGTGAGATCTGGTGTCTCAGAATAATGCCTTCATACACCATGAAGTGGCATTTCTCCCAGTTGAGTATTAGGTTGGTATCTTCACATCTTTGTAATACCTGTTCCAGATTTTACAGGCAGTGGTCAAAAGAGTCTCCAAACACAGAGAAGTCATCCATGAAAACCTCCATACTTTGTTCCAGTATATCTGAGAAAATGGCCATCATGCAACGTTGGAATGTGGCATGAGCATTACATAGTCCAAATGGCATCCTACGGAATGCAAAAGTACTATACAGACATGTAAAAATGGTCTTCTCCTGATCTTCTAGGGTGATGGAAATCTGATTGTGCCCCAAGTATCCGTCCAGAAAACAATATAACTCATGTCCCGCCAGTCTATCCAGCATTTGATCAATGAATGGCAGCGGAAAATGGTCTTTCCTTGTTGCTTTGTTCAACTTCTGATAGTCCATACGAACTCTCCATCCAGTCACAGTTCTTGTTGGAATCAGCTCGTTCTTTTCATTTGTGACTACAATTATTCCTCTTTTTTTTGGTAAACACTACATAGGACTCACCCAAGTGCTGTCAGAGATGGGGTAAATGATGCCAGCATCTAACCATTTGATGATTTCTTTCTTCACGACCTCCTTCATGATTGGATTTAGTCTTCGTTGATGTTCCACTGTGGGTTTGTACTCATCATTCATCAGAATCTCGTGCATGCAAAATGATGGACTAATGCCTCGAATGTATGCTATAGTCCAGCCAATGGCTTTCTTGTGTTCTCGTAACACTCTCAGTAACTTTTCTTCATGCTCCAATGTTAGCGAAGAAGAAATAATAACAGGTAATTCAGAAGAGTTTCCTAAGAAAGCATACCTGAGATGGCTTGGAAGTAGCTTAAACTCCAGCTGTGGTGGTTCTTCAATTTAGGGCTTGATTCGCTCATTCTTCGGGAGTTCCAGACTTTTAATTGGTGGTATCGATTTGAATAAAAATGGTTTGTCAAGATAGTTGATACATTCCAAGATTTCAGCATCTAGCTCGCTATCAGTAATGTTGTTGATGCAAGCTTCAACTTTGTCTATAGGAGGTGGCTTAGTATCCTGGATGATACTATTAACAACATCAACTCTGAAATATAATTCTTCATTTTAATCAGTCGAGAAATTCATGGCTTTGAAAACATTGAAGGTAACTTCTTGGTCCTTAACTTTAATGGTTAGTTCTCATTTTTATACATCAATAACAGTTCGACCTGTAGCCAAGAATTGTCTTCCAAGGATGATAGGTACATCTTTGTCTTCTTCCATGTCAAGTATAATGAAATCTGCTGGGAGAATAAGTTTGTCAACTTTGACCAGCACATCTTCAACAACTCCTTTCAGAAATACGAGCGTTCGATCATCAAGTTACAGAGAGATTGAGGTAGGCATTGCTTCTCCAATTTGCAGTTTCCTGTAAATAGAAAAAGCATCAAATTAACATTTGAACCTAAATCACATAAAGCTTTACCGATGTACTGTTCTCCAATGGTGCATGGGACAGTAAAACTACCAGGATCTTTCAACTTTGGGGGAAGTTTCCTATGAATGATGGCACTGTATTCTTCCGTAAATGCTACTGTCTCGTAATCTCCCAATCTCTATTTTCGTGAAAGAATGTCTTTCATGAATTTGACATAGCTGGGCATTTCTTCCAACGCTTCTGCAAATGGGATGTTGATATGCAGCTTTTTGAACACCTCCAGGAAATGAGCAAACTGCTTATCCAGTTTATTTTTCTATAGACGCTGTGGAAAATGTGGAGGTGGAGTGATTTGATCTTTTTCCTTTGCTTCTTTTACCTCCATCTGTTGCTCTGTTTCTTTTGGAATTTCTTCAATAAATGCCTTGATTCCAACATCTTTGTTGATTTCAGTACCGCTTTTCAAAGTAATGGCTTGACATTGATCATTCCCTCGGTTCCTTGGATTTGGTTTTGTGTTGGTGGGAAGATTTCCTGGCGGTCTGTAACTCTGAGCATTGGCCAGTTGTCCAATTTGATTCTCTAGTGCTTTAATAGAAGCAGATTGACTTTGAAACATAGCATCATATTTTTTAGCTGAGTCAACACTTCTGTTATTCCTGGTTCATTTGCCTACTCCTAGCCTTTGTTCTGTTGCTGGAATCCAGGTGGTGGATAGTTCTGTTGTTGGAATTCAGGTGGTTGATTGTTCTTCTGCCCTGAATTATTGTTCCATGAAAAATTGGGATGATTCCTCCACCCTGGGTTGTAGGTGTTGGAATATGGATTATTCCTCTGTCTGTTGAAATTGTTGACATAATTCACATTCTCTTCTTGTTGATTTGGCTCTGGTCCTCCTCCATAAGGTGAACTTGTGGATCTGAAAATATTTACAACTTGCGCGCTGAGTGTTTCCAGAACTTTGCACATCTGATCCAGCTTGGTATTCACTGCTGTGTTGGCTCCAACTTCATAAATTCCTGCAATTCGTTGAATCATGCTCCTTTCTGTTGGCCACAATGAATTATTGTTAGCCATTTCTTCGATTAAGCCCCAGGCTTGTTCTTCTCATTTTGCCATCAAAGCTTCTCCAGGAGCAGCATCAATTGTGGTTCTCATCAGTCCAGAAAGTCTATTATAGAATGTTTGTACTTGAAGCCATTTTGGAATCTCATGGTGAGGACATTTCCGGAGCAAATCTTTGTACTTTTCCCAAGCTTCATAGAGAGTTTCCGAATCATTTTGTACAAAGGACGTGATGTCATTCCTCAATTTTGCTGTTCTGGCTGGTGGAAAATACTTTGCATGGAATTTGGTGGCTAGAGTGTTCCAAGTTGTGATGAAACCTACTAGTTGTGAATGTAGCCAAGCCTTTGTTTGTCTTTTAAAGAATATGGAAAAACCTATAGTCTCATTACTTCTTCAGCTGCTCGGTTGAATTAAAAGTGCCGCAAGCTTTCAGGAAATTGCTGATATAGGCATTAGGATCTTCAGTTGCATTCCCCTTAAATTAAACTGACTGCTGAATCATCTGAATACATGTTTTGATGTCGCATGCATTTGCTTGTAAGGGAGGAAGTACAATACAGGAAATGAAGCCGTCAACCACCAGAATGGTTATGTGTCGAATGGGAATTCGTGGTGCAACCTCCAAAGGTTCAGGTTCCATGTTGACGATTACTTTTTGGCCTTCTCGTCTTTCCATTTTCAACTGTCTGATGGTTCTTTCAATTTCTGGGTCAAGCGGTCGGAGTTCAAAGCTTCTGATTCGTCTCATGTAATGTCTGAGAACCTGAAACACACGAAAACAGAAATAATAAGTAAAAATAAATTAGACACAAGTAACATATCAACCCCAAAACTAATAGTGAAAGATAACTAAGTCCCCTACAACGGCGCCAAAAACTTGACCGGTGTTGTCACACACGTATAACGCAAGCGCATGTATCGTTCAAGTAGTATAAAAAGTATCGATCCTACGAGGACTTAATATCTAAGCTATTAATTTATGAAGCCAAATTTTTACGAGTATCTAACAGATTGATTGTTTGATTTGATGATGACTTAAACTTAAAAACTAGTAAATAAAATGGCGCAAAAGTAGGTTGAGGAAAATTCAAATTTATAAAACTATCTAGGGTTGTGAATCTTTCCAATACCTTTTTAAAGATGAAGTGGTTATTTCATGTTTGTGTAACATACTGGTTTACTAACTTGGAACACGAAATTCTGCAAAAGCCTCTGTCGATGGTCAGATGCAAATACCCAGTGTAACCCAATTAAACCATATGTCTATGTCAACCAACTTACCTGAATTCATTAAGGTTAAGTTCCAATTATGGCTACCCCCGCCCAATAAGTATATGTCTATCATGTAAGGAAATCTATTAAAGGGTTATCTATCCTCAAGAAAGATCGTGGGCTATTAAGTCTAAGGGTGAAACCTAAAATTCATTTGTCAAGTTTATTTTAAGTTTACCCGATCAATCTTATTAGTGGTCAGTTAACAAGACGCATTAAGCTTAAGACTTAATAAGTAAACCTTTAAATTACCCAAATAATAAAATAACCCCTTATAAACCGGTGATATTGGAATTCAACACAACCTCAGATAACGGGCTTAGCTATGACTCATATTTACAACTAGGAAAAACTTAAAAATAAAATACATAAATTAAAATGCTGAAAAGTAAATGGTGGAAATTAAAAAGGAAAAAGTACAATAAAAGAAATTGCTATGATTAAATGATCCACTTTTATTACTACTATTTTAGATATCCCCCTTAATATAATATATTAACTTGTGTGATATTACCAACCAGCCATATAGGCGGTAACCTGATTAAGTCAAATTAATAATTAATTACCAACCGACCAACCAGGCGGTATCCTTGCTTAGTCAGGTTAAAACCAATTTAATATCATTACCAACCGGCCAATATAGCGGTATCCTCATTAAGTCAAGTTTTAAATAGTTATTATATTATAATTAAGGGAGATTAATCTAAATAGCAATAATAAAAGCTTTATCTTTCACCCTAGCAGGGAGAAATTACCTCCTCATTCCTGAATAGTAAAAACTGAAAAAGTAAAGAAAGTAAATTACTATTTCAAAAAGTAAATAAAATTAATTACAAAATTGAAATTAAACAAACTAGATACAAACTCCTTAGAATTCTCAAGGAATTACAGAGAGGAAGGTACATCTGAAACTAAAATTTCGAGCTGAATTTATAGGCGTCGATAGGCCATTTTGTCTGTTTTTCACTGTTTTGGCCCCAAATTACTTCTAGAGAGTCCTGAAACTTTATTTATCTACAAAATAAAACAAAACACATCAAAATATTCACAAAACTCGAGAAAATATACAAAATATTAGGTCAAATTAGTGGGAAATAGTGATATATTTACCATTTATCATGAAGCGACCCTATATGAATCTTTATTCAACCATTTAATGTGTTTAAATCTCTCAATCATGGTAATCACTGATGCAAATCTTATTTCTGCGATTGAAAGTAATTTCAAAGGAACAAATATATTGAAAGTTGCTAATCTTATACAATGGTTCATAATAAAATTCTTGGTTTTCACGGAATCTACATTAGTATAAGAGATCCAACTATATTCTTAATAGGTTTCCCAATTACTCTCGGTATTTATTACTGAACAAATATTTTTCAATGTAAGATTGAGAATATGATTTACATATTATTTGCACCCAAAATATTTCAGGCCTAGCCCAATTAACATGAGCCCCAAGCCCAAGCGAAACAAGATAAGGATTATCGTAGAGTCAATTGCTCCAAAAATAAAACGTGTGCTGAAATTTCTCTATTGCACGTAGTTTTCCTTCAATTTTCTCCAACTAAGGCAAATAAAAACGTGATGGACAGAATGTGGGGAACAGTTGTAGTGGCATGGGTGGAGCAGTTGGTGGCATGGGCTATAAATGACAAAGGAATTGAACGATTGAGGCCCTCAACAAAAATCATCACAACACTAGCAATTGTCTTATGCATTAATTTTTTCCAGTATTTATTTTCCATTCAAATTCATTCTATGTAGTTGCAATCTATTTCAATTTCTGTACAATTTTAAATTCAGTAAACTTTTTCTATACCTAGAATTCAATTCCAGTAAAAGTTTCTTTCTAAGTAATTTCCAATTTCGCTTATTTTACAGCATAATGTTAGAATCTAAATTGTTCATCCCTTTTGGACTTTAGAGGACCTGTTGTGCAACGTTTATTTTAGAAGTCATATTTCAACTCTGAGGACCTTATCATTGACACGCTTAAAAAAGGTTATGTACTCCCTAATATAAGAGTGTCGTAGTAATAAAATAACCCGGTAAGTCCGGGGTCCATCCACCGGGAATAAATTTAGTAAAACAAAATAATAATTCGAGTGAAATAAAAATATTGGATTTGTTTGAAGTGATGAAAATTTTTAAATTGAACTACAACAATAAATTAAAATATTGGGGGTTAGGAGATCCACTCTTAATATTTCAAATATAGAGAAATCTTACTTTTTATAATATACAAATTGTTATTATTACCCAGTTAATTTACTTTAGGAATTAATTATGCCAAAACATATAAAACCAACCATAAAGGCGGTGATATATTTATCTATAACAAGTCCAGTTAGGTACTCAATTATGTCAAAAAAAATAAAACCAGCCATATAGGCGGTAACAAAGTTTGTAAATAATTAATCCAAATTTAAATTACTTATTCATATTACAATTTATATACTATATTATAAATAATATTAATCTATATTCTCATATTAAGAGCTTCACTCTTTACCCCAACATGATGAAATTAGCTACTCATGATTTGAAGAAAAACATGCATAATTTTATTTCCGAAAGAAAAAAATTACAAGAAAGCTTAAAAAATAAAAACACACAAGATACTCTCTCCCAAATTCTACAAGAGAACTTTGAAAGAAAGCATGGAGAAAAATTAGAGGTGAGCACCTCTATTTATAGTAGAAGTGCTCATCTCTCAATTATTAATTACAAATTTCCGAATCAAATACAAACAACAAACTTTTATTAATTTATTTTTTTCTTTTTCCCATTTTTGAATTTTTTATTTTATTTTTTGTTTATAATTTTGTAAACATGTGGATTGTGACATTTCAACTTTAATTTTGTTTTCTTACTTTATTTTCTAATAATTAAAATTACATGCAACACACATTGATGTCTTCACCAATTTCGACCTTGAAAACCTCAGGACTAGAAATTCTAATGAACATCAAAGTTGTAGATATTTGAGTCTTCTTTCATCTGAAACTAGAATCGGCTTAATCCGAATTTGGAGCACAAAGTTATGGCCAAATTACAAAAATTACACAAAGTTGAAATTTCCGAAGTTGAACACTGTTAGAACGCCCTTTCAAGTTTTCGGCCTCCAAATTCAAAATGTCACGTCCTTTTTTTCTAGTTATGAATCCAAGGTATTATTTCACCTACATAAAAAATAAAAATCACAATAAAAATATATAAAACATAAATTTAATTATTATTTTACAAATGTGCAAAATTAAGGGGATTAATGAAATTATAAGTGTAAAATGATTAGCTTCTATTTCATTAAGTGTACACTTTTTAATGTTCACCACACCCCCCAACCAGCTTATTACTAGTCCATAGTAATTTAAGCGAAAAATTTTAAAAAGACAAATTTTTATCCAAATTAATAATTGTTTTCTCTCTTTCTGAATGATCAAATAAGTAATTTCTCTTGTATTTTTTACCCTTCTTTCATACACACATAAAATAAGATATCAATCAATTCATTATGCCCACAATATTGACAAGTCTTTTTGAAAACAGAGTAATATTTTTATCCTAAAATTATATTCGAGTTCACACGTTTTTGGCAATGGAAGTTTATTTATAAATACGAAAATAGTTTTTTTGTAATAATACATCTTCAATCCTTGTAGCGAGCTTTAGGGCACTAGGTGTTAAGACACCCCTATGCACTTAATTGCTCGGATCTCAGATGTTAAAAAGAAGAAGTGTATGATTTTCTTAAGCTTTCTCTTTAACCCATGTAAGGAGCTTTGGGCCACCAACTCCCAGACCAGATGGACTTATGGCACTAAGTGTTAAAATACCTCTACGGGCTTAATTGCTTGAATTAAAGAGGCTACATAATCCAACTTATTCACACATTTTTTTTATATTTTTTATAAATTCAATCTCTACTGTTTTACGCGAACAATCATTGATTGCTGAGGCAAGATATCCGGTTACTAAGTAAAAGCATGTTTAGTTTTTTTGGAATAAAAACACAAATTCCACTGCTTTTAGGTGCTACCTCCAATAAACTAAAGAACTGAATATTACAAAATTTTCACTTACAACCCATATGTTACCGTGTATGTTGATAATATATGTCAGATGAGCATATGAATATCAAATTTAATCAAAATTATGGAGAATTCAAAAATTTACATGATTCAAAAACAAAGGAACAAAAATAACTTGTTACGAAATATTTTGAGATATGTCTCAGGAGCGAAAAATCCTTACGCAGCCACCTCTGAAAATGATTCCACTTGGTTAGTCAAAATTTTGTTGTTACTTTGTGTGTATTTGTTTTTTGAAAAATACAAAAGAAAATCAACACAGTATATATATATATATATACACACACACACAAAATAACAACAAAGCAAAAATAACATAAAAAAATCTTTTTTTGGGACAAAAAATATAAAAAAAAAAAAAAATTTTAACGAAAAACACAGCAATGAAACATAAAAATGAAAATTATATAATCAATTATCCCTTCACCCCAGCCAATTTGAGATATTGTCCCCAATGTCTGAAAAAGAAGAAGTAGAGTTTAGAAGACATCACCCGGTTAGTGTGTAATTGACAATTAAATCTATGACTATTTAAAAGAAAAAAATTACAGATTAAGATTCAAGTCCACTATATGCTTCTTGCCACGATCGTTACCAGACCAGATCAACTTGGAAAGAATGGGGTCGATTTTTTGCTTCATAAACTAAGAGTTAGTCAATTAAATCATCAATTTTTCTTATAGTTAGGAAGATATCTTTTACCGACTATGAAATAAACTCATTTCTTTTGGTATCCTCAAGAAATACAAAAAGAAAATCGAAAAATTCATTAACATTAAGTAGTCCAATGAGTTTTTGATGAATGTTCAAGTTCGTCCATGATGCAACTGTGAATATTTCTTCCAACGTTATTCCAAGATCGAGATGTCTGCTTGAGTCCATAAATGGACCTTTGCAGTTTGAAAACTTTTTGCTCTTGACCTTGGGCGATGAACCCTTCTGGTTGTATCATATAGATAATTTCATCAAGATTGCCATTCAAGAATGCAGTCTTGACACCCATTTGCCAAATTTCATAGTCATAATATGCGGTAATGGATAGAAGAGTGTGGATGGATTTAAGAATAGCTACAGGCGAGAAAGTTTCCTCATAGTCAACTCCCTCTTTCTGGGTATAACCCTTGGCCACTAGTCTAGCCTTGAAGGTCTGTACCTTCCCATCTGATCCCCTCTTCCTCTTGTAGATCCACTTGCAACCTATGGGTTTCACCCATCAGGTTGGTCTACAAGTTCCCAGACAGAGTTGGAGTACATGGACTCCATCTCTAGGTTCATGGCTTTGAGCCATTCCGTTTTGTCAGAATCATTCATTGCACTACTATAGGTCAATGGATCATCTATACCATCGCTGGAGGCGACAACTTGTGCCTCTCCAACCCCTAGGTAGCGATCAGGTTGTCGCACAACCCTCCCACTGCGTCTAGGTGGTAGATTATTCTGACTGGGTAGCATCTGACTATCAAATGTCGAAGGTGCTATGTATTTGTCAACTTTCGTTGACGATGGCGTGCTGGTCGAACTAGTAAGTAACTCCTCGAGTAATATTTTACTACGATGCTTGAACTCCCTCATGTAGTCCTCCTCTAGAAACGTAGCATTTATCGATACAAATACTTTGTTAATCTCGGGACTGTAGTAGAATCCACCCATAGTCTCATTCGGGTAGCCTACAAATAGGCACACCTGAGAACGTGGTTCCAAATTTGTAGTCTTATTCTTCAGCACATGTGCTAGACACCCCCATATGCGGAAATATCGTAAACTAGTTTTACGACCATTCCACAACTCTAAGGGAGTCTTAGGAACAGACTTAGATGGAACTACATTAAGGATATACATTGCGGTTTGCAGTGCATATCCCCAGAATGAACTAGGTAGTGAGCTATAACTAAACATAGATCTCATCATGTCTAGTAGGGTTCGATTTCTCCTTTCTGCAACACCATTTTGTTGTGGTGTTCCAGGTGCTGTGAGCTGGGATGCTATCCCATGCTCAACTAAGAATTCCTCGAAATCTCTGTCAAGGTATTCCCCTCCACGATCTGATCGTAGAGTTTTGATTGTCTTACCTAATTGGTTCTCAACCTCAGCACGATACTCCTTGAACTTTTCAAAGGTATCTGATTTGTGATGCATTAGGTAGACATACCCATATCTTGAATAATCATCAATGATTGTGACGAAGTATTCATAACCACCTCGGGCTTTTACATTCATCGGTCCGCAAACATCCGATTGATTGGCTCTTATAACCTTTTCCAGTGAAATGTCTCTTGGTCATTTTTCCTTCTAAACAGGATTCACAAACTGGTAAAGTCCCGAGCCTTAACTGGTTTAAGGCTCCGTTCTTTATCAATCTATTTATCCGGTCAAGGTTGATGTGACCAAGTCTAAGATGCCATAGATATGTGTCATCGTGAGAAATCTTTGGCCGTTTTGTTTTAGGTTTTTCAACCTTAAACATTTTAGTGTTGAGCAGTGACCTATGTGTTAACGGTCTTAACACATACAAGTTATTTTCTGAGTTTCCTGTGCATATAGTTAATCCATTTCTACCAATAATAACCAAATTGCTATTAAAAGAAACTGAATAACCATCATCCAAAAGTCTAGAAACAGAAATCAGATTCCTGCGAAAACCAGGAATGAATAACACATTGTTCAAATTTAAATAACTATTATTAATAAAATTTAAACTGGAAACTCCCACTGCTCTTGCTGAAACGGCATCCCTTGTCCCGACCCTCATGGTGTAATCACCTTCAGCAAGGTCCCTCCATGAATCAAGTAGCTATAGAGAAAAACAAACATGGTTAGTGGCCCCAGAATCAATTATCCAAGCGGATTTATCATCCTCCACTAATAGAGATTCAATAACGAGTAAATCATATTTACCTGTTTCCTTTTTCTCCTTTAGCTCAGCAAGGTATTTAGGATAGTTCCTTTTCCAATGCCCATTCTCGTCGTAGTGGAAACATTTTCCTTTGGGCTTGGCATCATTGGAGCTTTTCTTGTTCTTCTTTTTCATGGGCTTACCCTTAGCCTTTCCAGTGCGTTTCTTATTCTTCTTTGCAGATTTAGAAGATTCGGCAATATTTGCCTCTGCATTGGACTTACGAGGATCCACAAGCATGGAATCGTAATGGGTGAGCTCATTAAGCAGTTGGGTCAAAGTAAAAGACAACTTGTTCATAACATAGTTGCTTTTAAACTGCAGGAAACTCTTCGGAAGAGTTTCCATAATCATGGTCACCTAGCTACGCTCGTCAATACGAGCTCCATGGGTTTCAGCAGTGTTGAGATAAGTCATCATCCTTAAGATGTACTCTCGGACTGATGTCCCATCCTTCATCCTAGTAGTCATCGCTGAGACCATGGCCTCATGGCATTGACGCTCCGAAGGCTGCCCAAACATGCCCTGCAATGACTCCATCATCTGAGATGCTAGAGCCATAGGTTCAAGCTTTACAGCAAGAACCTCAGACATCCCTGCTAGCAAGTAGCAGCGGGCTTTCTCATTTGCTGCGACCCATTTTTGGTAGGTATCGCGCACAGCTTGGCCAGTATTTCTGGCCGGCTCGGGAGGACGTTCCTCCATCAGGACAAACTTCAGGTCTTCACAGACCAGGATAGCGTTCATGTTACTTTTCCACTTAACATAGTTTTCTCCGGTCTATTTATCATTTGAGAGTATGGAAATAATAGGAGAAACCATGGCTGAAAATAAAATAAACATGCATTCAACATTCATTCATCGCATATTAAAATCATCAAAGAATTTTGGCGTAAAATTAAACATGATGCAAGAACCATGAATAATGAATTAGAAACCTAAGAGAATTGATGCGCCACGGAAAACCTATCAGCCCAAAAGTAAGTGCCGCCGTAGGGTAGGTCAAGTACTCGCATGATAGATCGAGATAATCTCAGTAAATTTAATATATGCGGGAATAACTCTTATTCTTATATTAAACAACTATTGTCTTATTTGATCAAGGAATTTCATTAACAGTTAATTATTCCTTTGTGAGTGTAACCCGCCTTTTCTGGATTCTTTGACTTAACGAGTGAAGTGTCACCGTAGGGTAGGTCAGTTCACAAGATACATCTAGAATCCCTATCCTCTCGGAACCCAAAACTGATATTGACCCAAAATAGACACCATCCGTAGGGGGACGAAAACAAAACCGTCTCGAGGCGCCTTTTGAATCTCACATTTTTGGACTAACAACGGAGATCGTGGGATGTACTGTCGTATATCCCTCTCCCACTCACTATTTTAAATATTAAGGTTTCTATCTAAAATATCTAATATTTTATTTTAACTAGTGTGGATAAACTTATGGCGGCTAAATCATAATTGTTATTTACACTAGTTTATCATAAGTGAGCTAAATCAATTTTAACTATTAAAATTGTGTCACTAATATTAGTCTCTACTAATATGTTTACTCGATTAAACTAATTTAATTAGAGTGGTATAAGAGAGTTACAATATTTTAACTCTTAAAATACTAGGCACTTAAGGGTTTAAAATCATGGAATTCTAAATGGTCAAAATTCAATTAAACATTTTAATAAATTTTTAGTGCGTTATAAAATCTAATGGTACCTGGAATTGTATCCCGAGTGCAGACCATATTTCCATCAATTCGGAATCGGCTATGGAATTTATATCCGGGTTTCCATCCTATATACTTATGGAATTTATTATGGACCAATTAAGCCCAATATATTAGAATTCAAGTTTTAGACTATAAATCCAATTAATCTAATTAATTATTTCAATGCATATCATTTTTTAACTTAAATATTTTAAATTACATAAAATCATAATTTTATGTTTATAATGATAATGCATCTATGACATGTTATGGCAAGTAAAATGCATGAGTGGGCACCCTAAGCTATATGACATGTTATTCAAACAATTCGAAATAAACATACATATAACATAAAAATTATTTTACATTGACCGGGCTCTTATTTTTCCTATACTAATCTAATTAGTACAAAAGATTCACCAAGGCATTCCTTGGCCTTCAAATCCCACTCCAAAGTGGTGTTGGCTCTCTTTGCAACTCCGGTGCTCCAAATTACAAAGAATTGAAACTTTACATTGAAAATTAAAATTACAACAAATATAAACAATGGCCTTATGGCCTTACATCCCAAAACCAAAACCAACTACAAAATAAGAGGAAGAAAAATTTACGACCAATGCAAAATCCATTCATCACATGAAATAACAAAACCATTCATCACATGAATATCACAATGTGCCCACTCATCTAAACATGCATATCATATTTATAACTCATATAAATATATTAAAAACAGAAACTTGAAATGAAAAAGTGAAGGGTTAATAGCACTTTTCAACCTCGCTCTTGATGCCAATTGTAGGAAACGCTTTCCCTCGTGCAGCGGAAGCGGTTAGGCCCACGGATCGAACTTGAAAATTTTTTCTGCTTTGCCCTTCCTTTGGCCGAATGGTACCAGTGGGTACACTGAAATTTTTCTTCTGTTTTACACAAGATTTCAGCCCCGGAATGCCCCCGAAACAGTCCCCGAATAGCCCCTTGAACTGCAGTGAAATAGCGGACTGTTTTGCACCCGTTACACGCGTGAACTGCACCCAAACCAGTCCACAATTTGCGTGATCTGCTGTAGGCTTTTAGGTCTTATTTTTCACTCAAAAACAATCCTAACTCAGCCCTAAAATATCCCAAAGTGTTTCCCAAAAAAAACCGAATTAAAAACAAAAAAAAAAACCGAGCCGCAAATTGTGATGATGTGCGCGCGGCAGTGGGGTAATTTTGTCCTCACTGCCGTGACTTGCTGGTGAGAGGGAGAGAAGGTTTTCCAATGCCATAAGGTCTTCCAAGCTATGTCTCGTTACTCACGGAGGGTAGTGTGGGCTACGCTCACAAATTAATTCTCTAAACGTTTTAGAGATCTAATCACACACCAAAATAATTTTTTGGTTCTTCAATAATCTTTCTAAACTTTTGAGAGCATGAAGATGAGAAGGAGGCTAGGATTCTCTAATGTCTCGATTTCAAAAGAAAAATATAATTTTTCATTTTATACTTAGGGTAATTTGTTTCATAAAACAAATCAACCACTAGATTCCCAATCCCTCTAAGTTTCGGCCATGACAAGGATTTCTTCTTTGATTTTGTTTCCAAAACAAACAAATCCTATTCCTTACACAATGAGGAAATCGGCCAAGGCATTGTATTTTGATTTGATTTTGTTTCCCAAACAAACAAATCATATTCCTTATCCAATGAGGAATTCGGCCATGGTGATGAATTTTGATTTGATTTTGTTTGCCAAACAAACAAATCATATTCCTTATCTAATAAGGAATTCGGCCATGGCAAGGATTTTTGTTTCCAAAATAAATCTTAGTCTTATTAAATTATATCATATATAATTCAATATTCTATTTTTAATAATTATCATATAATTATTAATACCCTACATTAACTTTTAATGTATAGTTTTAAGTGTGATGTAATTAATATTATTAATCATATTAATAATATTTATTCTTTGTCAGTATATAATTGGACTGTCCAATTATATTAACTCCGCTAAAGTATATCGAGCTCGCACGGGGACCAAATGGACCTACGGTTCTGAGCTCCAATAATCTCGAAATATTAATTAAGCTCTTAATTAAACATTCCGAATTATTAACTCCGGGTTATTCCACTAAAAATCCGAAGTTGCACTCTCATTGCCGTAGATGAAATATTAAGCCGAACCAAGTCGGTGTCCACCGATATAGTCATTGTATACGAATTGATCCTTCACGAGTATCTTGTAATTAGAGCCGGGTCATAATGTCCGTTATACCCCTCTAATTATTTTTACCTTAAGTACCATTGATTCTCCAATGAACGATTTATTCATAACTGTTATGAATTTTAATCTTTCTATTCGTAATAGAAAGACTTGAGCGCTCAAATCGTTCAAGTACCAAATCAACCCTTAAGAAAGATACTCATCTACTTCTCGCAAGAAGGAGTGAACTCCATGTCTATGTAAAACGTTCCCAACTATAAAACAAACTGTGCCCCCAAAGTACGTAGCTATTGGTTGGGATTGCTACACCAACCTCACCTTTGTAAATCAAAGGACACAGCCTGCCATGCAGGAGTTCGTAGTACACTCAGGATTAAGATCAATCCATATATGACCATCAAGTAGATGGAAATGACTTTCTTTGCTTAACGGATATTATAAGAATGTCATTTCTATCTGGGTCCAGTCCTATATGATCGCATCATACAAGGTGCCTCCATTCTCATGTCTCTACATGGACGATCCGGATTAAGATCCCCATACAAATATAAAATAGACCGCAGCTATAGATAAACCACAAACAAAGTACCCAGTTTGTTTGCTCACTATGGACTATTTAATATTACTAACTTCAGACTCAAATCCTCTGGTGCATGACACTCATACACTAACTCTGAAGGTACATAAGTAATCTACGGTATTTACGAAGATATATAATATGCGAAAGATTAAACAAAAAATTTGATAAATGAATAATGCATCATTTTATTTCAAAACGCATGAAACCGTTGACAACACATGTAGCTTTAGGGCATACATCCCAACACATTATTGATCATTTCAAGTTATCTTTCAGACATATCTGAGACAATGCATTATTTTCCATTTGATTTTCCGATGAGGTTTTCCTCTGTCAAAGGTTTTGGAATGATCCCCAAAACTTGACTGCCACTTTCTTGCATGGTCTTTGAAACACACCTCATTAATCCAAGATTGCCACCACTATATACTAAGTGAATGTTTCTTTCCGCCTCAATAAATTCTGATTTAGTTCCAGAGCTAGTTCCAAAAAAGACACAGATATTGGTGACTCGTCGTCTTGAAGTTTTCTCCATTTTTGCTCTTTCTCTTATCTGGATGTGACGAAGAGAGAAATCACGAGCTGAATTTATAGATCTTGAAAAAGGGTGAGTAATAAATACACCAGTACCTGTAAAATGTCAATTCTCAGATGAACAGTATAATAGATCATGAAAGTCAAAAAGTTTAGATATTGTCGGCAAAAGTAAAGGAAATCAAAACAATAAATTAAAGTAAATCAAAACAGTAATTTAAAATAAAAGAAATCAAAGCAATAAATTGAAAAATATATACTAGTAGTTGTGATTGTGGCTCACATCTTCCTCTGGTTTTACGTCCAGTAACAGCTTGAACGCCCTCTATGGGTCGGGGATATGTTTCCCATCCAATTTTCTTATAAATTGGAAAATAGGATCTTTTAAAGTCAGATTCCCGAAACTGTATTGTTTTCTTTCTTTTTGAAATTGTGTATGCAAATTACGAATTACTCGATGAACATGTCCACTAGGATGAGTCTCAAGAGTCAATGATATATCATTTAAAGAATCCTTACTCAAGTCATCTCTAATGAATTGAATTTTATCTCCGCGATTGTCAGACATCATTCCTAAAGAACGACAACGAGTGTTGCACGTCCAGCGTGCACATTTATTACAAACATCTAATTGTTTAGCTCTTTATTTTTTAGCGTAGGTTCTTTTCCCTAAACCAAACATGTAAGAAATAAAAGAGTCAGATGACTCACCTGCTAAGCAAACCCTTGCTTCAATTACCCAACGAATATCACTAGGAATTCCATGGATCATCAGAAGCCTCATTCTTTCGGTGCGTGCTTTGTAAATTTTCATCAGAGCATTTTTGGGGAGAGAAGGAAAATGATTGTGGTGTTTTGTAAGAGTTTCTTCCATGCCTTGATTGTAGGTATTAGTAATTTTAGAAAACTAAAAGAACCGACTTAGAGTCACAAAGTACCATTATCCGCTGTTTAACCGGGGTGCAAGATTTTGACAAAAAGTGAAAAGACAAAAAAATGCTGCAAAACTCAAGAAAAATGGAAATTAGACCAATACAAAAGAAAAGAAAATAAAATAAATCAATCACAATACACTAGGTTTCAAAGGAAAATATATTCTTGAAAATTTGAACACTCCAAAAATGATTTCAGACGTTGTCCATTCACTTTAAATACATCACATCCATAGGATTCTCAATGTCAATAGTCTCATATGGATAAATGTGTTTCACAATAAATGGGCCATTCCATTTGTATTTTAATTTTCCAGAAATAAATGAAGACGAGAATTATAAAGTAAAAATTTTTGACCAATTTCAAATATTTTTCGTGAAATTCGACTGTCATGAAAGGCCTTAGTTTTAGCTTTAAGAATTTTTGCATTCTCATATGAATCATTCCTTAACTCTTCAAGTTCATTTAATTGCAGTTTACGTTCATGACTGGCATTTTCAAGGTTTGAATTAAATGCTTTAATAGCTCAATATTCCTTATGCTCAAGTTCTACAGACAAAAGACAAGGTTTTCCATAAACTAGACGATAGGGAGATATTCTCAAAGATATTTTGAAAGTTGTTCGGTATGCCCAAAGTGCATCAGTCAGTTGAAGAGACCAATCTTTACGATTTGGGTTGAACGCTTTTTCCAAAATTTATTTGATTTTCCTATTTGGTAGTTCAACTTGACCATTTGTTTGAGGGTGATAGGAGGTGGAAACTTTATGTATAACTCCATGCTTTTTCATTAAGGACTCAAAAGGCCTGTTACAAAAGTGTTTATCTCCATCATTTAAAATGGCCAGAGGGATTCTAAATCGACTTCAAATATTTTATGTCAAAAATTTTATCACAATTTTGTGATCATTATTTCGACAAGGAATCGCCTCAACCCATTTTGAGACATAATCGACTGCAACTAAAATATATAAAAATCCAAATGACGGTGGAAATGGACCCATGAAATCTATCCCCCAAAAATCAAAGATTTCGATGACAATGATGGATTTAAAGGCATCGTGTTTCTTTTTGAAATGGATCCCAACTTTTGACAATTTTCACAAGTTTTGCAAAAATCATGAGTATCTTTAAAAATGATGGGCCAATAAAATCCGCACTGTAAGATTTTTTTACAGCGGTTTTCTTAGATGAGAAATGACCTCCACATGCTTCCAAATGACAAAACTGAATAACACCACTTATCTCACTGTCCGATATGCATTGTCGAAAAATTTGATCAGGGCAATACTTGAACATATATGGATCATCCTAGTAGAATCTTTTGACTTCGATCAAAAATTTCTTCTTGTCTTTATGGCTCCAATCTGGAGGTATTTTTCATGTTGTGAGAAAATTGACAATATTAGCATACCAAGGCATTGTATTTACAGAAAATAAAAATTCATCAGGTTAAGAGTCATTGATAGGAGTTGTATCAATTGATGACTCATTTGTGAGTCTCGATAAATGATCTATAATTACATTATCTGCTAATTTCTTGTCTTTGATTGTGAGATTAAATTCTTGAAGCAACAAAATCCACTGAGTAATCTTGGCTTTGCATCATGTTTAGACATCAAATATGTAACAACAGTATGATCAGAGTAAACAACGATTGAAGAACCAATTAAATATGATCGAAATTTATCCAATGCAAATATTACATCAAGTAGTTCTTTTTCCATGGTAGTGTAATTCATTTGTGCACTATTTAAAGTTCTACTTGCATAATATATTACATAAGGCTTACCTTCTTTCTCCGTCATAGTACTGCACCAACTGCATAATCACTGGCATCACATATTAGCTCAAAGGGCAAAGACCAATCAGGGGATTGAATGATAGGAGCAGAAGTCAAAAGATTGATAATCTTTTCAAATGATTTTTGACATTCTTCTGTCCATTCAAATGTTGCATATTTTAATAGGAGGTTACATAAGGGTCTGGATATGGTACTAAAGTTTATAATGAATCTCATGCATGTCCTAAGAGTTCTCTGACTGTTTTTTATTGTTGCAATTTAGAGATCACCTCTATTTTTGCCTTGTCAATCTCAATACCTTTAGATGACCCAACGTGTCCCAAAATAATTCTTGAATTAGTCATGAAATGACATTTTTTCCAGTTTAACACAAGTTATTATTCTTCACATCTTTTCAAAATATTTTCCAAATTATTCAAAAAATTATCTAATGAATTCCAAAAAATAGTTATATCATTTATAAAGACCTTCAAACAGTGTTCAACCATGTCACTAAATATGCTTAACATGCATCGTACGAATGTTGCTGGTGCATTACAAAGTCCAAAAGGCATTTTTCTAAATGCAAATGTTCCAAATGGACATGTGAATGTGGACTTTTCCTGATATTCTAAAGCATGGGAATTTGATAATAACTTGAGTAACCATCAAGAAAATAATAGTATAGATGTTCTGCTACTATTTCCAAAATTTGGTCGAGAAATAGTAAAGGAAAATTATCTTTTCTAGTGGCGTAGTTTAGTTTTATATAGTCAATGCACATACGCCAACTAGATGGGATTCGAGTTGGAATTAATTCTCCTTTATCATTTTTCATAACAGTTATTCCATATTTTTTAGGTACAACTTGTGTATGACTTACCCACTTATTATCAGAGATAGGGTAGTTAATGCCTACATCAAGAAATTTAATTACTTCTGTTTTTACCATTTTTTTCATGTGAGGGTTCAATATTCTTTGGGGTTGACGATATATCCTAGTATTATCTTTTAAATGTATTATGTGTGTGAAGATCAATGGATTAATCTTTTTATGTCTTTTAAAGTCCATCCAATTGCTAGTTTATGTTCTTTCAACACATTTAACAACTTACCTTCTTGATTGCTTGTGAGGGAGGTAAAAATTTCCACAGGGGAAGTTTGTTCATCTCCAAAAAATGCATACTTAAGTCCTTCTGGCAAAGTCTTTAACTCCAATTTGGGTGCTTCCTCATGTTTTTCTTCTTCCAGTGCTCATAGTTCCTCGAAATTTTATATCTCTCTGTAATCTTTCAGTACCTGTGTAGAATCAAGTAAAAAATCATTAGGAGTATTCGAATCTAATTGCGCACTTGATTCCAAAAAATTAGCAGTACAAATTTCCATAAGATCAGGTAAGCTCCCCTGAATATGCTCCTCTAAAATTCGGTCAATTAGTTACATGCTTTCGTTTTCGCTGTCATCATCATATGATTGTTTGCACATGTTAAAAACATTAAGCTCCAATGTCATATTGCCAAAAGATAAATTCATGATTCCATTCCTGCAATTAATTAAAGTGTTAGCTGTTGCTAAAAATAGGCGACCAAGTATTACAGGAATTGGCTTATAACTATATGCTACATGTGTATTTCCAAGACAAAAAAATCCACAAGATATATGAATTTATCAACTTGTAATAACACGTCTTCCATAATTCCTTTCGGTACCTTGACTGATCTATCGGGAAGTAAAAGAATAGCTTAAGTTGATTTTAACTCGCCAATATACAATTGTTGGTAAACCGAAAAAGGAAGCAAATTGACACTGGCTCCAAGATCAAGCAAAGCATGTTCAATTTTTTATTTCCAATAATACAAGAAATAGTTGGACCACCAGAGTCCTTGTATTTAATGAATTATTTGTTGAGAGAATGGAACTATGTAACATCCTCTATCCGGGAGATGTTATTGGCAGGGAATAGGTTGTACTATCTACATACGCCACTGACTTCTTCACTACAAGCAATGCTAAAACTTATCTCAATATTATTTCATATATGGAACCAATGACCAAATCCTTAACATGGTAACGTAAAACAAAACATACATGATTGTACAAATAATATCATATTTTTTAATAACTATATACATGAAAATTTATAAACAACTCTGTTATACAAAATTTCTGAAACTGGACTTTATTTGACTTGACTGAACTCGACTTCTGACTAGACTTGATGGACCGAACACCTTAGTGACTTCCATCAGTAGCTATACTCCCGAGCTCGTCCTCACTGAACCTACAAAACAAAACGCTGGGAGTGGGGGGTTAGATCGTTGAACGATCTAAGTGAATGGACAGTTTTATAAATCGATACTAAAATGCTTTTGAAAATGCATGGTTCTAAAGCCAAATTTCATCTTAAATCATCTTTTTGAAATCTCTTCTATTACTTGAAAACAACTTTCTTCATGGAAAACTTTTCTGAAGTCTATTTTGAAAATCTGGTTCTGAAAACTTGCATATGAAAGATCTGTTCTGAAAACATATTTCTGAAATATCCGTTTCTGAAAAATATTTCTGAAAACTGTTTCTGAAAATTGGTCTCTGTCTCTGAAAACCTGACGCATGGGGGCATTACGTATCGCCATCCCTCCATACGTCTAACTAGAGCCATGAGTGTAAATCCATGACAATGGGGCGTTACGTATCGCCGTCCCCCAAAGCATGCCACTTCTGTCTTTGAAACTAGTGGTCTTGGAGAGTTACGTATTGTCGTCCCCCAAGCCACAGAACTAAAACTGGGGGTGCGGATCTACCTCCAAGCTCTAAAACTAGGATCTAGGGGCATCTATCATCCCTAGTCCTGAACTAGGATCTGAGGGCATTACGTATCGTCATCCCTTCAGTCCTCTACATATGCACATGTCATCCGTCAATTCCATGACTATATCAAGTTACATACTGAGGTGGGTTTTTCCCCAATGTCTCAGAAATCATAAAATCATACTTTGAAAATATTTCTTTCTCAAATGTATCTTAAAACATTATCTTTCATGAAATAACTACAATAAAAATCAATTAACGCCCTAGAAGCGTAAAAAATAAGTATGATATGTAAAATAACATAATAAAAGTCTAACTTGAAAGAAGAGTGTCCACTCATTGGTTTGAAATTTGGCTAGCGTAACTTCACTGCGCCGAAGGAATTTGTGGCTCCCGTGATAACCTTTAATGGGCAACTTAGTTAGAATACATAACGTAGAATACATTCCAAAACTATTATCGCTACAAGGGGTTTTTAAACTATTTCATGGTAATTTACGTGTATATAAGATGATAAGAAGTCCTTCGGGTGGTCTATAATATCTTGAGTCGAAACTGGATTGGTAAAAAAATATCCTGGGAAATGGCCACGCGTCGCAACGTAAAGACTTGTGCGTCACAACGCAACCTGAAAAAGGCCGATGTACAGAGCTATTTTTGGTTCGCGTCACGATGCTCATAGACTAGTGTCGCGACGTGCATGAGACAAAACGAGATGCTTTGCGTCGCGACGCTACTCCAGTTTCAGGGCCTAAAATCAACCTATTTATGTTTATATTGCTCCAAACATATTTCCAATATTTCCACACTAACACTTTTGCACAAACAACTCCTTAGACTATCACATTCAACCTTCATACTCCAAATACCATTTTCTTAACATCATTTATGTCATAATCTCAATTTAAAGTCACTACCTAATATTTCCTAATTCTTAAACATCTTTCAACAAAATCAATTACTTAGTTTGCTATCTATCTCAATGCAATTATTAGCATGCCAATAAAACTACCATAGCATTATTCTATCAAAATCTCATAACTTAGAATTTGGGTCAAGGTTCTTTACCTTAACTTGCTTGATTCTCCTTCAATCTTCCAAGCTTGTAAGTTTTTACCCCTATCCTTATAATGGAAAGATTTGAATTTGCTTTGTTCTTCTTTCCTTCTTCCATTTTCTTCTTCTTTTCCTCATTTTTTTCTTCTTCTCATTCTTTCCTTCTTACGTCTCTTTCTCTTTCTCTCAAAATTTTGGGGATAGATGAATAGTCCTCCTTATTAGGGCTTGTTTGACCAATTGGCAACACTTTTGATTGACAAAAAATCAGAATTCTTGAGAAAGATGTGGAATTCTCTAGATATGTTCGGAGTTACTATTTATCTGAACTTTTGATCTGTATTTTCAACCTATTTCTGGTTCGAATTTGGAAATATGTTCAACATGGAAATTATAGATCTTAATCTCAGATTTATGAGAATATAACAATTGTAAAAATTAGAGTTCTTATGAGAAAGTTACGGCCCCAATACCATGCGCCATCCGGAGTAAAACATCGTATCGTCTAGTATCGAAATCTCTAAGAATTTTCCGATCGTTCCCAAAATCATTTTATGAAAGTATATGTGTCCAAACATAATTTATATTATATAAACCTTGTCATATAGTGTAATAGTATTCAGGATACTTGTGTCTCTGCTTATCCTTATCTTACTTAATTTTCTTTTCTAATTTTCTATTCAAGATCTTAATACTAAAACCTCTGCAAATCTCTTGTCATACCTGTACATACTACTCCGAAGTTCGTGTTTCTTAATAAATATTTTCTTGAGTTCCTGACTGAAAGGTAATTCCTTAATCTCATTTTATAATCCTTTGCCCAGTACTCTACACTTATCGTTATACTATCACTATCTCTACTCATTACATAAACTATATTTCCAAACCTCCCAACTATATTCAACATCCTTTATCATTTTCAAAATTGTACTATATTCGTGGTCTGTCATCTCACTTATCTTAGTTCCATTCTGATTTGAAACTCCTAATACCTCTTGCCATGAAAACAATAATTTATACTATAGACAATAACCTTCACTTTCTCTTGACTAGTATATACTTCAGGTTCTTTAACTATTCTTTATACTGTAACTACTTAAATGGCTTTATAATATATATCTTACTAAATATCTTATTGGCTCCAATCTTAGATAGCTATTTAATACTTCTCCTTTCTCTTTATTAAGCCCTTGTTACTTATGAGCTTCTTCTTTAGAGTTCTCACATATATAACTATTTATGGGTTTAGGACTTCATAATTCATAAATAACCTTTTCATGTACTCTTTCTGTCATTCAATGGCTCCCATACTTAGGACGTTACCTTGAGGTAGTTTTTCTCTGGCAATCCTCGTGGTTGGCTAGAGAGTTTGAGACAAAGTATCTATATTAAGCTTCACCGTATGCACATGTATGCTAAAACTATGTTATTTATTATTAATGTTGGCTCTGGATAAACTGGTCTGGTTTACTCTTCTGCACCTTCATTCCTTTGCTGGTACAAACACGGTTACTATCTGTTATGCTGACTATTCATTCTTTGCCTACTTGTACCCTATAATGCTCCACCTTTAATTATCCCTTAAATCTTATCTTGTTAAGAGTTGTCTCAATCTCAACAATTTTTGTATTCTTAGTTCCCTTGTCTGTCTCTAAATTGTACTTAGTCTCTTCTTGAGTTATCCTATATATTATCCTGAAGGAGCGTACGGATCACTATCATCAATCTTTCTCCTTTTTCATTATACGATAAAATTTCAATCTTATTCTAGTTCTGAAGAGCTTACTATTCCGTAGTACCATTGAAAATTTATCTTTTCATTACAAACCTCTGTCATTGTTTGTCTCGTATCTATTTTATTATTGTCCGATATCTATTTTATTATTGTCCTATCTCAACAGTTTACTTCTACCTTTCATTTGACGTTCTTCTTGTCTTCTTTCCTGTTCTATTCTATACCTAAACTTCTGTGGTCCATGTTTCTACCTTTCGGTCTGCAGGGGTATCAACTCCTACAATTCTTTGGTTATGTCTATGACTAGTTCTTTTACATTCCGTAATTGCTTAAATACTACTCTCTCTCTTAATCTTAACTACTACATTCTCTCTTAATCATCTCGTGTAGACTATCTTTCTTCTAAACCTTTTACTTAATCCTAGTTTCTTTCTTTTTACCACGTTCTTGTACTAAATCTGAAGAATTTATATTTCGGCCTACTTTAGTGTATATTCGATTTCTTCTGGGAATGTTTTTAAAGTAAAAACTAGGGTCCATCTTTTCTGCTATTGAATAACGAGGGTTGGGAGGGTGGGGTTGAGTCCTGACCTCTTACTGTTGGTAGTAATCTCAATAGTTTCTCATGCCATGGTTGTACTGACCGGCGCGTAATCACAAGCGTATAACACAAGTGCACGTATCGTTCAAGTAGTATAAAAAGTATCGATCCCACGAGGACTTAAAACCTTTTGTAATCAATTTATGAAGTTAAATGTTACAAGTATCTAATGGATTGATTGTTTGATTAGGTGGTGACTTTAAAATTAAAACAAGTAAATAAATTGCTTGAAAGTAGATTGAAGAAAATTCAAATTTATAAAACTATCAAGGGTTATGAATCGTTCCAATATCTTTTTAAAAGATGAAGTGATTATTTTACGTTTCTGTAATATATTGGTTTATTAACCTGGAACACGAAATTATGTAAAAGCCACTTCCGAAGGTCAAATACAAATACCCAGTATAACCCAATTAATCATATTCCTATGTCAACCAAGTTATCTGAATTCATTAAGATTAATTTCCAATTATGGCTACTCCCGCCCGACAGTGTTGGACAGTTATGACCCATAGCATCACTATTTGTACATATCATGGTGTTGTTGTACAAATTAACTATGTGACAAAGGAAATTGCTCTTTTATCATTTGTGATTAGATCACCAAGATATATAAATGATGAAAGGTCCATATGATTAGTTCCGGATTGATAAGATATGAGACAATATCAATCCATGAAGGTTTAATCATTAAATATCCCTAGTCGTAGTATTATCGAGATTAGACATCGATAATGCGGAATAGACTAGTATTGCACTTGTGCGTGTTATGGGAGCATAACGACATAGTTCTCATATATTTGGGTATAGGATACTCATGCAAGTGTAATAGGCGGTTGTGTTTACCGATGGTACGGAAACAGCTTCGCTCTGGATAGACCCCTCGGAATTCCATTGGTAGTATGACTATGTTTCTATGAAAGTTCGAATCAGGGTAGGTGTATTTGGTCTTAACCTGAGACTTGCACCGCTAATACTTGCGTCAATCAATGTACTTTGGTTTAGGTCGTCCAGGGCTTTAACATGTTCTGTGTACTGATGAGCGGAAAATATATCAATATTTACCGCCCCTTTAACTTAATATTTTGTTTAGTTTCTCGGGTTTGATGAACGTTTTGATGTGTTTTAGTGTATTTTGAAGATAAAATAATATCGGGTCTCAATGAAATCATTTAGGATGAAATATGGGTCAAATAAGGGCAATTATTGGACTTGATATTTTAATTTTGGAGATTGGAAACTTGAAAGAGCGTTTTTGACAAAGTGCAGTTTTGGAAATTCCAATTTTGCACATCTGTCGTAATTTGGGCATAACGTTTTACTCTGATATCGGAATGAGCTGATTCAAGTGCCAGAATGAATAAGAATCAAAGATATACAACTTTGAAAGACAAAATATTTTCGAATTCTGAATATTTCATGACCAACATTGATGAACCATCCAGAAGTGTGTTGTGTGTAATTATTAAAGTCATTTTCAATCATTTTCAAAGAAAAAAATAAATTAATAAATAAATAATAAAATTATCAAATCATCACCAAAAATGATAAGCAATTAGTGGAGCAATTAATAATGGATTTGGTGGAGTAATTAGTGGAGAAATTAATAATGGATTTGGTGGAGAATTTGATGGAGGCAAAATTTTGCCGATAAATACCAAGCAATTTCATTTGTAAAATTTATACTTTCTTCTTTGAAATTCCTAAAGAGTAAATAAGAAGATTGTATTTTGTTTGTTTATTTATAGCTTTCAGTAATTAATTTCCGCTTTCTCACTTTCTTTTCTTTATTTTTCAGTTTTTACTTTCCGCAATTTACTTTTACGCATAATCTTTTCCTTTCTTTACTTTTCCAGTTTTTATTTTTCAAGCAATGAGGAGGTAAATCCCTTTGCTGGGGTGAAAGGTAAAGCTTTTATTATTGATATTTAGATTAATCTCCCTTAATTATAATATATAAACTATTTAAAACTTGACTTAATGAGGATACTGCTATATTGGACGGTTGGTTATTAATTATAAATTAGTTTTAACCTGACTAAGTATTGATACCGCCTGGTTGGTCAGTTGGTAATTAATTATTAATTTGACTTAATCAGGATACCGCCTTTATGGCTGGTTGGTAATTATCACGTAAAGTTAATATATTATATTAAGGGAGATATCTAAAATAGTAGTAATAAAAGTTGATCCTCTAACCCCAGCATTTTCTTTTATTATACTTTTACTTTATTTAATTTCAGTAATTTATTTTTCAGCAATTTACTCTTCAGCAATTTACTTTCAGTAATTTACTTTTATTTTTTTTACTTTTTACTTTTTACTTTTTACTTTTTACTTTTTTTACTTTTCAGCAATTTACTTTTCGGTATTTAATTTTCAGTATTTTACTTTGTCTTTTATTTTATTTAAATTTTTACTACCCGTAAATATGTGTCGTAACTAAGCCAGTTATCTGCAGTTGTGATGAAATCCAATATCACCGGTTTATAAGGGGTTAGATTATATCTTGGGTAATATAAAGGTTTATTTATTGAGTCTTAATCTTAATTCTTTTTATTAACTGGCCATTAATAAAATTGATTAGGTAAACTTAAAATGAACTTGGAAAATGGATTTTAGGTTAAAGACCTTAGACTCAATAGCCCACGATCTTCCTTGAGGATAGATAACCCTTTAATAGATTTCCTTACAGGATAGGAATATACCTGTCGGGCAGGGGTAGCCATAATTGGAACTTAAACTTAATGAATCCAGGTAATTTGGTTGACATAGACATATTGTTCAATTGGGTTATACTGGTATTTGTAATCGACTATCGGAAGAGGCTTTTACATAATTTAGTGTTCCAGGTTAATAAATTAATATATTACCCAACTGTAAGATAACCACTTCATCTTTAATTACAGATTGGAGAAACAATGCCAACTTCAGTCTCACTTTAACTTGCTGATAGAACGCTCGTATTTCCGAGAGGTGTAGTTGAAGATGTGCTAGTCAAGGTTGACAAATTCATTTTCCCAGCAGATTTCATTGTCCTTGATATGGAGGAAGATGCAGACATGCCAATCATCCTCGGGAGACCATTCTTGGCTACAGGTCGAACCATTATTGATGTACAAAAAGGAGAACTAACCATGAGGGTACATGACCAAGAAGTAACATTCAATGTTTTTAAAGCCATGAATTTCCCGAATGATGAGAACGAGGAATGTTTCAGACTTGATGTGATACACAGTACCATTCAGAACTCCAATGCAATGCAAAGTTCTACTGACAAACTTAAAACATGTCAATTGCCTGTAGAGCCTGAAGATAAAACGTCTTTTGCACTGAAAAAGCCAATTCCTGCACTACAAGTAACAGAAGAGAAAAAGTTCTACCAGCTCAACAAATTGGAGGAATTTCACATACAGCTTTTTGAGGATGCCAAATTGTACAAGGAAAAGGCAAGGAAAAGACATGATGAGAAGTTAGTGCGCATACAACTGGAACCAGGGCAGAAGGTACTAATAAACAAATCAAGGGTGAAATTCTTCCCATGGAAGCCAAAATCAGGTGGTCAGGTCCATTTGTGATCACCAAGGTTTTACAAGACAGAGCCGTTGAGATACATGATCCTGACTCCAACAAAACTTTCAAGGTTAAAAGCAAGCGTGTCAAGCAGTACTGGGGAGAATCATTTGAGCGACAAAAAGAAAGTATCACACTTTCAAATCCAGCTTAACGTTCGAGAAGTCACGTCTAGCTGACGACTTTAAACTTAGCGCTAGCAGGGAGGTAACCCATGCAATTTTTGTATATATTGTGATTTGGTGTGATTTAATTTTGTGTGTTTAGTTTTTGCAGATTAAGACATTTCAAGATGGAAGAAGCTCTCGCAAATATTCACAAGCAATTTCCTTATCTCCCTCAAAAATCTGTGATGAAGGTTTACAAAGCTCGTTTGGAACGAATGAGGTTACTGATGATCAAAGGTATTCCTACTGACATTCGTTGGATTATTGAAGCACATGTCTGATTGGCAGGTGAGTCTTCTGACTCTTTTATTTCACATCTTCCTGGTTTAGGAATGAGCACTTATGCTAAAAAGAGAAGAGCCAAAAGAATGTGTGTTTGTTATAAATGTGCTCGCATGTTTTGTAATACTCGTTGTCGTTCTTTAGGAATGGTGTCTGATAACCGCGAAGATAAGATTAACTTCATTAAGGATGGCTTGAGTAAGGAGTCTTTAGATGACATATCTAAAACTCTTGAGACGCATCCCAGTGGATGTGTGTATCACGAGATTCGTGTGTTATACGCACAATTCCAAAAGGAAAGACAACAGTTAAGTCTCGGGAATCTGACCCAAAAAGACCATGTTTGCCAATTTATAAAAAAATTGGATGGGAAGCTTGTCTCTGACGCATAGACGTCAATCAAGCCGCTAATTTTCTTGTACATTTTATATCTCTTTGTATTTTCCTGATAATTGTAATTTATTTTGATGTTTTCTTTTATTTTCTCCGACAGGATCCAGACTTTTTTTACTATCACGATTTGTTTTACTGTTTAACTAATAATTATCATTTGGCAGGTACTAGTGCTATTATTTTACTCACCCTTTTCAGGTGTTATAAATTCAACTCATCATTGCACTTTTGAAGACATCCAGAGTAAAACATGGAAGCCACTTCAAGAAGACGAGTTGAAAACATCTGTGTGTGTTGCGGTAGTAGTGTTGGTACTAAACCACAATAGGTAAAAGCAGCACAAGAATTGGGTCGAGTCTTAGCTGCAAGGAATATGCACTTAGTATATGGCGGAGGCAATCTTGGACTAATGGGGATCGTTTCAAAGGCCGTACAGGAAGGAGGTAGTAACATTTCAGGAATCATCCCAAAACCCTTGGCAGAGGTAAATCTTATTGGATCATCAAACAGAGAGGAACTGATCGTGACAGGTATGTCTGAACGACTGGTAGAAATGATTAACCGTGCTGATGCTTTTATTGCTTTGCCAGGTGGCTTGGGCACATTGGAGGAAATTTTTATAGTGCTATCTTGGGCGAACTTGAATATACACCAGAAACCAATTGGGCTGTTTAACGTTGATGGATTTTATGATTTTCTTTATGTGTTTCTTGATGATGCCCGAAGAAATGGGTTCGTGTCAAAACCTTTAAAAGAACTACTCTTTACTGCCAGAACTGCTCCGGATCTAATCGACCAACTCTTAGCCTATGAACCACATGTTGACCCTATCCTTTCAAAGATAAATTAGTCCGAGAACGATCGTGGTAAGAGGCGTCAGATTAATCTGGATCTTAACCTTTAATTTTTCGTAGATTTTCAGCTAACCAAGTACGACCTTCTTAACACTCGTTCTACTGTTTAAGACATTGGGGACAATGTCTCATTTATGTTTGGGGGAGGGAATTAGTTGATCAGTACCTTGTTTTTAGTTGTGTGTTGTTTTTATTTTTAGTCCAAAATTTTTCGAAAAATACAAAAAAATTTGAAAATTTTTAAAAAATTACAAAAATATTTTGTGTTTATGTGTTTTTATTTTGACTAAAAAGGTGAAATTGGTAAGAGATAGCTGAGTAATGAGTTTTCACTCTTAAGACGTATTTCAAACTATTTTTAAAACAAGTTAATTTTTGTTTATTTCCTTTTGAATTATTTAATTCTTGAATTCTCCATAATACTAACTAAAATGGATCTTCATATGCTCAGTTAGCAGATATTATCAATATGCATAGTAATATACGGACATGAACTGTAATTGAAAAGTTTGTAATATTCAGTGCTCTAGTTTAATTGGAGGAAGCATCTCAAAAAATGATGGAGTAAAGAAAAAAAAAATTCCGAGATCCGAGTTATTAAGTCTGTAAGGGTGTTTTAACACCTAGTGCCCTAAAGCCAACTGGTTTGGGAGTCACTGGCCCAAAGCTCGCTACATGGATCAAAGATGTTGCAAAAATATATATATCTAAAGTCTGAGTAATTAAGTACGAAGGGGTGTCTTAACACCTGGTACCCTAAAGCCAACTGGTTTGGGAGTCACCGACCCAACACTCGCTACATAGACGGAAGATATTGTATATAAATAAAAAAATAGAGAAAAATCAAAGAAAAATCAGAAAAAAATCAGAAAAATTATTCCATTGCCATAAAAAAGGTGTGAAATCTGATAGAACTTTAGGACAAAAATATTACTCTCTTATCAACTACACTTGTGACTGTTGTGGGCAAAAATGAGATTGATTAATACTTTGTTGGCTGTGTATATGGAGAATGGTAAATATAATCGGAGAATTTACTTATTCGGTAATTTAGAAAGAAACAAAACAACTAGTAACTTGGAGTATAAGTTTCACCTGATTAGTCACTAACTTTCTTTATTCTCTTTTTTCTTGTCTTTTTGCTTTTGTGTGCATTAGTTTTACTACCTTTTTACTTTTGTAAAATGTTTGTGGGTATTATTGCTGTAAACCCTCACGAGACTACAACTCGTCCACTAGGGACACCTAGGGGTTTAAAGGCTTGTTACATACGCTAAATGCAACCGTGATCCCTACGAAAGTGGCTTAGTTTAATTTTTTGTTGTTGTTGTGCTCGAGGACTAGCAAAATATTAGGTTTGGGGGTGTGATGAGCGGAAAATATATCAATATTTACCGCCCCTTTAACTTAATAAATAAATTGCTTGAAAGTAGATTGAAGAAAATTCAAATTTATAAAACTATCCAAGGTTGTGAATCCTTCCAATATCTTTTTAAAAGATGAAGTGGTTATTTTACTTTTGTGTAATATATTGGTTTATTAACTTGGAACATGAAATTATGTAAAAGCCTCTTCCGATGGTCAAATACAAATACCCAGTATAACCCAATTAATCATATTCATATGTCAACCAAGCTATCTGAATTCATTAAGATTAAGTTCCAATTATGGCTACCCCCGCCTGACAGTGTTGGACAGTTATGACCCATAGCATCACTATTTGTACAGATCATGGTGTTGTTGTACAAATTAACTATGTGACAAAGGAAATTGCTCTTTTATCATTTTTGATTAGATCACCAAGATATATAAATGATGAAAGGTCCATATGATTAGTTCCGGATTGATAAGATATGAGACAATATCAATCCATGAAGGTTTAATCATTAAATATCCCTAGTCGTAGTATTATCGAGATTAGACATCGATAATGCGGAATAGACTAGTATTGCACTTGTGCGTGTTATAGGAGCATAACGACATAGTTCTCATATATTTGGGTATAGGATACTCATGCAAGTGTAATAGGAGGTTTTTTTTACCGATGGTACGGAAACAGCTTCGCTCTGGATAGACCTCTCGGAATTCCATTGGTAGTATGACTATGTGTCTATGGACTCCGAATCAGGGTAGGTGTATTTGGTCTTAACCTGAGACTTGCACCGCTAATACTTGCGACAATCAATGTACTTTGGTTTAGGTCGTCCAGGGCTTTAACAGGTTCTGTGTACTGATGAGCGGAAAATATATCAATATTTACCGCCCCTTTAACTTAATATTTTGTTTAGTTTCTCGGGTTTGATGAACGTTTTGATGTGTTTTAGTTGATTTTGCAGATAAAATAATATTGGGTCTCAATGAAATCATTTAGGATGAAATATGGGTCAAATAAGAACAATTATTGGACTTGATATTTTAATTTTGGAGATTGGAAACTTGAAAGGGCGTTTTTGACAAAGTGCAGTTTTGGAAATTCCAATTTTGCACATCTGTCGTAATTTGGGCATAACTTTTTACTCCGATATCGGAATGAGCTGATTCAAGTGCCAGATTGAATAAGACTCAAAGATATACAACTTTGAAAGACAAAATATTTTCGAATTCTGAATATTTCATGACCAAAATTGATGAACCATCCAGAAGTGTGTTGTGTGTAATTATTAAAGTCATTTTCAAAGCAAAAAAATAAATTAATAAATAAATAATAAAATTATCAAATCATCCCAAAAAATGATAAGCAATTAGTGGAGCAATTAATAATGGATTTGGTGGAGTAATTAGTGGAGAAATTAATAAGGGATTTGGTGGAGAATTTGATGGATGATTTGATGGAGGCAAAAGTTTGCCTATAAATACCAAGCCATTTCATTTGTAAAATTTATACTTTCTTCTTTGAAATTCCTAAAGAATAAATAAGAAAATTGTATCTTGTTTGTTTATTTATAGCTTTCAGTAATTAATTTCCGCTTTCGCACTTTCTTTTCTTTATTTTTCAGTTTTTACTTTCCGTAATTTACTTTTACGCACAATCATTTCCTTTCTTTACTTTTGCAGTTTTTATTTTTGAAGAAATGATGAGGTAATTCCCCTTTGCTGGGATGAAAGGTAAAGTTTTTATTATTGCTATTTAGATTAGTCTCCCTTAATTATAATATATAAACTATTTAAAACTTGACTTAATGAGGATACTGCTATATTGGCCGGTTGGTAATTAATTATAAATTGTTTTTAACCTGACTAAGTATAGATACCGCCTGGTTGGTCGGTTAATAATTAATTATTAATTTGACTTAATCAGGATACCGCCTTTATGGCTGGTTGGTAATTATCACGTAAAGTTAATATATTATATTAAGGGAGATATCTAAAATAGTAGTAATAAAAGTTGATCCTCTAACCCCAGCATTTTCTTTTATTATACTTTTACTTTATTTAATTTTCAGTAATTTACTTTTCAGCAATTTACTCTTCAGCAATTTACTTTTATTTTTCTTACTTTTTACTTCTTACTTTTTACTTTTACTTTTTTTACTTTTCAGCAATTTACTTTTCGGTATTTAATTTTCAGTATTTTACTTTATGTCTTTTATTTTATTTAAATTTTTACTACCCGTAAATATGTGTCGTAACTAAGCCAGTTATCTGGGGTTGTGATGAAATCCAATATCACCGGTTTATAAGGGGTTAGATTATAGCTTGGGTAATATAAAGGTTTATTTATTGAGTCTTAATCTTAATGCTTTTTTATTAACTGGCCATTAATAAAATTGATTAGGTAAACTTAAAATGAACTTGGAAAATGGATTTTAGGTTAAAGACCTTAGACTCAATAGCCACAATCTTCCTTGAGGATAGATAACCATTAATAGATTTCCTTACAGGATAGGAATATACTTGTCGGGCGGGGGTAGCCATAATTGGAACTTAAACTTAATGAATCCAGGTAATTTGGTTGACATAGACATATGGTTCAATTGGGTTATACTGGATATTTGTAATCGACCATCGCAAGAGGTTTTTACATAATTTAGTGTTCCAAGTTAATAAATTAATATATTACCCAACTGTAAGATAACCACTTCATCTTTAATAGATATTGGAAGGATTCACAACCCTTGATAGTTTTATAAATTTGAATTTTCTTCAATCTACTTTCAAGAAATTTTATTTACTTGTTTTAAGTTTTAAAGTCACCACCCAATCAAACAATCAATCTATTAGATACTTGTAAACATTTGACCTTATAAAAAATTAATAGCAAAGGTTTTAAGTCCTCGTGGGATCGATACTTTTTATACTACTTGAACGATATGTGATCCTGCGTTATACGTGTGTGATTACGCACCGGTCATGTACGCCTCTTCTGGGTATATTGAGAATCGTAGTGTATTGGGTGTGATGTCGAGATGGAAATATCACTCCAGTCATAGTGGAGATGATGATCACGTAGGATACGAAACTGGTTCTCTTATGTATTGCAGTCATCGGGATAATATGACTAGGTCATAATTATCCGATTATAGAGACTAGTTACCAGAGATACGTTATGTGCTTCGTACGGTGCAGACACGATTCCAGCCCCAGGCCTTGCACGTGACATCCGATACTGGATCGAAATACACAATACTACGTATACTACGCCTAATACAGATCACATATTCTAGTAAGAATATTTCTGGAGAATTGGGTAGGCATGATGCTTTGCTAGAAGCCAATCATGTCTTGTAAATCGGTAAAAACGTAGTACTAGGTACGTACGTGTTCGGATAGTTTGATGACCGGATTTACTGTCAACATATCCGGGGATCTCATGGGTCGCTTCCCGAAGATTCACCGATGACGTATGACTCGCACTTTATTAATCTATGATTAATTAGAAGAGAGAGAAAATTAATCTGGGATTAATTACAGAGATATTTTATCTGGGATAAAATATTATTTAAAGAGAGAGAACGATTAATTTGGAATTAATCGATAAAATAATATATTCGATATATTATACGAAATTGGATTTCGACGCGGAATTGAAATTAGATTTTAATTCAGGCGAACGAGTTAATTTAGAATTAATTCGTTAGCGACGTGAATAGTAATTTTGCTAGGCATAATTATTTAATTACGTCGCAACGGAAAATTCGTTAATTTGGAATTAGCAAACCCGAGCCCGGGAGTGTTT
The DNA here is from genome assembly GCA_019454045.1 of Zanthoxylum bungeanum. NCBI lineage: Eukaryota > Viridiplantae > Streptophyta > Magnoliopsida > Sapindales > Rutaceae > Zanthoxylum > Zanthoxylum bungeanum. The sequence goes on from SKCR01040994.1 coordinate 160,363, forward strand.
GCGGGTGCACTCACATTTCGAATTCAAGTGCGGCCCACATGTAACATCAAGCGTCAAATCACTTGTCAATCGATTGATGTGATGTCTAGTCACTTTGAGTGATTTGAAAACTTGTCATTTGTGATGTGAATAGTGATGGAAGTGGTTGTGGCTTTAATGCCTTTGACTTTTTGAAATTCAAATATTTGGTATATGTTTTAATTGATTTTGGAAATAAATTATCTAATACAAAAACCAACTTCTTCTCTCTCACTCTCTCCTCTCTCACGCCCAAGGGCTGTTTTCTTTTTCATTTTTTTCTGTCACAGCCGAGAATTGAAGGAGAAGCAAAGGGAAATTTTGCGGCAAAATTTCCGGAGTGCTAGCACACTTTAAGGGTCTTGTGAAGGTGATAAGGAAACCGACTTGTGAGCTTGGAATCACAACACAAAGCTTGGGGCTTGGAGGACCAAGATGGCCGAATGGAGGAGCACAAAAATCAGTCCACTGTCGAGAACCTTGGAGGGAGAAGCTTGAAGAATTTTTGTCGTTCCTCGCATCGCTCAACCAATCGTTGTAAGTATGATTCCGCCATGCTTTTACGAGTATTCACACATGTGTTTCATTGCTTGATTTGATCCTTGAGACCTAATAGAAACCCAACAATGGTATCCGAGCCATTTTGAGCATGAAACTTGGTTATGGTAAAATTTGGGTAAAATTATTTTGAGCATGATTTGATAAAATTAACTGATTAAGTATGCTTGAATGATGTTGTATTGAAGTTGTGCATGATCAATTTCATGAAATATTGATTGGATCAATTTTTCCCCAATTTGTGAGGCTTGGCCGAAAGTAGCAATGCCCTAATGTCATGGTATGTTTTGTCTTTTTGATCATTGGATGAGTTGGAAAACATTGGGTAATGTTAATTTGAGATTCAATTGGATTGGATTTATAATTGGACATGAAATCCCCATAATGCCGTGAGTTAAAGCATGTAAAATGAGTTGATTTTTTGATTCAATTGTGTTGGACATTAGTTGATGATAATGAGCATAATTAATTGAGTGAATTAGTATTTTGGAAATGTTAATTTGGCTAATTAATTATGGCATACACTTTAGATTAATTAATTGTGAAATTTGGAATTTTGTAAGTTAATTAATTGGGCTTATTTTGGAATTGGGCCTTTAAAGTTGTAATTGGGCTTAATGGGCTTGGTTATACCAAGTTAGGTTTAGGCTAAATTGGTTGGATCCAATTGGGCCCAAAACCATATCCATAAAGTCCAATTATGACTTAAATGAACCTTTAATATTAATTGGGCCTAATGGGCCTAAATTGGTTTCTTGGCAAATAAGGGTGATTCCTTAAATGGGCTTTGGTATTTGGGTTTGACCCATATTGACCAAAAGTCCATGCCTTAGAAATTAATTAAAAGCCCATTGGACTTTAAATTAAATTAACATTGGATGTTAATCAGGCTTTGAGACCCGTAACGATTAGATTTGGAATCTAAGTCGTAAAGGTACATTAAAAAGTGTAATATTTAATTTGGAATTAAATAATGAATTAGTATTAAATGCAAATTAAATTAGATTTAATGTTGTAGTTTAATTTAATTCAAGAATTCGTACTTTGAGTACTTATTCGCAAAACGAGTTTGACTCGCGCAAAATCAAATCGTTGTTTGAACATTGGATGGTCATTAATATTCAGATTAATTAATTGGATTAGATTGATTGATAACATGCTTGTGTGAAGACATGGATGCGATGTATGAATAATGTATATCAGATGGATATTAGATGGGTGAGGGCAATTTTGGAAATTGTTGTAATAAATTTAGAATTTATTAATTGGACCTGCGAGTCCAGCCTATTACCTCCTTACTCTTTGTATTTCTCTTGTCACATATTCCCCTCAATGTAAATGAGGTTTCTTTAGAAGTGTTATGTAATCGGGTAGAAGTAATACTTGTGCTAGCGGGAGAGAGGAAGTGGAGAGATTTGTTCTAGGAACAATGTGTTTGAGTATCCATCCGCATATCATTATTATATTTATTTATATGCGCCTTATTATGTGTTTAGAATGCATGTTTAAGGGTGTATGATGATGAGACCTTAACAAAGATAATTAATTGGTTGCCAGTTACGTGAAAAACCCTCAACATCATATTAAGCATTTTTCCTTCCATTGAGTGATTCTTACTCAAGATCCAAGACTCGCACTGGTTTGTTGGCCAAAGTCAAGACCTTTTTCCGTCGAGGATGTGTTTGGATCATGAAGACTTTGTTCCATATTGATGTCTTGTCCAAGTTGTGATTTGTTGGCCAAAGTCAAGATCACTTCTTGTCCATCGACATTGATTACGAAGCTTTCCAAGGTCAATGGGTTCCGCTTAACTTGGATCACTAAGTTTGTTGTGCCAAAGCCAAGGCTTAGTTGATTCAGAGGAAAAAGGTTAGGCAATATATTGGATATATTGGCATATATAAGATATATATTTTGGACTTGGATGTCCACCTACTGGATCTAGGAATTGGATGGGATCCAATTGATCTTAGAGATCTACCAAGTTAATTATCATACAATTTGTTGGTCAAAGTCAAGATTGTGTGTTATTTAATGGGATCCTAGCCCACTAGGAAACAAGGTTTCCTGAGTACTCAACAGAGGGTTAGAGGCTCGCCGAAAAATAGTGGGAGGCAAGTATTAAATTTGCAATATTCGTTTAGTTACTTGCCATACGCGCTCATTTCAAATTTTTCGTCAAATAAATTAATATATTAGTTGGACTAATAATTAATCGTTGTTTTGAATTTAACAGTTGGACTGTATTCAAACTACTTCAATTAATAGTTGATTTTATAATTAGATTATAGTAATCAATATATTTGAATTTACCAATAAGATTATAGTTGATTATATAGTTATACTATAATAATCATTATAATAAATAGTACCTAAAATCGTTGATTAAATAGTTGGACTATTAGAATCAAGATAATTGAAAGATTAGTGTTTAAAACATAATCATGGGTGAAAATGTATTTAAACGACTTTAATTTTTCAAATTGGGAATAATGAATCAGGATAGTCCTGAAAACTAAGAAGTTACTTTATTTGATAAAATAACATCTTAGGCCTAAGCCTGGAGTTAAGCAAATAGTAGAACATGATATTTGGAATATTCATGTGATGATAACTTTAGTGCTTAATCCAATAAGCTTGTCGAATAGACTCCTTAATTTCTTAATCAGAACTAAGGATTAGATCTTTATAGTATGATAATGAAATTGAAGGATCTTCATAGATCTTAGAAGTACTAAATTGCAATAGTAAACTCTTGGAGAGTTAATGACTATACTCAAGGAGACAAAGCCAAATTTTGCAATAGGGCAAGAAGCGCAAGGCGCATCTTACTTCGACATTCTAGAAGGCCAAGGCTTGGCCAAAGGCTTCTGGTGTGTGAAAAAGGGGCAAAGGCAAAATCATTATAGTCTTATTGGAAGACATAGGACATATCCCAAGATGTCTGCCTAAACTGTGGCAAACGGGGTCACTGAAGCGTGACTGCCGTATGAACAAGGCAGACATAAAGGACTTGAAGACGGTGCAAGGCTCCAGCTTCAAATATGTTAGTCAAAAACATGTTCACTACTAGTATTAAAATTGGATTTTAAATACTGGATGTGGTACATAAATATGTACTGGTGTGCAGAATCTGCTGATAAGCAGGATACTGACTTCAGTTGAGATCTATCTGCGAATTAGAAACGGGACGAAAGTCGTTGTTTTAACCGTAGAAACCTAAGTTTAGGAACTACCCTTTGGGTATGTACTTAAATGAGGAAACTGTTACAATGTAACTAGTTTGACTAGAAACATTATCTCTATATCAGGCTTTAACCCGTTGCGGGTATACCTTTATATTATAGAACACTAAAGTGTTTTATTTTATAAAGATGATATTGAGATAAACACATTAGATGTGAATAACAGTATTTATATTTTGAATATAAATAAATCTCAAACATATGACATGACAAACAAATAGCTCAAACTGAGTAAATCGGTTAAAAATTATTTGTGGCATTGTTGTCTGGGACACAATTAACAAGACTCATATATCCACACTTTCGAAGAGTGGATACTATGACGGATTTGATTCCATTCAAAGAATGTCTACGAATCTAGTTTATGAGGTAAAATGCCTAAAATAACTTTTACTTGGTAAAAGTGTAAGTGCCACTAATCTGTTAGCCCTTGTTCATAGTGACGTAAGTGGGCCCATGTCTAGCTAGGCTAGATGTGAATATGAATATTTCGTGACCTTTATGGATGTGGCATCGCGTTATGGTTATGTGTTTCTTTTGAAACATGAATCGGAAACTTTTGATGAAATCAAAGAGTTTAGACACGAAGTAGACAAACAAATCGGATAAAGTGTTAAACATCATGATTGGACCGTGATGAAAATACTTAAGCAATAAGTTTCTCTAATACCTGAAAGACTATAGTATTCTTTCAATGAGGACTCCTCCCGGAACACGTCAATTTGATGGTGTGTCCAAACAGAGAAACTGAATTTTGTTGGACATGATAAGGTTAATCATGAGTCGCTCTGAGAAACCCTAGCCTTTGCCTATAAAAAGAAGCCTCCACCACACTTCCAAGGGGCTAGCACATTGATACAAACCACAAAAATTCTGCAAGGCATTGACACCCTAGCTCATTCACACAAGAAATCCCCCCTAAACACTATCCACTCACGCCCACTGCACCCCCATACAACAGCCCTTGAACACGAAAATACAGCCCCCGAAATAGCCCACACATCACCGAAAATAACCCTTATACAACAGCCCATAAATCACCTAAAACAGTAACTAAAAACTGCACTTTAAACCTTCAAAAGCATCCAAAACAGTGGCCTAAAATACTTGAAATAGTGACCAGAAAACGTCACCGAAAGAGCAGCGAAATACAGCAGCAAAACAGGGAGAACGACGGCTCAAAACAGTGAGACAACGAACGAGAGCAGTGAACCAGTGAACCGGAGGAGTTGCGGAGCGTTAGCCCTTCCGACGATCGTGTACTGTACGTCCGAGAGTTGATTTAAAAGGTTAGACCTGAGGGCACTCTTTCTATTTATTGTCATTCGTTTTTTAATTGTTTTATTTCGTATGAGAGTCGTTTATGGATGCATGTTGTGGTTTTAAATAAAATGGAAAATGTGTCGCCTCTTGTGGTATATAGGATGGAAACCCAGACATAAATTCTGTAGCCGAATCCGAATGGACGGTAGTGCGGTCTGTACTTGGGATACAACTCCACGTACCACTTGAGCAAATGGCGCATATTTTGTTTTATGTTGTTTTGATTCGTTCATTATCCGTTATTTAAATTCTGCATGTTATTTGTTTGAGTAATGATGAGGTAAGGCGCATGGGCTTAGTAAGTGCGATGAAATATCCTCTATTTCGAGGGGTTAAAATCCTTTACCACGATGCTTTGCCGCGCCGGACGACGTATATTCTGTTGAATGTGAGATATGTTCAATCGGGTATACGAAGTCCGATATTGTTGTCTTTATTTCTTATATGCATTGTGTTATTAACGCATGGGCTTAGTAAGTGTGATTAAAGGTCCTCTATTTTGAGGGGTTAAAATCCTTTACCACGATGCTTTGCCACGCCGGACGAGGTACACATGATTGGATGAGAATGAGTTCAATCGGATACATGAGGTCCTACATTGTGGATTTTTTTGTCTATGTATGTGTTGCATGCATCAGGTCTGGTTCCGTTCGAACGCGTTCTCGAACGCTATACGAACGCGAACCTTCTGTTTACCATTCGAATTTGTTTTCGGACGCTACTCAAATGCGCACACATTTTCTTAGTTTTATCATGCATCAGGTCTGGTTCCGTTCGAACGCGTTCTCGAATGCTATACGAACGCGAACCTTCTGTTTACCGTTCGAACGCGTTTTCGGATGCTACTCGAATGCGCAGGTATTTTCGTAGTTTTATCATGCATCAGGTCTGGTTCCGTTCGAATGCGTTCTCGAATGTTATACGAACGCGAACCTTTTATTTACCATTCGAACGCGTTTACGAACGCTACACGAATGCACACACACTGAACTGAGTCCTTTTCATCATATTCTATGCGTAATTGCCCCTATTAGTTATCCCTTTGTATTACGAATCTGATTGCCTCTTTTCATTACGCATGATTGTGCAACTGCCATTTATTTGTATTTCCCACATGTATGAGTACAATGTGATTATTAAGTTGTATGATTGTCGTATGTTAATTTAACTTTATGCATGCAAATTTGGACATAGATAACACGCAAATAGGTTGTATGCAAACATGAAAAATGTATTATATGAATTTAGATATGAGTTTTGTACTTATGCATGCGAACTTAGGAGTAAATTATCCTTGGAAATAAATGTTGCTTAGGCTTGGTTGAATTATCGTACAAATCATTTTATTACAAGTGGTATAAATAAGGGATCATTCCGAACCGAATGGATTCAGGTCTTCCCTTGCGAGGGGTGAGTGCGGCCTTAAATCTTTGTCCTGGTTCACACCGGGTGGCGACTCCATCATTCTCCGGTTTAGTTCCCCGCAGGCTACTTCGTACTCCCAACCGGGCCGCGAGCCCAGAACAGTATGCGTCGCTCAGTTTCTGTGTTCCCACAGTCTGGCGACTCCACTGGGGATAGAGAATCGGTCCCGAAATAATGTCTTGTAATATTATGATTAGTGCTTTAATTAACCGTGTCCACTGTGGGTTAAAAATGGGTTTAATCAAATGCACTTTTAAGGCCGGGTAATGGTTTGGTGTCTTCCTTCATTCACTACCTTTCTATAAGGAAAAGCTGTGAGGGCACCTAGATAATCATTTACTTGTAGCCTATTGTGGTGGACTAATTTGGAGGACTCGTTGTTTATTCCTGTCACCAAGCGATTAGAGCCTAAGAGGCTAGGGTACTTAAGTGAGCCTCGCTCCACCCTCCCTCTGGGGAATCTACAACGGGAAATCCATTTGACAGTCAGTCACACACCATAGCTCGTTGGCACGTACCTTAGTGTATAAAAAAGGTGCGCTCACTTGGTCACTCGAACCCTTGAGTGGGGAGACCCAGTTGTGGGCAATCCTTCGCCAGCGAGAGTCTTTTACTACACTCCCGCAAACCCACACGTAGACCGGGGTTGTATGGCCTATAGCAACTATTTCCTTGTGCTTATGGACCATCCTAATTTGGATGCAGTTGGACTTCTTGTCAGAAATGCGAATTTGTTGGGCCATTTAAACTGGGACGAGTTCGTATCCTATGACAATTGGGCCAGAAGCTTCTGAAATATTGATGGGCCACTCTGTAGAAATTATTTCGGTATGCTTGTGTTTGGGAACATTGTCGTTTGAATGCATTCGGACCTTTTGTCATGAGGTATAGGCTTGTTGGGCCATTTAAACTGGGACAAGAACGTATCTTATGATGATTGGGCCAAAAGCTCCTAAAAAGCCAATGGGCCATTATATGTTTGTGTTTAGGAACATTATCATTTGGATACGGTTGGACTTCTTGCCATGAGATGTGAACTTTTTGGGCCATTTAAACTGGGACGAGTTCATTCCTATGACAGTTAGCCCAAAAGCTTCTATAATGATAATGAGCCGATTTGTGTGAAAATTTTAATGAAGTGATATATTCCTTATATCGCATACATCTCATTCATCTCATGCATACATATATCATGTTAACACCCTCTATGTCTATAAAAGATATCATAGAGTCCCGTTGGGTTAGGGAAGAGGGAAGACTCACTAAAAGACCGGTAACAGATATGAGTACATCCGATAACGAGGTATCCCGGATAGATCAGTTGGAAAATGGTTTCGCCAAGATTATCGAACATTTGCAAGCCTTGACTACTGCCATGGCAAATATGGCTGTGCCCCGTGCTGGGGGAAACGGCATGCTTGGTTGGACGTGGAATACGTCCAACCGGGTATGTGAAGTCCTACATTAAAAATGGCCAAACTATTGGTCATATCTCTATTTTATTATTCCGCCATTTATTTTATTCCGCATATATCTTTATTTCTATTTCATACTTAGTTTACTATTTATTGCTTCCGTGATTTATTGTTATTTCATCATATGTTTTATCATATTTCATGTATACATTGGGTTAATGATTGCGTTATGTTAAATAGTTGGTGCTATCTCTCATGGTATATCGGATGGAATATCATTTATTATTAATCTTGATGCGCATGGGCTAATCATGTGGGGTAAAGGTCCTCTATTCGAGGGAAATACCTAAAGGCTACCTTTACCACGATGTTTTGCCGCGCCGGACGAAGTACGTTTGATTGAACGTGAGATATGTTCAATCGCGCATACGAGGTCCCATATTATTTATTTGATTATTCATACATTGTAATCTAGTGCGCATGGGCTAATTACGTTGGTTTAAAGGTCCTCCATTTGAGGGAAATGCCTAAAGGCTACCTTTACCACAATATTTTACTGCGCCTTTTATTATTCAATTATTTACCTTCCATATGTTATTGCTTTGTTTACTCTTGTATTCATATCTAGTGCGCATGGGCTAATCATGTGGGGTAAAGGTCCTCTATTCGAGGGAAATGCTTAAAGGCTACCTTTACCACGATGTTTTGCCGTGCTGGACGAAGTATGTTTGATTGAACGTGAGATATGTTCAATCGCGCATACGAGGTCCCATATTATTTATTTGATTATTCATACATTGTAATCTAGTGCGCATGGTCTAATTACGTTGGTTTAAAGGTCCTCCATTTGAGGGAAATGCCTAAAGGCTACCTTTACCACAATATTTTACTGCGCCTTTTATTATTCAATTATTTACCTTCCGTATGTTATTGCTTTGTTTACTCTTGTATTGCTATCTAGTGCGCATGGGCTAATCATGTGGAGTAAAGGTCCTCTATTCGAGGGAAATGCTTAAAGGCTACCTTTACCACGATGTTTTGCCGTGCTGGACGAAATATGTTTGATTGAACGTGAGATATGTTCAATCGGGCATACGAGGTCCCATATTATTTATTTGATTATTCATGCATTGTAATCTAGTGCGCATGGGCTAATTACGTTGGTTTAAAGGTCCTCCATTTGAGGGAAATGCCTAAAGGCTACCTTTACCATAATATTTTACCGCGCCTTTTATTATTCAATTATTTACCTTCCTCATGTTATTGCTTTGTTTACTATTGTATTGCTATCTAGTGCGCATGGGCTAATCATGTGGGGGTAAAGGTCATCTATTCGAGGGAAATGCCTGAAGGCTACCTTTACCACGATGTTTTGAAGCGCCGAACGAAGTACGTTTGATTGAACGTGAGATATGTTCAATCGGGCATACGAGGTCCCATATTATTTATTTGATTATTCATGCATTGTAATCTAGTGCGCATGGGCTAATTACGTTGGTTTAAAGGTCCTCCATTTGAGGGAAATGCCTAAAGGCTACCTTTACCATAATATTTTGCCGCGCCTTTTATTATTCAATTATTTACCTTCCGCATGTTATTGCTTTGTTTACTATTGTATTGCTATCTAGTGCGCATGGGCTAATCATGTGGGGGTAAAGGTCATCTATTCGAGGGAAATGCCTGAAGGCTACCTTTACCACGATGTTTTGCAGCGCCGAACGAAGTACGTTTGATTGAACGTGAGATATGTTCAATCGGGCATACGAGGTCCCATATTATTTATTTGATTATTCATGCATTGTAATCTAGTGCGCATGGGCTAATTACGTTGGTTTAAAGGTCCTCCATTTGAGGGAAATGCCTAAAGGCTACCTTTACCACAATATGTTGTCGCGCCTTTTATTATTAAATTATTTACCGTCTGCATGTTATTGCTTTGCTTACTCTTGTATTTCTATCTAGTGCGCATGGGCTAATCATGTGGGGGTAAAGGTCCTCTATTCGAGGGAAATGCCTAAAGGCTACCTTTACCATGATGTTTTGCTGCTCCGGACGAAGTACGTTTGATTGAACGTGAGATACGTTCAATCGGGCATACGAGGTCCTATATAGATGCTGGCCGCTGTCACATCTCTTTCATCATCATGTTACATACATTTTGCATACTATTGACTTCACTATTCATCTTTGTTTTGGTTGTTGTTTTGCATCTTTTCATCACGTCATGCATGTTTACTTCTTTGGTCATTTCCTTTGCATTATTTACCTAATTATGAGTGTTTGTTTTTATTATTAATGCTTTTACAGTTATCATTTATTACACCTACTGCACTTCTTTGTTTAATATGTCTATGGAATTATACATTTGTCTCCTTTTTTTTATTTACGTTTATGGTGTGCAATCTTGTGTGTTGATTACATTCTCTTGCATGTGTTGCATAAGACTTGATTATACTATTGCATAAATCACTTCATTACAATTGGCATAAGTAAGGGACCGTTCCGAACCCAACGGTTTGAGGTCTTCCCTTGCGAGGGGTGAGTGCGGCCTTAAATCATTTCCCAGTTCACATTGGGTGGCGACTCCATTTTTATTTCTCCAGTTTAGTCCCCCACGGGCTACTCCGTACTCCAGACCGGGCCGCGAGCCCGGACAGCGTCGCACACCTCTGTGGCCTATGTTCCCACAGTTATTATATTATAATTAGGGGAGATTAATCTAAATAGCAATAAGAAAAGCTTTACCTTTTACCCCAACAATGGGGAGTTACCTCCTTATTGCTTGAAAAGTAAAAACTGAAAAAGTAAAGAAAAGAAAGTATTGTGCATAAAAGTAAATTGTGTAAAATAAAAACTAAAAAGTAAAGAAAAGAAAGTGCGAAAGCGGAAATTAAAGTAAAGAAAAGAAAGTATTGATTATTTTTATTATTTATTTATTTATTTGCTTTGAAAATGACTTTAATAATTACACATAACACACTTATGGTTGTTTCATCAATTTCGGTCATGAAATCTTCATAATTCGAAATTATTTTATTCTTAAAAGTTGTAGATCTTTGAGTCTTAATTTATTTGGAACTTGAATCAGCTCAATCCGATATTGGAGTAAACAGTTATGCCTAAATTATGACAGTTGCGCAAAATTGGAATTTCTGAAACTGCACTTCGTTAGAACACCCTTTCAAGTTTCCAATCTCAAAAATTAATATGTCAAGTCCAATATTTGCCCTTATTTGACCCAAATTTCGTCCTAAATGATTTCATTGAGACCCTATATTATTTTATCTGCAAAATAAACTAAAACACTTCAAAATTTTCATCAAACCCGAGAAACTAAACAAAATATTAAGTAAAAGGGGCGGTAAATATTGATATATTTTCCGCTCATCACACCCCCCAAACCTAACATTTTTCTAGTCCTCGAGAAAAATAATAAAATAAAAAACAAGAAATAATTAAAATTAAACTAAGCCATTTTCGTATGGATCACGATTGCATTTAGCTTATGCAACAAGCCTTTAAACCCATAGGTGTCCCTAGTGGACGAGTTGAAGTCTCATGAGGGCTTACAGCAACGATACCCACAAACATTTTACAAAAGTAAAAAGATAATAAAACTAATGCACATAAAAGTAAAAAGACAAGAGAAAAGAGAATAAAGAAGTTAGTGACTAAACAGGTGAAACTTATTATCCAAGTTACTAATTGTTTTCTTTCTTTCTAGATTACTGAATAAGTGAAATCTCCGATTATTTTTTACCATTCTTCATATACACAACCAACAAAATATTAATCAACTAATTTTTTCCCACAATAGTCACAAGTGCAGTTGAGAAGAAAGTAATATTTTTGTCCTAAAGTTTTATCAGAATTCACAACTTTTTTTAGTAAAGGAATATTTTTCTGATTTTTTTATATATACAATATCTTCCATCTATGTAGCGAGCTTTGGGTCAGTGACTCCCAAACCAGTTGGCTTTAGGGCACTAAGTGTTAAGACACCCATACGGACTTAATTACTCAGATTTCCGATATAAATGTTTTTTTTTTTGCAACATCTTCGATCCATGTAACGAGTGTTGGGCCAGTGACTCCCAAACCAGATGGTTTTAGGTAGGGGTGGCAAAACAAATCAACGAATCGAATTTGTATCGAATCCTAAATGAATCGAATCAAAATGTGATGGATTCGTATTCGATCCGTTTATTAAACGAATCCTAATATCAGGATTCGTATTCGATTTGTTTATTAAACGAATCGAATACGAATATTCATTTATTCATTTAGTCAATGATATTATTTAATAAAATAATTTACCACAATTGATTTACATTAATTCTTCATAAATATATACATATAAAATTAATATATTTACTAAAAATACATCACTAAATATTGAAAATATTATTTTTTCTAGGATAATTAGCTATAATTTCTCGAATCTTAATTGAAAATTAACAAGAACTAGTAAATAAAAATAATAAAACGAATTCTAAACGAATAAATGAATCAATGAGCTTAAATTCGTATTCGATTCGTTTAATAAACGAATTGACACATTTATTAAACGAATCCATTTTTTCAAACCCGTATTCGCTTTAAAGCGAATCGAATCGAACGAATAAACGAATCCTGACCCAAATTGCCGCCCCTAGTTTTAGGGCACTAGGTGTTAAAACACCCTTATAGACTTACTAACTCGGATCTATGACATTTTTTTTTTAACTCTGTCGCTTCTTATAGATGTTTCCACCAATTAAACTAGAGCACCGAATATTTCAAACTTTTCAATTACAGCTCATGTATGTATGTTACCATGTATGCTGATAATACCTGTCAACTGAGCATATGAAGATTCATTTTAGTCAGTTTGATGGAGAATTCACAAATTAAATAATTTAAAAGGAAATAAATAAAAATTAACTAGTTCCGAAATAGGTTGAGATACGTCTCAGGAATGGAAATTCCTTACACAGCTATCTCACACCAATTTCACTTGATTAATCAAATAAAAACATAAAAATACAAAATATTTTTTTGGTTTTTGTAAAAATTTTCAAGTTTTTTTGGCTTTTTCGAAAAATTTTGACTACAAATAAAATAATAAAAACAATATACAATTTAACTATTCTCCTCCCCCAAACCTAAATGAGACATTGTTCCCAATGTCTTAAACAGTAGAATAAGAGTTCAGAAAACCATACATGGTTAGCTGAATTCTACATCTAAATGAAAAGTTAAAGGTTAAGATCCAGATTTATCTGACGCCTCTTATCATGATCATTATCGGACCAGTTTATCTTGGAAAGAATAGGGTCAATTTGAGGTTCAAATGCTAAGATTTGGTCAATTAAATCTGGGGCAATTCTGGCAGTAAATAAAAGTTCTTTTACCGGCTTTGTCACGAACCCATTTCTCCGGGCATCATCAAGAAACACACAAAGAAAATCATAAAATCCATCAACGTTGTACAGTCTAAGCGATTTCTGGTGTATGCTTAAGTTTGCCCAAGATAGTACTGTAAAAATTTCCTCCATCGTGCCCAAACCTCCTAGCAAAGCAATAAAAGCATCAGCACGGTTAATCATCTCTACCAGTCGTTCAGACATACCTGGCATGATTAGTTCCTCACCATTTGATGATCCAATAAGATTCGCCTCCGCCAAGGGTTTTGGGATGATTCCCAAGACTTGACTGTCTCCATCTTGTACAGCCTTTGACACGATCCTCATTAGTCCAAGATTGCCATCGCCATATACTGAGTGCATATTCCTTGCAGCAATGACTCGACCCAATTAAGGTGCCGATGTTACATATTCTGGTTTAATACCGACACTAGTACCGCAAAACACATAGATGTTTTCAACCCGTCTTCTTGAAGTAGCTTCCATTTTTATCTGGATGCCTTCAAAGGTGCAATGATGAGTTGAATTTATAGAACCTGAAAAGGATGAGTAATAATAGCACAAGTATCTTCCAAATGACGATTAGTAGCAAAATAGTAAATCGTGAAAGGTCAAAAGGTAGCCTTGATTCTGTCGAAGAAAATAACAAAACAAATCACAATTATTAGGAAAAGACAAAGAGATATAATATTTACAATAATATAACAGCTTGAATGACGTCTATGCGTCAGGGACAAGCTTCCCATCCAATTTTTTTTTTAAATTGGCAAACAGGGTCTTTTAGAGTCAGATTCCTGAGACTTAACTATTGTCTTTCTTTACAAATTGCTTGAGTTGCCTCCCAACTAGCGCTAAGTTTAATGTCGTCAGCTAGACAAGATTTCCCGAACGTTAGGCTGGATCTGAAAGTGTGACGCTTTCTTTTTGTCGCTCAAATGATTCTCCCTAGTAGTGTTTGACACGCTGGCTGTTAACCTTAAATGTGTTGTTGGACTTGGGGTTGTACAATTCAACAGCTCCATATGGTAAAACCTGAGTAATCTCAAATGGGCCTGACCACCTTGATTTCAGCTTTCCAGGGAAAAGTTTCAACCTTGAATCATATAACAACACCTGCTGCCCTGATTTCAATTATCTGCGCATTATTTTTCGGTCCTGCCATTTCTCTGTCTTCTCTTTGTATAATCTAGCATTTTCGTAAGCCTGTAGGTAAAATTCCTCCAACCACTACAAGAATTATGGCTTTTAGCGTCCAAATATTTAGCGTCGAAACAATATGCGACGCTAAAAGTTAGTTTTAGCGTCGAATATTCGTTTCGACGCTATATGTCATGTTTTTAGCGACGGAATAAAAATTCGACGCAGAATATTAATTTTTTAGCGTCGAAATATAGTTTCGACGCTAAAAACAGACCTTTAGCGTCGAAAAATATTCGACGCTGAATAATTATATTATTGCAATAATTTTTGGTGCCAAAAATTGCACTATTAGCGTCGAAACACGGAGTCGACGCCAAAACTAACTTTTAGCGTCGAACATATATCGTCGCTAAAGGTGTATGAAGTTTCCACCGGCAAATCCTTGACTCTTTCGCGTCTAATTTACATTCGACGCTAAAAAGGAAACAATTAGAGTCGAATGTGAATAATCGACGCAAAAAAATAATACTTTTAGCGTCGAATATTTGTTCGACGCTAAAGAGTTATGAAGCTTCCACCGACAGTCCTTGATTCTTTCGCGTCTAAATTTAATTCGACGCTATATGTTTGATATTTAGCGTCGACAAAACGGTGTCGACGCTAAAAACGTATATAATTAGCGTCGATTGTGAATATTCGATGCCACAAATAATACTTTTAGCGTCGAATATTTGTTCGACGCTAAAGAGTTATGAAGCTTCGAACCGACAGAACTTGATTCTTTCGCGTCTAAATTTAATCCGACGCTAATTTTTTATATTTAGCGTCGAAAAAACGTTTTGCGACGCTAAAAATGGAACATGTAGCGTCGAAAAGGTTGTTTAGACGCTAAAAACGGAAACAATTGGCGTCGAAAATACTAAATGCGACGCTAAAGATAGATTAAAAAACAGAAGGTCGACACCCCTTCTCCCCCCTCTGTTTTTTCTTCATTCTCTTCGTAAAAATCCTCTGAAATCTGAAATTTCTCCTCTACAGCCTCACATCTCTCCTAAAAATTTTCAATAAAATTGTAATCAATTTCCAAAAAGGTAAATCTTCTTTCATATTTCTTTATTATTTTCAATTTTTATGATTATATATGTTGTTTATATGCTGTTTGTTAGTGATTTATGATTCATATATGTAGAGTAAGTATATTAATTAACAAAATAGAATTTTTCTGTAAACTATTTAATTAATTTATCAACCAAATATATATATATATATATGCTTATATTAAGTATTACTGAATTAGTAATGTTGATTCCAATGTAAAATGATATCTAATAATTATATTATTATATTTAGGTATTCTGCTGAAATGGATAGAAATTGGATGAGCTCTCTGGATAGATTGAGTGTTGAATATCGTAATGGAGTGTCTGAGTTTATGGAAGTCGCAAAACAACACATTGATGCAGAAGGTCGTGTTCGTTGTCCATGTGCAAATTGTTTGAATAGGAAAAGGAAGCGGTTAGATGAAGTTCATAATCATTTATACATGCCAGGAATATCACCCACTTACCGTACGTGGATTTATCACGGTGAGCAGTATCATTCTCAGTCACGGTTTTTTGATGTCGGCGAAGGGAGCAGTAGTTACAATCAACCTGCAAACGATGATATCGCCGATATTTTGCATGACTTACAAGGTCCACAACTTGGTCATAGTGTTAGTGGCGACATGCCAGTGTTAAGTGGAAATGATCAAAATTTATTTAGTGAACTACTTGATGAGGCAAAAAAAATTCCATTCGAAGGTGCTGGAATGTCGATCTTGAATTTCGTTGTGAAATTATTACACATTAAAGTGATCAACAGAATGACCAACAAAAGTATCGATATGATGTTAGAGTTACTGGCCCAAATGTTACCGGTTGGAAGCGAATTGCCTAAGTCGTACTACGAGGCAAAGAAAATGTTGCGTGATCTGGGAATGGGGTATGAATCCATTCATGCTTGTAAGTTTGATTGTGTATTATTTCGTGCCGAGTATGAATCACTTGAACATTGTCCGATATGTGGTGAAAGTCGGTACAAAGTCCGTGGTATGGGGAAGAAAGTGCCTCAAAAGATATTGCGATATTTCCCTTTACGCCCAGGCTGCAGAGATTGTTCATGTCACGACACACAGCGACTGATATGATGTGGCATCATGAAAAGAGGATCGGTGCGGAGGGCATACTTAGACATCCTGCGGACGGAACCGAATGGAAGGAATTTGATGACATGTACCCTCGTTTCGCTGAGGACCCCCGTAATGTCAGGTTAGGTCTTGCCTCTGATGGTTTTAACCCATTTGGGAATATGTACAACTCTTATAGCATCTGGCCCGTTATTGTCATTCCATATAACTTACCTCCATGGAAATGTATGAAGGATCCGTTCATGTTTATGTCATTGCTTATCCCTGGTCCACGTTCACCTGGTAAAGATATAAATATTTACTTGAGACCATTGATCGAGGAGTTACAAACATTATGGAATGTGGGACCATTGATAAGCACTGGTTGCAGGGATGTAAAGGACATTTAGCGTCGAAGTAATCGACGCTAAATGTCAATTACTTCGACGCTAATGGTTAGGCGGGTTATTGAAAAATTTGGGTTTTTTTCCGGGAAATTTAATTTTTATGTAGCGTCGAAATACTATATTCGACGCTATATGTCTTACATTTAGCGTCGACATACAATTTGCGACGCTATATATCTTTAATTTAGCGTCGAATATAATATTTCGACGCTATATGTCTCTACTTTAGCGTCGAATATAGTATGTCGACGCTAATTAAAAATTAAATTTCCCGGAAAAAAAACCCTAATTTTTCAATAACCCGCCTAACAAATAGCGTCGACATACAATTTGCGACGCTATATATCTTTAATTTAGCGTCGAATACAATATTTCGACGCTATATGTCTCTACTTTAGCGTCGAATGTAGTATGTCGACGCTAATTAAAAATTAAATTTCCCGGAAAAAAACCTAATTTTTCATTGAGTTGGTGAAGTCTTTTCTCTTTTGCAGCTTGTGAATCAAGATTCAACTTATTCAGTGCCCAGTACGCCTTGTGTTCAAGCTCAACTACCAGATGGCATGCTTTCCCGAACACCATTTGATATGGGGACATACCAATAGGTGTCTTGTAAGTTATCCGGTAGGCCCATAATGCGTAATCCAATTTTTCAGACCAGTCCTTCCTTGTTAAATCAACAGTTCTCTCCAAGATTCTTTTGATCTCCCTGTTTGAAACTTCAACTTGCCCATTTGATTGTGGATGGTAAGCTGTGGGAACTTTATGAGTAACTCCGTATTTGGATAAGAGTGCATCGAAGTATCTGTTGCAGAAATGTGAGCCACCATCACTGATAATCACCCGAGGTGTTCCGAAGCGAGTGAAAATATTCTTTTTAAGGAATTTGATCACCACTTTTGAATCATTGGACGGTAGTGCAATCGCTTCAACCCATTTAGAGACGTAGTCGACTGCAACCAGTATGTACAGGTTTCCAAATGATGGAACAAAGGGTCCCATAAAATCAATACCTCACACATCGCATATCTCCACTTCCAAAATATTTTGAAGAGGTACTTCATTTCTTCTGGAAATATTTCCCGTTCTCTAGCACCTGTCACATTGAAGAGCAAATAGATAAGAATCTTTAAAAATAGTTGGCCAAAACAAACCTTATTGTAGGACTTTGGCTGCAGTTTTGTTACCACTGAAGTGTCCGCCATATGGTGATGAATGACAGTGTTGCAAGACATTGTTGACCTCCTCCTGTGGAAAACACCGTCTCAATAATTGATTAGCACAGCATTTGAACAGGTACGACTCATCCCAGACATAGTGCTTGTCTTCTTTGAAAAACTTCTTTCGTTGCTGAGTTGTCCATTCCAACGGCCATTTTCCTGACACTATGTAGTTTACATAGTTAGCATACCAAGGGACATTGTGCTATTTCATGGCAAATAACTATTCATCTGGAAAAGTTTCTTTGATTATCAGTTTTTTGCCAGCTGTTTCTCCATTCTCGAACCTCGATAAATGATCTGCCACTTGGTTTTCTGTCCATTTCCAATCTCTGATCTCCACATCGAATTCTTGCAGAAGAAGTATCCAATGGATCAATTTGGGCTTGGCATCTTTCTTCCACTACAAGAAAAAAGGCCTTTACTGACACTAAGGTTAGTGACACTAGGCTAAAAGTGTCAGAAACGACGTGTAAATGGGCCTATTTCCGTGTTTTTCACTTAAATATCAATAATTACTGACACTATGGTATCAGCGAATTTAGTGTCAGTAATTACTATTACAATAGTATCAGTAAGAAATAAAAAAAAAAAAAAAAAACGCGTAGTCGTCTGGAGTCGAACCAACACCTCGCGGAAGTGACGTTTTTCGCATATATTACTGACACTAGAGTATCAGTAAATTTAGTGTCAGTATTACTATTACAATAGTATCAGTAAGAAATAAAAAAAAAAAAAAAAAACGCGTAGTCGTCTGGAGTCGAACCAACACCTCGCGGAAGTGACGTTTTTCGCATATATTACTGACACTAGAGTATCAGTAAATTTAGTGTCAGTAATTAATGATACCTTAGTATCAGTAAAAAAATAAAAAAAAAATTATTTCCTTAAGTCTGCTGGGACTCGAAATTGTAACCATTGATATAAATTTTTTTTTTATTGTAAGGCTTTACCACTGGGCCAAATCGTGACTTTTGTTCCTTAAACCGCGGTTTATAAAAATATATATGTATTTGTCGGGTCAAAACCTGAACCGTAGTTACCAAATCAATCTTAATAATTTAGGGTTCCTCTCATTCCCACCTTTTTTTTCATCGCGCAGCCTTTGTTTCCCCCTTCTTTACTCTCAAATATGAATCTCTCAGTCACAGTAAGAAGCAGAACAGAGAGACACGAAAAATAGAGAAAAAGAAGGCAGAAGCTGAGAAATTAGAGAGTGACCGAGAAGAGAGATTAGGTCGAGAAAGAGAGAAGAAGGACGAAAGAAATGAGAAGGGACGAGAGATAGAATAGAAGCAGTGAAGGGAATAACAGGAGCTGCGCTAAGAGAGAGAGGCCGATTGACAGTGATGAAAGGAAGACAGAACAAAGAAGATGATGAGGGAGTTTGGGCTTGCGATTTTGATTTTGATCATGAGTGCTAATGGTAAGTACACTATGACTGAATTCTTGAATTTTTATTGAATTGGATAAATTTGGGTTTTAGGGTAAATTTCCAAATTGACTCAAGAATGATGATGATGGGTATATTAAGTAAACCAGAAACTGATTTTAGCCTTGAACATTGAAAGAAATTAACCGGATTAAAAGAATGGTACGATTTGGGGAAAATTTGGTAGAACCCTAGAAACTGGATTTTCGTATAAGTGTTTATGAATGGGTTACATGAGTTATTGAAATCTGGAAATAAGTTAAAATGAAATTCTGGAAATGTGTGAATGTGTATGCGTATTGCAGTAGTAATAGAAGTAATGAGGGTAGTAGAAACAGAAATGGCATCAGTAGTAATGAAGATGATAGTAGCAGTAGAGATTGGTTGAAATTGCAGTAGAGGTATATGTGTAGGCACAGAACCTGGATATGGAATTATTGAATTAATGTCCGTAGATGCAAGTTTTAGTAATGGCTATATATTTAGTTTGAGTATAAACTTGTGGTTACTAGACATGGGAATGAAATCAGTGTGTTAGCCTGATTTAAGAATGTTTGTAAGTATAAGTAGTTGCTGAAACAAGCCTTAGTAGTGTGATGATACATCAGTAGTGAGTATGAATTGGTTGTGTGCATCCTGAACTAGAAACCAAATTCTGATTTTAGCATCAATCCATGACGTCAGACCCTGGTTAGGGGCTTTGAGTATGGTAACAGACCTTAATTCAGCCTTAGAACAGCCTTTGAGCAGAGCCTCAGACATGAGCACCTGAAATTAACTTATAGTTGGCTTCAGATCAGCCCTTACTTATAGAGTAGTTTCAGAAATCAGGCCCTGCAATGACACTGAGTCAGAACCTAGAAAGTCAGACCTTGTCTAGTGAGGCTCGGTCAGCCCCTGAAATAGTTAAACTGGAGTCAGACTCTTCCCTAAGACTCTGTCAACCCCTGAAATTGTCAAACCGGATCAGACCCTGCCTTATACATCCGACCAGCCACTGATGGTTATGAAACTAAGTCAGAACCTGATCAGAAGGTAATTCCAGCTCCTGAAACAGTCTGTCCGAGTCTGACTTAGCATAGTAGAACCTAATTAGCCCCTGCAACATGAAAATAAATTGAAGGTTATTAATTTATGAGTGTATGCATGTATCAGTGTGTAGTAGTAAAAGCATATGATGCATAAAGAAGAGTAAGCATTAGTATGATGAGAATGAATGAAAGAATAATGCATTGTGCATATATGTTGTATGATCTTTCCAGAACTGAAGATGAGAATGATTTAGCGAGTACAGATGCAAGTTTCTGTAGTGATTAATGCATGGTGGCTTGGACATGAAATGCACTTAGGCATGGATTGATGTAATTTTAGTAGCGTGTATGTATTAAGTTTGAGCATGATGAATAAGCATATAGAACATAAGAAAAATGAAGAAGAAAGCATAAGAGGTGTGTGTTATTGATTTGTTTGTTTTGGTGATTATGTAGCGGTATGAAAGATACAACTTGTTATTATGGATGCCATTTGGTTTTTTATATGCATACTCTTAGGTTGTTGGTATGGTTATTGTCAATAAGTGCTTTATGTGACAAAAATTAGATTAGGGTTATATTTTGTATTTTTATTTGGATGTATTTAATGTTTTTATTTATGAAGATATCGATTTTTTTTGGAAGTCCATCTAATTCTTAACATTTGGTTTATAATTTCAGATTTTGTGCCAGATATCATATTGTTGGGGGATTGTTGCAGGCTTCTCAACAAGTATCATGAATTTTGGTGGGGGCATGACATTTTGATGGGACTTTAAGAGTAGTTTTTGAAATATATATATGTTAATTTAAAGATTGTCTATGGAGTTTTTGTATTCATCATGTGATACTGTTGAATTGATTAATACGATTAATCTATTATATTGCGAATTTTATATAAATGTAATTTTTTAGTTTTTTATTTCATTGAGTTGGTATATATATATATATATATATTTTATGATTAATTTAATTACAAAAAATAAGAAATATAATTGTGAAATAATACGATTTTTAAATTTTAAAAGCTATTGACGGATATTGATACTATAGTAACAATAATTACTGACACTAAAAATCAAATATATGCGATATACTGATACTGCAGTAACAAAATTTACTGACACTATAGTATCACTAAATACTGATGATATAGTGTCAATAATTACTGACACTAAAATAGTGTGAGAGATTACTGATACCATAGTGTCAATAATTTTCTGATACTACAGTATTAACGTTTACTGACACTAAGAATCACTGACACTAGAAACTAGTGTCAGTGATTTCTGGCTGCGGCAACACTGACACATTTATATAGTGTCAGTAAAACCCTTTACCGACACTAATTTAGTATCAGTAAAAGCCTTTTTTCTTGTAGTGTTCTAAATCAGATATTTGATTGCTGAATGATCTGTGTAGACCATCACCTTGGGACCCAACAGATAAGATCGAAATTTGTCAAAAGTGAACACTACTGCAAGCAACTCCTTTTCAGTGGTTTTGTAGTTGAGTTGATCTTAATTCAGAGTTCTGCTGGAGTAGTAAATGGCATGGAAAATCTTTGCTTTGCGTTGTCCCAAAACTACACCTACAGCAAAATCACTAGCATCGCACATCACCTCAAATGGAATGGTCCAGTCCGGTGCTACTATGATGGGAGCAGAGACCAGCTTCTGTTTTAGGATCTCAGAGGCTTTTTGGCATTCTTTGGTGAAGTTGAAAGGCACATATTTATCCAGAAGATTGCAAAGAGGTTTTGCATTTTTGAGAAGTCTTTGATAAATCTCCTGTAAAAGCCAACATGTCCGAGAAAACTCCGAATCCCTTTTACAGATGTAGGTGTAGGTAGTTTTTCAATTATTTCAATATTTGCTTTGTCTACCTCAATTCCCTTTTGTGAGATCCGGTGTCCTAGAATGATTCCTTCTTGTACCATGAAATGGCATTTTTCCCAATTGAGTACCAGGTTGGTATCTTCGCATCTTTGTAACACTTATTCCAAATTTTACAAGCAGTGGTCGAAAGAATCTCCAAACACAGAGAAGTCATCCATAAAAACCTCCATACTCTGTTCCAGTATGTCTGACAAGATGGCCATCATGCAACGTTGGAATGTGGCAGAAGTATTACATAGTCCAAATGGCATTCTGCGGAAAGCAAAAGTACCATACAGACATGTAAATGTGGTTTTCTCCTGATCTTCTTGAGTGATGGCAATATGATTGTATCCCGAGTATTCGTCCAGAAAGTAATAGAACTCATGTTCCGCCAGTCTGTCTAGCATCTAGTCAATGAATGACAGCGGAAAATGGTGTTTCCTTGTTGCTTTGTTCAGTTTTTGGTAGTCCATGCATACTCTACATCCAGTCACCGTTCTTGTTGGAATCAACTCATTCTTTTCATTTGTCACAACAGTAATTCCTTCTTTCTTCGGCACACAATGCATAGGACTCAACCAAGTGCTATCAGAGATGGTGTAGATGATGCCAGTATCCAACCATTTGATGATTTATTTCTTCACGACCTCCTTCATGATTGGATTTAATCTTCGTTGATGCTCCACTATGGGTTTGTACTCTTCATTCATCAGAATCTTATGCATGCAAAATAATGGACTAATGCCTCGAATGTCTGCTAAAGTCCAGCCAATGGTTTGTACTCGTCATCCAATGTTAACGAAGAAGAAATAATAAAAGGTAATTCAGAAGAGTTTCCAAGAAATGCATATCTGAGATGACTCGAAAATAGCTTCAGCTCTAGCTACAATGGTTCTTCAATTGAGGGCTTGATTCGATATTTCTTCGGAAGTTCCAGACTTTCCACTGGTTGTTTCGATTGGAATCGGAATGGCTCGTCAAGATAGTTGATACATTCCAGAATTTCAGCATCTAGCTCATTGTTAGTCATGTTGGTAATGCAAGATTCAAGTTTATCCAAGGGTATTGTATCAGTATCATGAATGATACTATCAACAACATCAATTCTGAAACATTCCTCTTCATTTTCTTCACTTGGGAATTTCATGGCTTTGAAAACATTGAAGGTAATTTCTCAGTCCTGCACTTTCATGGTCAGATCTCCTTTTTGGACATCAATAACAGTTTGACCAGTAGCCAAGGATGGCCTCCCAAGGATGATAGGTGTTGGATAATCATCACTATTTGTACAGAACATGGCGTTATTGTACAAATTAAATATGTAACAAAGGAAATTGCTCTTTTATCATTTGTAATTGGATTACTGGGATATATAAATGATAAAAGTCCATATGATTAATACTAGATTAATAAGATATGAGACAATATTAATCCACGTAAGGTTTAATCATTAAACATCCCTAGTCGTAGTATTATCGAGACTGGACATCGATAATGCGGAATAGTCTAGTATTACACTTGTGCGTGTTATGGAAGCCTAACATCATAGTTCTCATATATTTGGGTATTGGATACTCATGCAAGTATAATAGGAGGTTCTGTCTACCGATGGTACGGAAACAGCTTCGCTCTGGATAAACCCCTCGGAATCTAATTGGTAGTATGACTATGTGTCTATGGAAATCCGAATCAGGGTAGGTGTATTTGGTCTTAACCTGAGACTTGCACCGCTAATACTTGCGAAAATTAGTATACTTTGGTTTTGGTCGTCCGGGGCTTTAACAGGTTATGTATACGCCTCTTCTGGGTATACTGAGAATCGTAGTGTATTGGGTGTGATGTCAAGATGGAAGTATCACTTCAGTCATATGGAGATGATGATCACGTAGGATACAGAACTAGTACTCTTAAGTACTGCAGTCATCGGGATAATATGACTAGGTCAAGATTATCCGATTATAGAGACTAGTTACCAGAGATCCGATATATACTTCGTACAAGGGAGACACAATTCCAGCCATAGGCCTAGCATGTGACATTCGATACTGGATCGTAATACGCAATACTACGTATACTATGTCTGACAAAGATTACATATTCATTTAAAGAATATTCCTGGAGAATTAGGTAGGCACGGTGCTTTGCTAGAAGCCAACCATGTCTTGTAAATCAGTAAGAACGTGGTATCAGGTACGCACATATTCGGATAGTCCGATGACCTTATTTACTGCCAATATATCTAGGGATCTCTTGGTTTGATTCCCGAAGATTCACCGTTGAGATTTGACTCGAACAGAAAATTAATATGGGATTACTTATGAGGGAGAAAATTAATCTGGGATTAATTACGGCTAGAGTTAATCTGGGATTAATTAACAGAGAAATAATTAATTTGGGATTAATTGCGTCAAGAATTTATCTAGGATTAAATTCGTCGAGAAGCGAGAACGCGATTAATTTGGAATTAATCGGTAAAATAAATTTAATAGTTAAATTGGATTTATCTATTTAATTTATTTAATTAGGCTAAAATAATATATTAGATATATTAATTGAAATTAGATTTCAACGCGGAATTAAAATTGGATTTTAATTCAAGCGAACAAATTATTTTAGAATTAATTCACAAGCGACTTTCGTAATAATTTTGAGGGATTATTATTTAATTAAATTGGATTTAATTACGTCTCGACAGAAAATTAGTTTATTCGGATTAAACGAAACCGAGCCCGAAGTGTGTTGAGCCACCCAACTTGAATTTTGAATTTAAGTGTGAGACCCACTAGTCACATCACTTGTCAAAGGTGATGGTGGTAGTTGGCTAAAGTGAATGGTTTTCATAAAACCACTTGCTTTTAACCAACATGGTTTTGGAAACAATATATAACACACACTTGTTTTGAAACAACCAACTATTCACTCTCTCCCATTTTTCTCTCAAAATGTTGATTGCTTCTCTTTGGAAGAGGAAGAATTTTTCTTTCATTTTGTTCATAGCTAGCACTTCAAGGAGTGAATCAAGGTGATAGGGAAACTCACCCAAGTGTTGGAAACACTCAAGAAAGCTTGGAGCTTCCACGGAAATGCATAAAAAGTTTTGAACTCATCCGATCAATGTGAGTATTTTCCGCAACTCTTTTGATTTTATTCACACACAAATCACTATTAGACGATCTTGGCATCTTCTAGGAACACTTACAATGGTATCAGAGCCTCCTATGTTTGATTTGGAATTCTAGGGTTCATGGACTTTAATTTGGGAATTTATGCTTGGAGTATGTATTTTCTTAAATTGATGATTTGGTTGAGCTTGGATGATGTTGAATTGGGTTTGTACATCTTAGGAATTGAGAAAATTTGATTAGATCAAAATCCCCAATTTCCTTAGCCTTGGCCGAATGCACCCTAGGTTAAATTCATGGTGATTTTTTGAAATTTGACAATTGGATATGTTAAATGGCATGATTTGAATATTGATTATTGATTTAATTGGATTGAAATCAAAAATTGGATGTTAATTTTATGCCTTTGCCGTGAATGGAGCATGTTGTTGGTAGATTGATTTTGCTTCAATTTGTGTTGGACATGAATTGGAAATGTAGAGCATGATTAATTGAATTAATTAGTATTTTGGAAGCATTAGATTAATTAATTAATTATGGTAATTACACTTGAATTGAATTAATTTGTAATTTGGAATAATGTGTTATTTTAATTTATTGTATTTGGGCTTAATGGGCTTGGTTGGGCCAAGTTTGGTTTAGGATAATTGGTTGGATACAATTGGGCCTAAAACGATTTCCATAAAGTCCAAATATGATAATTGGGCCTTTAAAATTTTAATTGGGCCTAATGGGCCTAAATTGTTTTTTGGCATAGGGTGATTCCTAATTGAGCCTTGTCATCTTGGGTTTGACTCATAATTACCAAAGCACATGCCTAAAGAATTAATTGAAAGCCTATTGGACTTTAATTGAATAATATTGGATACTAATTGGGTCTTTGAGACCCATAAAGATTGGATTTGGAATCCAAGTCTAAAAGGCACTATTGAAAGTGTAATTATTTAATTTGGAATTAAATATTAATTAGTATTGGATACAATTCAAATTTGATTTAAAATTGTAGTTCGATATAATTCAAGAATACGTAATTTGAGTATTTATTCTTAAACGAGTTGGACTCGCGCAAATCAAATCGTTGTTTGAACATTGGATGGTCACTAATAAAAGATTAATTAATTGGATTAGATTGATTGATAACATGCTTTGTGTGAATACTTGGATGTACGTATGAATAATGTGTATCGGATGGATATTAGAAGGGTAAGGGCAATTTTTGAAATTGTTGTAATAAATTTAGAATTTATTAAATTGGACCTGCGTGTCAAGCAGATTACCTCTTTTCTCATTGTATTTCTCTTCTCACCTATTCCCCTAAATGTATATGAGGTTTCTTTAGAAGTATTATGTAATTGGGTAGAAGTATGAATAGTGCTAGCGGGAGAGATTTGTTCTAGGAACAAGTTTGTTGTATATCCATCCGCATATCATTATTAAATTTTATCGCGCCTTATTATGCTTTTAGAATGCATGCTTAAGGGTGAATGATGAGACCTAATTAAAGATAATAAATTGGTTGCCAAATCGCGACAAAAACCCTCATTTTATATTAAGCGTTTTTCCTTCCATTGAGTGATTCTCTCTCAAGATCCATGATTGGCATTGGTTTGTTGGCCAAAGTCAAGACCGTTGTCCATCGCGGATGTGTTTGAATCATGAAAACTTTGTTCCATATCGTACGTCTTGGGCAAGTTGTGATTTGTTGGCCAAAGTCAAGGTCACTTCTTGTTCATCGGCCTCGATTACGAAGCTTTCCACTGTCAATGGGTCACGCTTAACTGGTTTCATTAAGCTTGTTGAGCCAAAACCAAGGCTTAGTTGATTCAGAGGAAAAAGTTTGGGGAATATATCGGATATATTGGCATATATTGGATATATATTTCGGACTTGGATGTCCACCTACTGGATCTAGGAACTGGATGGAATCCAATTGATCTTAGAGATCTACCTAGTTAAGTTTCATACAATTTGTTGGCCAAAGTCAAGGTTGTGTGTTATTTAACGGGATCCTAGCACACTAGGAAACTAGGTTTCCTGAGTACTCCACATAGGGTTAGAGGCTCGCCGAAAAATAGTGGGAGGCAAGTATTAAATTTGCAATTTCGTTTAGATACTTGCCAATACGCGTTCATTTCATTTTTCTTCATTAATAATTTATATATATTAGTTGGACTAATATTCAATTGTTGTTTTAATTAAACAGTTGGACTGTATTCAAACTACTTCATTTATAGTTGATTATATAATTGGATTATAGTAATCAATATATTTGAATTTAACCAATCAAATAGTAGTTTATTATATAGTTAGACTATAGTAATCATTATATTCGATTGTACCCGAAATCATTGATTGGATAGTTGGACTATTGGAATCAAGATAACTGAAAGATTAGCGTTTAAAACATAATCCTGGGTGAAAATTCCTTTAAGCGGCTTCAATTTTCAAATTGGGAATAGAATCTCAGGATAGTCCTAGGAACTGAGAAGTTATTCTATTTGATAGAGAAATCTTTCAGGCCTAGGCCTGAGCCCGAAATTGAGCAAATAGTAGAGCATGAGCTTTGGAAGACTCATCGTGATGAAAACTTTAGTGCTCAATCCGTTATGCTTTCCGCAATGACTCCTTAATTTCTTTGTCAGAGCTAAGGATTAGATCCTTATAGTATGATATTGAAATTGAAGGATCTTCATAGATCTATTCTTAGATCTTAGAAGTACTGATTGCAAAAGAAAACACTTGGAGAGTTAATGGCTATGCTCAAGGAGACAGAGCCAGAGCTTGCAAAAGGGCAAGAAGCGCAAGGCGCATCTTACTTCGACATCCTAGAAGGCCAAGGCTTGGCTGAAGGCTTCTGGGGGTGTGAAGAAAAGGGCAAGGCTAAATCGTCACAGTCTTCTGGGAAGACAAAAGATATATCCCAAGATGTCTTCCTAAACTGTGGCAAACGGGGTCACTGGAAGCGTGACTACCGTATGGACAAGGCAGACATGAAGGAAGTCAAGACGGGCAAGGCTCCGACTTCAGGTATGTTTGTTATAAATATATCCACTGCTAGTTTAAAATTGGATTTTGATACTGGATATGGTACATAAATATATGTACTGATGTGCAGGATCTGCTGATTAGCAGGAGACTAGCTTCAGATGAGATCGACCTATGAGTTGGAAACAAGACGAGAGTCGCTGTTTTGGCCGTAGAAACCTAAGTTTTGGAACTGCCTTTTGGACATGTACTTAAATTAGGAAACTGTTATAATGTATCTAGTTTGACTATGAACATTATCTCTATATCTAGTTTAACCCGTTGCGGGTATACCTTTATATTCTAGAACACTAAGTGTTTTGTTTATAAAGATGATATTGAGATAAGCACATTAGATGTGAATAACATAATTTATATTTAGAATATAAATGAATCTCAAACATATAATATGTCAAACAAAAGCTCAAACTAAATAAATATGTTGAGACTTAAAAGTGGCATTGTTGTCTAGGGCACATTATCAAGACTCGTATATCCACACTTTCGAAGAGTGGATACTAGGACGGATTTGATTCTAATTCAAATGATGTCTACGGATCTAGTTTATTAGGGCCTAAAACACATTTTACTTGGTAAAAGTGCAAATGTCACCGATATGTTAGCCCTCGTTCATAGTGACATAAGTGGGCCCATGTCTAGCTAGGCTAGAGGTGGATATGAATACTTCGTAACCTTTATGGATGTGGCATCGCATTACGGTTATGTGTATCTTATGAAACACAAGTCAGAAACTTTTAGAGTTTCGACACGAAGTATAAAAACAGACCGGCTAAGTATTAAAACATTACGGTCGGTCCATGATGGATAGTACTTAAACATATAAGTTTCTCGATTACTTCAAAGAGTACGGTATTCTTCCACAGTGGACTCCTCCCGGGACACCTCAATTTGTCGGTGTGTCCGATAAGAGAAACTGAACTTTGTTGGACAAGGTAAGGTTAATGATGAGTCGCTCCGAGCTACCAATTTCCTTCTAAGGATACGCATTAAACAGTTCAATACTTATTTTGAATAAGGTTCCATAAAAATCTGTTAGAGAGACTTCATATTAGATATGAACAGGAAAGAAACCGGGTTTCTCATTCCTGAAGATTTGGGAATGTTGGGCATACGCTAAATGTTTGGATGGTACCAAACTAGAACCCAAATCGGATAAGTGCCTATTTTTAGGTTGTCCTAGGGAAACCAAAGTATAGTACTTATACAACTCAAAAGAGAACAATGTAATTGTTGCTCTCCATGCAGTTTTCCTAAGAGGAATACCAAAATACAGTGGTAAGTGAAAGGAAAGTAAAACTCGATGAAAATCAGAGTAATACTGTTCCAGGCACCGAGTCCTCACGGAACACCAACAATTCATCAGAGATGAAACTATACCAATAATCTTCGAATACACAAGAACCGCGTAGGTCGGAGAGAATCAGAAAACAACCTGGGAGGTATGGGTTACTGATCTCACCTCATGTAGATATCAATCTTATTGAGGAAGACGAATCGGCTACGTATGAGGAAGTGATACAAGGTATCGACTTCTTTTATGGCAAAGTGCCATGAGTCCGAAATGGATTCCATGTATATAACCAAGTTTAGACAATGGTTGATGTACCAGAAGTCATTGTGTCTATTGGTACTATATAAGTTTTCAAGGAAGACATACATGGATGACAACATACAAATGTACATAGCTAGGTTTGTACAAAAAGGGTATCGTCAATGACACAATGTCGACTATGACGAAACTTTTTCACATGTTGCCATGATTAAATTCATTCGGATAATGCTTGCAAGTGCTGCATATTTCGTTTATGAAATATGGCACATGGACGTCAAAACCTCTTTCCTTAATGGGAACCTTTTGGAGGATGTTTACAACATCCTGACGGTTTTGTTGTGCTAAAACATGCAAACAAGGTTTGCAAATTAAATCGATCCATTTATGGATTGAAGCAAGCATTGTGTTCTTGGAACCAACGTTTTGACGAGATCATAATGGTATATGATTTAATTCAAAACGAATATTATTCTTGTGTATATAAAAATGTTAGTAGGAGAGCACTGACAATAAATGTCCTATAATTTGATGATGTATTGCTTCTTAGCAATAACATTCTCATTATATTATCGGTGAAAGTTTGGCTTTCATAAAAATTCTCCAGGAATACCTGGGAGAAGCAGGCTTTATTATAGGAATAAAGATCTACTGGGATAGATCTAAAAAGCTGCTGACAACCCTCCCAGAGCTCGTACGTTTGTTTGAAATATACGTGACCTGATGTCTCATATGCTTTGAGCATATATAGACACAATCAGACCAATCCATGTGATGGTCACTGGATTAATGTAAAGAACATCCTTGAGTATCTTGGACGAACTAAGGATGCTTTCTGGAAATATGGGGAAAGGAGAACTTGAGGTGACTAGGTTCACTGCTGCAAGTTTCCAAACCGACAAAGATGACTTAAGTCGCAATAAGGGTACATATTTAGTTTGAATAACGAAAAAGTGAGCTGGAAATCTTCCAAGCAAGATAATGTTGCCGAAAAAATAACAAAAGCAGAATATTGTTGAAAATGAGGCAGCAAAAGAAGCATTTTGGGTCTATATAATCCTAATTGGATTAGGTGTAGTTCTATTAGCTGTAGAGGTTTTATGGCGGAAATATCGGTAACGCAGCAGAATCGTGGAAAATCAAAATTTTTTGATTTCAAAACTTTTTCTCGAATCAATTAAATAAACTTATTTATTTAATTATCCAATTATCAAATTCTGAAAAATTACACAAGAAATCAAATTTCTTGGTAATTACCGAATTACCCCAAAACTTTGTAAATTGATCATTTTAGTCCAAAAGTTGTCAAATACAATTTTGGATGATTCTAAATCATTTCTAAAATGTTTTTCAACACATCTAATACATCAAAATCAGATTTCACATAAATCCCCAATTTTGAGCTAATTGCCAAAACCACCTAGAATTTTTCAGTTCTTACAATTTGGTCCTTTTATGTTCAAAACATGTCAAGATCAAATTCAATCAACCCAAAATTTTATATGCATCATATACACTCCATAATACATCACATATATGAAAAGCCCCAAATTTGGAAAGGGTTAAGAACCCTAATTTTTTAATTTCATCAAATTGTCCAATTTCACCAAATTTACAAAATCCAACACTTTAATCCATTCAATACTTCACCAATCTAGCCTAAACACTTTGAAACAACTCTAGAACAATTCTAGGTCACCAAGGAGTGGCTTACCAACTCTAGAATGGCAACTTGATTTTCCAAAAATCAAAAGTAAAGCTTTGAAACCATTTCAAGCTTACTTACATGTATCTATCTTTCATCAAAGTTCACAACCAAAATAAACACAAACTATAAGAAGCGAGACAACACCAAATCAACACAAAATGATGCTAAGCATGTTAGAAACAATTTTCATGTTGAAGACTTTGAAAAATAACTTACAAAATCATGATTTTCCAAGCCATCTTCCTTTAGCCTTCAAGCTTTTCTCTCAAATACTTTTGTATTATATTTTGTGACTAATGAACTTGTTAAACCCTAAAAGATGAAACAAAACAATATGTACTCTCCCAAAATGCCATTGGCCGAAATTTGAGGCAATAATATCTAGATATTATATTTTTGTTTCATTTAAATTACAACTTGTCAACTTGTTTTCTAAATCATTACACTTTAATGAATTATTCAACTAAGTCAACAATTGCAACTTAAAAAAAATATAACAATTATATTTAATTTAGGGTGATGGTCGAAATTGATAAAAATAAAGGAAAAAATATTTCAATTTTAACAATTTAAAATAAATATCCAAGGAAGTCAAATCCAATTTCACTACCATTTCCTTTACTTTAAAGCCAACAATAAACAACTAAAAGAATTTCCATAAATATCACAACTTTAAGATATTTATATTTTAATTAATTTAATTACTTAACAATTAAATAATTAAATAATTATTTAAATACAAATATTTTAAATATATGTATTATATTTACATTAAATATCCAAATACATATATCTTTATGATATATATCAAATATCACAATTTGACATTTAATTAATGTGATTTAACAAAATCTATCATTAAGTACAAATACACAATAATTAGGAAATGACTATTAGGCCTCTTCGCATGTATTTTTCGTTTAACCTTTAAACGACTTATAAATAATCAGTATTATTCATAAAAGTTGCCCTAGTGCTCTACGAGTATATTTCATTAGTGAGACTCTAGATGCAGGTATATCTGTCACGAAATCCAATTTCGTGTCCATAGTTTACCCACCCGTAAATTATGACGACCACTGATAAACTAGCTGAATCATACAGGTCGAGGTCATTGCATACGTATAATCCCTCTGTCACAGGTATCCGGATAATCCCAGAGATATAGATGTAAATGTTAAATCTTATAGGTATTATCCCGTCAACGTATCTATTAGCAATCTCTAAATAATATTCGGAACTCACTTCCGAAGTATACTATGGCCATAGATTTAACTGATTGCTAATCACATATGGACTACTTATGCTCTGTACACAGAACTGACGGATCCTATCTTGATACACACAGGATATCCTGAAGATCGGTCCACCCCCAACGAACAGGCGGAAGTCTGATCTAAATAGATCGGTGATGTGACTGTCATCTAAGTGTGGAGGATGTCTCATACATCCATAGTGGTATATCAAGTCGAATGACCACTATGCTACTCAACCCGAGAAGATTCTTATTGACGTTGGTGTACTATCTATTAAGAATCTTTGGTGAGTCGTTCAGTGTTTATCCACTATAAACACCTACACATCTATACGAGTCTCCCCAGACTTATGGTCATTGGGATAAACCATCGGACCAAGTCTCGATAGATGACATGTACTAGTCTCAACGGATTTTACTAACCGACCCGTGTTAGTGAATCTTGACCAGGAACTATATTTGATAATATACATTTAGCAGTGACACATCCCAATGTCAATTACAAACTACCTTTGTAACTGTGTACTGCATTATATATTATCGGGCCATTGTCTAATATATACATATCACTAAACAACATTTAGTTTCAATCTAATCGTAATCAAATCGAATACGTATATAAAAACAAGAGGTGCAACCATAAATAAGTAATATTATGGAAAAATGGGATGTTCGTATTCATAAATCAGAAATAAATACGGACCAGATTGGCGCTCTGAGCACCAACCCCAACATTAGCAGCTGAGCTAGGCTACAAAGCAGGCTAAGGAACCGCGGTCTCATCAACGATCCAAGTATATACTTCAACTATTTCATCTGATTTGTCAGATCATACATCGTGGCGATGTGATGATCGAATAAAACACATCAGATGATAACATTATAAATCCGCTGACGAAACTGTTTCTCACCAGAAGTTTGAGCAACCCGTACATAGTCAGGTGTTAGACACTTGAGTGATTGGCTATAGGCCAAATGGGAGATTGTTGGATAATTATAACCAATAGCATCACTATTTTTACAGAACATGGCGTTGTTGCAGAAATTAACTATGTGACAAAGGAAATTGCTCTTTTATCATTTGTAATTGGATTACCGGGATATATAAATGATAAAAGTCCATATGATTAATACCGGATTAATAGGATATGAGATAGTATTAATCCACGTAAGGTTGAATCATTAAACATCCATAGTCGTAGTATTATCGAGACTGGACATCGATAATGCGGAATAGGCTAGTATTACACTTGTGCGTGTTATTGAAGCCTAACAGCATAGTTCTCATATATTTGGGTATTGGATACTCATGCAAGTGTAATAGGAGGTTCTGTTTACCGATGGTACGGAAACAACTTTGCTCTGGATAGACTCCTCGGAATCCCATTGGTAGTATGACTATGTGTCTATGGGAATCCGAATCAGGGTAGGTGTATTTGGTCTTAACCTGAGACTTGCACCGCTAATACTTGCGACAATCAATATACTTTGGTTTTGGTCGTCCGGGGCTTTAACAGGTTCTGTGTACGCCTCTTCTGGGTATATATTCATTTAAAGAATATTTTTGGAGAATTGGGTAGGCACGGTGCTTTGCTAGAAGCCAACCATGTCTTGTAAATCGGTAAGAACGTGGTACCGGGTACGCACGTATTCGGATAGTCTGATGACTGTATTTACTGCCAACATATCCAGTGATCTCTTGGGTCACTTCCCGAAGATTCACCGTTGAGATTTGACTCGAATAAAAAATTAATCTGGGATTAATTATGAGAGAGAAAATTAATCTGGGATTAATTACGGCAAGAATTATTCTTGGATTAATTAACAAAGAAATAATTAATCTGGGATTAATTGCGTCAAGAATTTATCTCGGATTGAATTCATCGAGAAGAGAGAACGCGATTAATTTGGAATTAATCGGTAAAATAAATTTAATAGTTAAATTGAATTTTTCTATTTAATTTATTTAATTGGGCTAAAATAATATATTAGATATATTAATTGAAATTAGATTTCAACGCGGAATTAAAATTGGATTTTAATTCAAGCAAACGAATTATTTTAGAATTAATTCACAAGGGAAAATTCATTTAATCGGATTAAACGAAACCGAGCCTGAAGTGTGTTGAGCCACCCAACTTGAATTTTGAATTTAAGTGTGGGACCCACTAGTCACATCACTTGTCAAAGGTGATGGTGGTAGTTGGCTAAAGTGAATGGTTTTCATAAAACCACTTGCTTTTAACCAACATGGTTTTGGAAACAATATATAGCACACACTTGTTTTTGAAACAACCAACTATTCACTCTCTCCCATTTTTCTCTCAAAATGTCGATTGCTTCTCTTTGGAAGAGGAAGAATTTTTCTTTCATTTTGTTCATAGCTAGCACTTCAAGGAGTGAATCAAGGTGATAGGGAAGCTCACTCAAGTGTTGGAAACACTCAAGAAAGCTTAGAGCTTCCACGGAAATGCATAAAAAGTTTTGAACTCATCCGATCAATGTGAGTATTTTCTGCAGCTCTTTTGATTTTATTCACACACAAATCACTCTTAGATGATCTTGGCATGTTCTAGGAACATTTACAATATGAACATCTTTGTCTTCTTCCATGTCAAGGATAATGAAATCTGCTGGGAGAATGAGTTTGTCAACTTTGACCAGCACGTCTTCAACGACTCCTCTAAAAAATACGAGTGTTCGATCAGCAAGTTACAGAGAGACTGAGGTAGGCATTGCTTCTCCAATTTGTAGTTTCCTGTAAATAGAAAAAGGCATCAAATTAACACTTGTACCTAAATCACATAAAGCCTTACCGATATAATGTTCTCCAATTGTGCAAGGAACTGTGAAACTGCCAGGATCTTTCAACTTCTGGGGAAGTTTCCTCTGAATGATGGCGCTACATTCCTCCGTCAATGCTACTGTCTCGTAATCTCCCAATCTCCGTTTTCGTGAAAGAATGTCTTTCATGAATTTGACATAACTGGGCATTTCTTCCAAGGCTTCTGCAAATGGAATGTTGATATGTAGCTTTTTGAACACCTCCAAGAATCAAGCAAACTATTTATCCAATTTGTTTTCCTGGAGTCGTTGAGGAAAATGTGGAGGTAAAGTGATTCTTTCTTGATCTTTTTCTTTTGCTTCTTTTTCCTCCATCTGTGGAACTGCATCTTTTGGAACTTCTTCAATGGTTGCCTTGATTCCAACATCTTTGTTGATTTCAGTGCCACTTTTCAAGGTAATGGCTTGACATTGCTCATTCTCTCGGTTTCTTGGATTTGGTTCTGTGTTACTGGGAAGATTTCTAAGTGGTCTGTAACTCTGAGCATTGGCCAGTTGTCCAATTTGATTCTCCAATTCTTTGATCGAAGCAGATTGGCTTTGAATCATAGCATCGTATTTTTTTAACTGAGCCAACACTTCTGCATTTTCTGGTTCTTTTTCATGCTCCTGGCCTTTGTTCTGTTGTTGTTGGAATCCGGGTGGTGGATAGTTCTTTGGCCCTGAATTGTTGCTCCATAAAAAATCGGGATGATTCCTCCACCATGGGTTGTAGGTGTTGGAATATGGGTTGTTCCCCTGTCTGTTGAAATTGTTGACATAATTCACCGTTTCTTCAAGTTGGTTTGTCTCTGGTGCTCCTTTATATGGTGAACTTGTGGATCCAGTGTTACCTTGGATGCTGAGAGTTTCCATGAATTTACATATCTGATCCAGCTTGGCATTCACTGCAGTGTTGGCTCCAACTTCATAAATTCCAGCAATTCATTGAATTATGCTCATTTCTGTTGGCCACAAGGAGTTGTTGTTGGCCATTTCTTTAATTAAGTCCCAGGCTTGATCTTCTCATTTTTCCATTAAAGCTCCTCCAGCAGCATCATCAATTGTGGTTCTCATTATTCCAGAAAGTCCATTGTAGAAGGTTTGGACTTGTAGCCATTTTTCAATCTCATGGTGAGGACATTTTCGGAGTAAATCTTTGTACCTTTCCCAAGCTTCGTAAAGGGATTCTGAATCTTGTTGTACAAAATATGTGACGTCATTCCTCAACTTTGCAATTTTGGCTGGTGGAAAGTACTTTGCAAGGAATTTTGTGGATAGAGTGTTCCCAGTTGTGATGGAACCTGCTGGTAGTGAATGTAACCAAGATTTGGCTCTGTCTTTCAAGGAATATGGAAAAACTCACAGTCTCATTGCTTCTTCAGCTGCTCTGTTGTAGTTGAAAGTGCCGTGAATTTCCAGGAAGTTGTTGAAGTGGGCATTAGGATCTTCAGTTGCATTCCCCCCAAATTGCACTAGCTATTGAATCATCTGAATATATATTTTGATGTCACACGCATTTGCTGGTAAGGGAGGAAGTACAATACAAGAAATGAGGCCATCAACCACTGGAATGGTTCTGTCCCGAATAGGAATTGGTGGTGCAACCTCCAAAGGTTTAGGTTCCATGTTGATCAGTGTTTCTTGGCCTTCTCGCCTTTCCCTTCTCAACTGTCTGATGGTTTTTTCAATCTCTGAGTCCAGCGGTCGTAGTTCAAATCTTCTGGTTCGTCTCATGTAGTGTCTGAGAGCCTGAACCATAAGAAAACAAAAATAATAAGTAAAAAGAAATTAGATACAAGTAAAGTATCCAACCCTAAAACTAATAGTGAAAGATAAATAAGTCCCCAGCAACGGTGCAAAAAATTTGACCGGTGCGTAATCACACGAGTATAACGCAAGCGCACGTATCGTTCAAGTAGTATAAAAAGTATCGATCCCACGAGGACGTAAAACCTTTTGTTATCAATTTATGAAGTTAAATGTTTACAAGTATCTAATGGATTGATTGTTTGATTAGGTGGTGACTTTAAAATTAAAACAAGTAAATAAATTGCTTGAAAGTAGATTGAAGAAAATTCAAATTTATAAAACTATCAAGGGTTATGAATCCTTCCAATATCTTCTTAAAAGATGAAGTGGTTATTTTACGTTTCTGTAATATATTGGTTTATTAACCTGGAACACGAAATTATGTAAAAGCCTCTTCCGAAGGTCAAATACAAATACCCAGTATAACCCAATTAATCATATTCCTATGTCAACCAAGTTATCTGAATTCATTAAGATTAAGTTCCAATTATGGCTACCTCCGCCCGACAGGTATATTCCTATCCTGTAAGGCAATCTATTAAAGGGTTATCTATCCTCAAGGAAGATCGTGGGCTATTGAGACAAAGGTCTTTAACCTAAAATCTCTTTTCCAAGTTCATTTTAAGTTTATCGAATCAATCTTATTAATGGCCATTTAACAAGAAGCATTAAGACTAAGGCTCAATAAATAAACCTTTATATTACCCAAACCATAAAATAACCCCTTATTAACCGGTGATATTGTAATTCATCACAACCCTAGATAACTGACTTAGTTACGACAC
This sequence comes from Zanthoxylum bungeanum, assembly GCA_019454045.1. Classification (NCBI taxonomy): domain Eukaryota; kingdom Viridiplantae; phylum Streptophyta; class Magnoliopsida; order Sapindales; family Rutaceae; genus Zanthoxylum; species Zanthoxylum bungeanum. Next base: position 199,128 of record SKCR01040994.1, read on the forward strand.
ATATTTACGGGTAGTAAAAGCTTAAATAAAATAAAAGACATAAAGTAAATTGCTGAAAATTAAATACTGAAAAGTAAATGACGGAAAGTAAATGCTGAAATTAAATACTGAAAATTAAATGCTGAAAAGTAAATGCTGAATGTAAATTGCTGAAAAGTAAATGCTAAAAGTAAATTACTGAAAATTAAATAAAGTAAAAGTACAATAAAAAAAAATATTGAGGTAAAATTATCCACTTTTATTACTACTATTTTAGATATCTCCTTTAATATAATGTATTAACTTTGTGTGATAATTACCAACCAGCCATATATGTTGTATCATGATTAATTCAAATTAATAATTAATTACCAACCGACCAACCAGGCAGTATTCATGCTTAGTCAGGTTAAAACCAATTTATAATTGATTACCAACCGACCAATATGGCGGTATCCTCGTTAAGTCAGATTTTAAATAGTTATTATATTATAATTAGGGGAGATTAATCTAAATAGCAATAATAAAAGCCTTACATTTTACCCCAACAATGGGGAGTTACCTTCTCATTGCTTGAAAAGTAAAAACTGAAAAAGTAAAGAAATGAAAGTACTATGCGTGAAAGTAAATTGCGGAAAGTAAAAACTGAAAAGTAAAGAAAAGAAAGTGTGAGAGTGGAAATTAATTACTGAAAGTTGTAAATAAACAAACAAGATATAATCTTCTTAGTTATTCTTAAGGAATTTCAAAGAAGAAAGTATGAATTTACAAATGAAATGGCTTGGTATTTATAGGCAAAATTTTACCTCTATCAAATCATCCACCAAATCCATTATTAATTGCTCCATTAATTGCCCCACCAAATCCATTATTAATTTATATCATGTTTGGTGGGAGTTTGACTATTTTTATTATTTATTTATTTATTTAATTTTTTGCTTTGAAAATGACTTTAATAATTATACATAACACACTTATGGCTGTTTCATCAATTTTGGTAATGAAATCTTCATAATTCGAAATTATTTTATTCTTCAAAGTTGTAGATCTTTGAGTCTTATTTGATCTGGAACTTGAATCAGCTCAATCCGATATTGGAGTAAAACGTTATGTCCAAAATACGACAGTTGCGCAAAATTGGAATTTCTGAAACTGCACTTCGTTAGAACGCCCTTTCAAGTTTCCAATCTCCAAAATTAATATGTCAAGTCCAATATTTGCCCTTATTTGACCCAAATTTTGTCCTAAATGATTTCATTGAGACCCTATATTATTTTATCTGCAAAATAAACTAAAACACATCAAAACGTTCATCAAACCCGAGAAACTAAACAAAATATTAAGTAAAAGGTGCGGTAAATATTGATATATTTTACGCTCATCATGTGCTCGTTGTTACCTAGAAGCCTATAAATTTCTGTGTCTACACATCTGACTTGACTCTCGTACTAAAATTCTTTTGCTAGATACTACATGAGTTTCCTGCTACAATTTCACTCTTAATTCTTTTCCAACTATCAATCATACTGCCTCTTCTAGAGTCATGCTCTCTAAAAATTCCATTATGTTGCCTATGTATTTCTTTTCACTAGTCGATGTTGCTTGAACGTCTGTAGTCATTGCTTACTCTCTAATTCCTACTATACTTCTTCTATTATTGCTCCTTATGATGTTTACTCCGCTTACATAGATTTTCTTCTTATCTATATTCCTTGAACTTCTTTCGTCTCTACTCCCCTGAAAACTCCATCTACTTTGATTACTCGGGATTTCTCTATTAAATCCTTTAGTTCAGGTACTATTCCTTTACTAGTTCTTTCATCACAATTCAATGAGATTCTTTATATGCTATCTTCCTCAGAATTGCCCTTTCTAGTTCTTTACTCTTCTGAGTCTTTGCCTCCTTAAAGGTCCTCAATTCAATGATAATTTCGAGATCTTAAACCTATTTTTCATGTTTTCAAATTATTATATCTTATATAAAAACAATATCGTTTTATGATTCTTATCTATGCCCTGTTGTATTTGTTGGCTCAACGACCAAGCTATCTCATAATCTGCCTACTCTGTCAAATATGCTTCTCATAATTGTCCATAAGCTTACTTAGAGTTTGGGGCTACAGAAAGGGAGAAATTACTATCCGTTCTATTAGAGATTACTTCAACTATGTCATGATTTAGGATTCCTCAACTTTCATCACCTATCATGAGGTCTCTGCTTTACATTCCTACCTTCAAGTTTCATTATCTATGTCACTACATGTAAGAACTCTCATGTTACTGTCTGCATCCTATATATCTTCTTTCCTTATTTCTTGGTTCTAGGCTGAAGTGTTGAGACTAGTACTGATCAATTTTTCTGGGCTTCTTCCTAAACTTTTGTTCTTCACTCGTACTATAGGTTATAATTGTTGGGAAGCGGCCGCGAGTGCGCAACGGAAAATTAAATAAATTAAATTATGATGCCGCTATCCTTTTGCCCAAGACCCAGTTATTTTGATTATTCTATAAGCCTAGGCATGTTACTATATATTATAAGCATAAAAACTCATACAATATGAAAAGAACATAAACCTAAACATGCTAACTATCATAAGAACTCTATTTAAAATTAAAAAAAAAAAAAAAAAGTAAAAGAAAAAGACTTACTTGAACCGAAGACTCCTCCAGTCCTCCCTCTATCTACAAGCTTTTCTCGAACTCAGCAAGCTCTTCCACGTTCCAAAGAGCCACCCAAGTATGTGGCATCCAAATATGCACACACCAAAGCCAAAACTCAATGGCAAGACTACGCATTGAGTGCACGGGTATTTTTCCCTTGGTGCTAGCCTAGGCAAATACCTCAAAACTTTTAACTCGAGGTTCCTCTAGTCAATTAGACTTAAGGATCCTCAAAATCAGTGGCTTACTCTTAAAATTTAGAGTTGTTCACTTATATAAACCCAAGATATGAAAGGTTTGGTGCAAAAATTTGTAAAGAATTCATTGGGTTTATATAGGTGCTCCAAACACAACAAAATTAATTAAGAATCTGATGTGGGATAAAAGCTAATTTAATCTTAGCCATTGGATCTTAATTTAGTGGTTTAATGAGATTATAAAACCCTAAAAAGTGTTTGGGCCGAATTGGAATTCAAAACAAATAAAGTTTTTTACTATTCACATTTTTATTTATTTATTTATTTATTCCAATTCCCAAAGTGCCCATATCGTCATTCACCAATCCCTAAGCCACTATGGAACCTCATAAATGATTTGTTCAATAATTAAACACATTGAACCATTTATGAACAATTCCTACAGCAATCATATATGATGTTAAATATGTACTGTGCACTATTAACCATTGATTTCGACTTTGTTGTGTGTGACCTTTTGGGTTCCCCTCAAGTTGGACATGAAATGAATCGTGATAATTTAATCTAACATAAATTATCCTCCGATCATATGGTCATTCGATTTCGATGACCAAGGTTGACATCTAGCAACATGCCAAGGCCCCCAAATGAGAAGGAAAGATATATATACCCATTTTATATGCGATTTACATATGATACGGTCTCTCACCTCACTGTATCCCCACCGTTTGACCTAGGGTATGGAAAGTGTCTACCCATATAGTCAAAGGTATGATGTTGATAGTGTCATGAATCGTGCTAACCCAAGAATCTCACATGATTCTTTCGCTGCGGCCACAGTCTCAAGTACTGATCACACATATCAACCCGCGAACTAAAATACTACTATTATAAGAAAATATTATCGAGAGAGTGGCGATTCTCTGTTGTATCTTTACAAACTTCATGTGTTTCAACAAATGACCTAATCATACCCTTATGACCGGATCTTTTGAACCGGGGAAGGAGAATGTCAAAGTTATTTGATCCATATATAAGATTGTAAATACCTCAAGTCTAAGGACTAGTCATACAATCAATACATGAAAGTTCTCATAAGGCGTGGAAGCCATCATCTTATTACTCCAAGGGCTTTATTATAGTGTTTGATGATTCATATAATTTATGTAAGACACGTATAATAAAGATTTTCATTTTATTAATTAATGAAAATATTGCAAATACATGTACATATAGCCCATCCACAAGTTGGGTATAGGGCATATCCCTAACAATCTCCCACTTGCACTATATCCAACTAGTATGAATCCGGACACCATACTCTCGGGTGTGCCTATCATACTTTTGTTGAGTCAGCCCTTTAGTTAGAGAATCTGCAAGATTATCTTCTATGGGTATTTTCTCTATAATAACTTCTTTTCTCTCAACAATCTCCCTAATGAGATGAAATCACATGAGTACATGCTTGGATTTCTGGTGGGACCTTGGTTCCTTTGATTGAGCAATATCGCTCGTGTTGTCATAGTACATCATGACACCATTCTTTATCGCGGGAAGCACTTCCAGCTCCGTGATGAACTTCTTTATCCAGACTGCTTCTTTAGCTGCCTCAGATGCTGCAATATACTCGGCTTCAGTGGTGGAGTCCGCTGTAGTTGACTGCTTTGAGCTTTTCCAACTGACAGCTCTGCCATTCAAAGTAAACAGATATCATGTTTACGATCTGCTGTCATCCCTATCGGTCTGAAAACTCGCATCACAGTAACCAATGACTTTCATCTCAGAACAATCTCCATATGTCAAGAACATATCCTTAGTTCTTCTCAGATACCTGAGGATTGTTTTGACAGCTGCCCAGTGTTGCTCACCAGGATTTGTCCGATACCTGCTCGTTATGTTAATAGCATAAGAGACATCAGGTCTTATACATAGCATGGCGTACATGATCGATCCTATTGCTGAAGCATAAGGGATCTTACTCATACGCTCTCTATCTGAAGGAGTATGTGGACATTGCTCCTTAGATAATTTGATTCCGTGACAAGTAGGTAAATTACCTCTTTTGGAATCTTCCATTTTGAATCTTTTCAAAACTTTATCTATGTACGTAGATTGAGAAAGTCCTAACAACCTCTTAGATCTATTACGGTAGATATTAATGCCGATGATGTAGGCTGTTTCTCCCAAATCTTTCATGGAGAAATTCTTAGATAACCATTGCTTGGTGGCTTGCATCATGGGAATATCATTCCCGATGATTAATATGTCATCGACATATAATACAAGAAATGTAACAGCACTCCCACTACTTTTCCTGTAAACACAAGGCTCGTCTACATTTTTGATGAAGTCAAATTCTTTGATTGTCTCATCAAATCGTATATTCCAACTTCTGGAGGTTTGCTTGAGTCAATAAATGGATCATTTAATCTTGCATACTTTATTATGATCATCCTTAAATGCAAACCCCTCAGGTTGTGTCATATAGACTTCCTCTACGAGGTTCCCATTAAGGAAAGCTGTTTTGACATCCATCTGCCAAATCTCATAATCAAAGTGTGCAGCTAGTGCCAGTAAAATTCGAATGGATTTTATCATTGCAACATGCGAGAAGGTTTTATCATAGTCAATTCCTTGGATTTGTCTATAACCTTTTCGCCACCAACCTAGCCTTATAGGTTTGGATGTTGCCTTCTGCATCAGTTTTACGCTTGTAAATCCATTTGCTGCCTATGGGTTTTATCCATTCAGGTACATCCACCAAGTCCCAGACTTTATTCTGATACATAGAGTCTATTTCGGATTTCATGGCCTCAAGCCACTTGACTGAATCAATGTCACGCATTGCTTCATCATAACTGGTGGGATCGTCATTATCAATGACATGATCATGTTCCTCATCAATATGGAAACCATATCTTTCAGGCTCATATCTTTCCCTACCAGACCTTCTAAGTTCATAACCTTGTGGTTGTTCCGTCGCTACCCTTTTGAGGGGTCTGGGGCTTAGTTTTATGTTAGTTTGTTCTTCTCGTACCTCATCGAGGTCAAGTATACTCCCACTATATTTCTTGAGAAGGAATTCATTCTCTAGAAATTTAGCATTTCGTGAGACAAATGTTTTTTGTTCTTTTGGGACGTAGAACACGTATGCTCTTGAGATCAAGGCATATCCTACAAACTTACATTTAATTACCCTATCATCCAACATTTAATTACCCTATCATCCAATTTGTTAGTTTGTGTGAGCTTAACATATGCGTCACATCCTCAAACTCTTAGATAATTAAGACTAGGACGTTTCCCAGACCATAACTCATATGGTATTTGACTAACAGTTTTGGAAGGAACTTGGTTTAGTAGTAGTGTTGCAGTTTCTAAAGCAAGACCCCAAAATGAAAGAGGTAGATCCGTGTCTGGCATCATTGATCGGACCATATCTAATAATGTTTGATTTCTCCTTTCGGAGACCTCATTATGTTGTGGAGTTCCCGAAGGAGTCCATTGGGAAACAATGTCATTTTCTCTCAAGTAATCTTGAAATGCGTCACTTAAGTATACACCACCTCGGTCAGACCTTAGTGACTTAATACTTTTATTAAGCTGGTTTTCTAATTCAGCTTTGATGTCTTTGAATTTCTCAAAGACTTCAGATTTGTACCGCATAAGGTACACATACCCATATCACGAGTGATCATCGATAAAGGTAATGAAGTAGGAGAATCCACCTCTAGCAGTGACTGACATTGGTCCGCATACATCAGAGTGTATGAGTTTTAATGTCTTCGCCGCACGCTGTCATTTACCTTTGAAGGGTAATTTGGTCATTTTACCAAGTAAGCAAGACTCACAAGTTCAATAAGGTTCATATTTGAAGGGCCTGAAATACCCATCCTTATGTAGCTTAGTTAATCTTGTTTCATTGATATGACCAAAGAGACTGTGCCATAGAAGTGATTCATTGAGATTATTTGAGTTAATGTTGTATATATTAGAGGTTGAATATTCTTTGTTAGTTTGTAAGACATAGATACCATTATTCAAAATACCATCTCCATATTTTATTTCATTGAATAAATAGAATATTCATTACAAATTATTAGGCATGAAAAGCCTTTATTACATAAAGAAGAAATTGAAATGATGTTCTTTACTAAAGAAGGTACATAAACATAATCTTCTAAGTCTAAAACTAAACCATTCGTCAAAACTAATGAATAAGTCCCCACGCACAATGCAGCCAGTTTTGCTCCATTACCCATGCGTAAGTCAACCTCCCCATGACGGAGTCTCCTACTGTTTCATAGGCCCTGCACATTATTACACAAGTGAGTCCCACAACCAGTGTCAAGCACCCAAGTAGAAGGTTCAGAGTTTTGAGAATATAGTTCAATCATATACAACATACCTGAAGCATTAGGCTTCTTGGCCTCTTGGGCTTCCCTAGCTTCCTTGGCTTTCAAGGATCTGCAGTCTTTCTTCCAAAGACCCTTCTTTCCACAAAGGAAACATTTCCCCTTTCCCTTTTTCTTCTCCACCTTACCATTGGGCTTTAGGTGATCTGGAGCCTTGGCCTTGCCCTTATTTTTCTTTGGGCCTCGTGGCTTCAGGTCGTACCCGTAAGCATGACGGTGGTTTTAAGCTCCGGTTTCAAGTCTTTCTCTGCTTGCTTTATCAGATTATGCAATTCTACTAAAGTAGCTTCTTTATTAGACAGGTGAAACTGCATAATAATGTTAGAGAAGTCTTTTGGTAAGGACTGAAGAATTAGATCGTGACCTGTCTCATGATCTATGATGACCCCGAGGTTGGCCAATTTTTCAATGTGGCCAATCATCTTAAGCACATGTCCACTAACAGATCTTTCCTTATACCTTGTTTGGAATAAGGCACATGACACTTGGAATCTCACAGTATGAACATAAGTTGCATACAACTCCTTCAAGTGAAATATGATGGTTTAAGCATCCATATCTTCGTGAGCTTTCTGAAGTTTGTCCGAAATAGAGCCAAGCATCATGAAAACTGCTTGCTCATCATCATCGATGTGTTTCTTCCAAGCCTCAAATATATTTTGGTCAGTATCTTCTTCGGTTCATAGGGAAATGGTCTTTCAAGAACATAGAAAATCTTTCGTAAGACAATTTTAAGGTTTCTAAACCTTTCATTATAGTTGTCCCATTTGAGCTTATGCTCATCAAGAATGGAATGAAGTGATATTCTGTTTGCCATTTGAATGTTTGTGAAATATTTTAACCCACCTGTTAAGAGAGAATGTTAAAATTAGGAATATATTTTCATTAATGTTTTATAATAACATGGGCTTTTAATATTATGAAGTTGCTCCCACTCAGTTGTTTTAAGATTTTAAGCAAATCGCATCAACCCCAATATGATGGATTTCTTGTGGGCAAGGATTCCATTATTATAATTTTACAACTCCGACTAGGGCCGATCATTATAAAATACGATAATTAGGTAGGTTCCCAACCAATTTTTGATATAAATCACAATTCCTTGATCATTGGGTTGGGCAATCAAACATGCCATAGCTTATGCTAGTCCTTGTGGACACCCTATATTTTCCACTAAGTTATAAGACCATGCCTAAGGGTCGCTGCATCTTATGACTCAGAAAAGCCAAACCATTGTCAATAGTACGATTTAGGGACAAATTGGTATTGGTCAGTCTGGTAAAGCCTAGTCCTGCCAATACAGTTTAAGCCCTTTGGGTCTATACTTTACAATGGGAGGCAAATCTTAGACTTAAATTATTATTGAGGATTTTAGCAACTTTAAATGAATAACTGTTAAATGGATTCCTTCATTGAAAATTCCCCATATGGAGGTTTAGGCACTGCATTTTTGCATAAGACCCGATGATGAGCCTCATATGGAGGCACTACCCTTTAAGTTGCGGAAGTCGCAGGAAACGGACATCAGAAGGTAAAATTCAAAAATCAATACCTTGCTGGGTTTAAATCGTTTGTTTAGCCTCGGGTTCGCTAGATTAATCTCCATTTTAACTATTAGAATTGGCCCAAAAATCCCTGCATCCAACACCAAGCCACACACCAAGCCCACCAAAGAGCCATCCCACACGCCCACAAGCCTCCAAGCCCAATCCAAAAATTATTCAACACATTAAACACATGTTAAAATCCAAACAAATCACCTTCCTAATTTAAATAAATCACATGCCTAAATTAAATAAATCAAATCAAATCTCATAAATCCCTTTCCTAAACTAAAACAAATCACCTTCCTAAAACTAAAGAAATCATTTCCTTATAACAAACAAATTAAATCTTCCCAACGATCACACAATCTCCATTTCCTACCCATATAAGGATAACTCTAACCCACTCTTATAAAAAGACACACAAACTAAAACCCTATGGAGCTAATTCACCACATTCACGCCCATCTCTCCTCTCTCTAAAACAGAACAACAAAAATAACAAACCCTAACAAAAACACCCGGGCCCTTCCTTCATCTCTCGGCTCCCTCCATCTTCACGTCCTCTCTCTCCAGCGCAAACAAAAGACCAACAACAAATCACAAAAGCACCGTGACCACCTTCAACCTAAGGCCGAGACACAAAGCAAACAAATCAACAAGTCACAAACTGCCCACCGACCAAGCTTATACACAACAACAAACACAAAACCAAGCCTCACAAACTGTCCACCGAATATAAGGCTGCCAACCAACACACTTCACGGAAAAAACTCGGCACCAGCCCATGTGGAAACCACAAACTGAAATCAATAACAATAAACGCACAAAGTGTTGGTGTTTTCTAATCTTCCCAAGATCATTATCAAGCATGAAACAAGTGCAAATACAATAAAGGAGTTGGCGGAATCATACTCACATCGAACAGATTGGATGCTACGAAGAACAAAAATTTCTGCTCCTCCCTTTTGCATTCGGCATTCCACTGAAGTCCCTCTCCAAGATTCGGCCATGTGTGGGTGAATCAAGCTCCAAGCTTTCTTGATGGATTCCAAGCTCATGAAATCACTTCCCTATCACCTTGGTATGTCTCCTAGAGTGTGCTAGCACCTTTGATTTTGCCACAAAATCAATATATTCCTTCTCCATCACTCACGGTTTTGAACCAGTGAAGAGGAAAGAAAATAGCCAAAATGCCGAGAGAGGGAAGAAGTGTAAAAGAGAGAGAGAGATGTGTTGTAATATTAATTGATTTTCCAAAATCAAAAACATATACCAAACATTTAAAAAATATTAAATGTCAATCATGCCATCACACTTGAGTGTATTACACTCCACCATCAACTCACATCACTCATTCAAATTGTCACATCACTGAAAGTGACATGTGATTTGACGCTTGATGTGACTAATGATTTGACTTGCGTGCCGCACTCGAATTCGAAATGTGAATGCGCTCGAAAACAATCCCAGGCTCAGGTTCGCTAATTCCAAATTAACGAATTTTCCGTCGCGGCGCAATCAAATGAATTTGCCTAGTGAAATCACTATTCACGTCGCTAACGAATTAATTCTAAATTAACTCATTCGGCCGAGTTAAAATCTAATTTTAATTCCGCGTCGAAATCTAATTTCGTATAATATATCGAATATATTATTTTAATCGATTAATTCCAAATTATTCGTTTTCTCTTTTTTAATGATATTTTATCCCAGATAAAATATCTCCTCAATTAATCCCATATTAATTTTCTCTCTCATCATAATTAATCCCAGATTAATAAAGTGCGAGTCATACGTCATCGGTGAATCTTCAGGAAGCGACCCATGAGATCCCCGGATATGTTGGCAGTAAATTCGGTCGTCAGACTATCCGAACACGTAAGTACCTAGTAATACGTTTATACCGATTTACAAGACAAGGTTGGCTTCTAGAAAAGCGTCATGCCTACCCAATTCTCCAGAAACATGCTTACAGGAATAAGCGATCTATATCAAGCGTAGTATACGTAGTATTGCGTATGTCGATCCAGTATCGGATGATCACGTGCTAGGCCTGGGGCTGGAATTGTGTCTGCCCCATATGAAGCACATGTCGGATGTCTGGTAACTAGTCTCTATAATCGGATATATATGACCTTGTCATAATATCCCGATAGCTGCAGCATTTAAGAGAACCAGTCCCGTATCCTACGTGACCATCATCTCCACTATGACTGGAGTGATACTTCCGTCTTGACATCACACCCAACACACTACGATTCTCGATATATCCAGAAGAGGCGTACACAAAAACCGGTTAAAGCCCTGGACAACCAAAACCAAAGCATATTGATTGTCGCAAGTATTAGCGGTGCAAGTCTCAGGTTAAGACCAAATACACCTACCCTGATTTCGGACTTCCATAGACACATAGTCATACTACTAATGGAATTCCGAGGGTTTCTATCCAGAGCGAAGCTGTTTCCCATACCATCGATAAAACACAACCTCCTATTACACTTCCATGAGTATCCTATACCCAAATATATGAGAACTATGTCGTTATACCTTCACAACGAGCACAAGTGTAATACTAGTCTTTTACGTATTTATCGATGTCTAATCTCGATAATACTCTGACTAGGGATATTAATGATTTATCCTTCGTGGACTGATACTGTCTCATATACTTCTCAATCCAGGAACAAATCATAGGGACCTCCTATCATTTATATATCTTGGTGATCTAATCACAAATGATAAGAGTGCAATCTCCTTTGTCACATAGTTAATTTGTACAACGACACCATGATCTGTACAAATAGTGACGCTCTGGGTCATAATTGTCCAACAATCTCCCACTTGGCCTATAGCCAGTCACTCGAGTGTCTACCACCCGAACTATGTACGGTTGGCTCAAATTGCTGAGGAAAGACTTTCGTCAGCAGATTTGCTTGATTATCATCTGATGCGATTTATTCGATCATCACATCGCCATGATGTATGATCCGAACGAATCAGATGAATATCGAAGTATATATATGGATCATTGATTAGACCAATAATTCTTTAGCCTGTGCTGACGCCTAGCTCAGCTGCTAACAGAACTATATCTAATCTAATTAGATTTATTATTGACCCAAATGGCTTCTTTTGCCGCCTCAGCTGCAGCAATAACCCGCATTTGTTGTTTATTCGGTAACAGTATCTTGCTTGGAAGATTTCCAACTCACTGTTCCGTTATTCAAACTTTGTAGTACCGTTTGCGACTTATAGTTGTTATATCGGTTTAGGAAACTTGCAGTAGTGATCCCAGTCACTTCAAGTTCTCATTCTCCACAGATTAAGACAGCATCCTTAGTTCTCTTAGATACTAATGGATGTTCTTAATATCAATCCAGTGACTATCACTCGGATTGGCCTGTTTGTGAATCCATATGCTCAAAGCGTATGAGATATCAGGTTACGTACATTTTTCAATGTACGGTTTCTCGAAGAGTTTTTCATGAAAGCCAAGATTTCACCGATAGTTATTATGGGAATATCATTTCCAAGAAATGACATATATTATCATTATTTATAGGACATTTATTGTCATTGCGCTCCCACTAACCCTCTTATATACACAAGAATCATTTCGTTTTGAATTAAATCATAAACTATTATGATTACATCAAAACGGTAATTCCAAGAACCTAATGCTTGCTTCAATCCAAACATGGATCGAATAACCTGCAAACCTTGTTTGCTAGCTTTGGTACGACAAAACCGTCAGGATGTTGTAAACATCCTCCAAAAGGTTTCCGTTAAGGAAATGGCCTTGACGTTCAGCTGACATGTTTCATAAATGAAATATGCAGCATTAGCAAGCATTATCCGAATGGATTTACTGTGGCAACAGGTAAAAGGTTGAATTATAATCAACACAATTTTGATAACGATACCTTTCCGCTAAAAGCCTAGCTTTATTCGTTGGTATGTTGCCATCCATGTATGTCTTCCTTGAAGACTCATATAGTACCAATAGGCACAATGCCTTGTGGTACAACAACTAGTATCTAAACATAGTTGATATACATGGAATCCATTTCGGACATCATGGCACTTTGCCATAATTGGGAGTCGATACCTTGTATCACTTCCTCATACGTATTCAGTTGGTATACCTCAAAAGATTAACATCTTTATGAGGTGAGATCAGAAACCCATACCCCAGGTTGTTTTCTGACTCTCTCCGACTTACGCGGTTCTTGTGTATTCAAAGATCAATGGTATAGTTTCATCCTTGATGAACTGTATGTGTGCCATTAGGAATCGGTGCCTGTAATAGTATTACTCCGATTTTCATAAAGTTTCACTATCCTCCCACTTACCACTGCATATCGGTATTCCTCTTAGGAAAACCGTATGGTGAGCAACAATCTAATTGTTCTCTTGTGAGATGTATAAGTACTATACTTATGGTATCCCTAGGATAACCTACAATTGGCACTTATCCAATTTAGGTTTTAGTTTGGTATCATCCAAACATATGCCTAGCATACCCAAATATTTAGGAATGAGAAACCCATTTTCCTACCCGTTCATATCTAATATGAAATCTATCAAACAAATTTTTATGGAACCTTATTCAAAATAAGTTATGCACTGTTTAAAGCTTATCCGTTGAAGGAAATGGTAGCTCAGAGCGACTCATGATTAACCTTTATCATGTCCAACAAAATTTGATTTATCCTGTTCGGACACACCGTCAAATTGACGTGTTCCAGGAGGAGTCCTCATTGAAAGAATACTATACTCTTTCAAGTATATTATAAACTTATTGCCTAAGTATTTTCCATTACGGTCTTACCGTGACGGTATGATACTATAGCCGATCTGTTTGTCTATTTTCGTGTCGAAACTTAAAAGTTTCTGATTTGTGTTTCAAAAGAGACACATAATCATAACGCGATGCCACATCCGTATAGGTCACGAAATATCCATATCCATCTCTAGCCTAGTTAGACATGGGCCCATTTGCTTCACTATGAACTAGGGCTAACAGATCGGTGGCATTTACATTTTTACCAAGTAAATAGTGTTTTAGGCACTTTGTCCAATAAACTAGATTCGTAGACTTTATTTGAATGAAATCAAATCAGTCCTAGTACCTACTCTTCGAAAGTGTGGATATACGAGTCTTGTTTGATTGTGTCCCAGACAACAATGCCACAATTAGTCTCTAGTGATCAAATCAGTTTGAGCTATTTGTTTGTCATATTATATGTTTGAGATTTATTTATATTCAAAATATAAATTCTGTTATTCACATCTAATGTGTTTATCTCAATATCAACTTTATAAAATAAAACACTTTAGTGTTCTAGAATATAAAGGTTCACCCGTAGCGGGTTAAACACTGATACATAGATAATGTTTCTAGTCAAACTAGTTATATTATATTAGTTTCCAAATTTAGGTATCTACGGTTAAAACATTGATTTTCATCATGTTTCCAATCCGTAGATTAAATCTCAATTGAGGTCAGCATCCTGCTCATAGCAGATTCTGAACATCAAAACATATATTTTATGTATCACACTAAGTATTTAAAATCCAATTTTAATACTAGTAGTGAACATATTTATGACAAACATATTTGAAGTCAGAGTCTTGCTCGTCTTCAATTCCTTCATGTCTGCTTTGTCCAAATGGCAGTCACGCTTCCGCGATCCCGTTTGCCACAATTTAAGCAGACATTTTGGGGTATGTCCTTTATCTTCCTAGAAGATTATAATGATTTTGCTTTTGGCTATTTCAACACTCCAGAAGCCTTTGGCCTAGCCTCGGCCTTCTAGAATATCGAAGTAAGGTGCGCCTTGCGCTACTTGCCTTATTGCAAACTTTTGACTTTGTCTCCTTGAGAATAGTCATTAACTCTCCAAGAGTTATTTATTGCAATTTAGTACTTCTAAAATCTAAGTATAGATTTATGAAGATCCTTCAATTTCATTATCATACTTTAAGGATCTAATCCTTAGTTCTGATTCAGAAATTAAGGAGTCTACTGCGACAAGCTTAATGGATTAAGCACTAAAGTTATCATTACATAAATCTTCCAAAGATTATGCTCTACTATTTGCTTAACTTCGGGCTTAGGCCTAATATGTTATTTTATCAAATAAAGTAACTTATTATTTTCCAGGACCATCCTGAAATTATTCCCATTTTGAAAATTAAACCATTTAAATACATTTTCCCTAGGATTATGTTTTAAATGTCAATCTTTCATTTTTATCTTGATTTTAATAGTCCAACTATTTAATCAACGATTTCGGTACTATTTATTATAATGATTACAATAGTCCAACTATTTAATCAACTATAATTTAATAGATTAAAATCAATTATATTGATTACTATAATCCAATTATAAAATCAACTATAAATGAATAGTTTGAATATAGTCCAACTATTTATTAAAAACAACATTTAAATATTAGTCCAACTAACATTTAATTTATATGACGAATGATATTTGATTTGAGCGTGTATGGCAAGTAATTAAACGAGTATTGCAAATTCAATTCTTGCCTCCCACTATTTTTCGGCGAGCCTCTAACCCTCTGTCGAGTACTCGGGAAACCGTGTTTCCTAGCGGGCTAGGATCCCGTTAAATATCACACAATCTTGACTTTGGCCAACAAATTGTATGATAATTAACTAGGTAGATCTCTAAGATCAATTGGATCCAATCCAATTCCTAGATCCAGTAGGGGGACATCCAAGTCCGAAACATATATCTTATATATGCCAATATATCCAATATATTACCTAACCTTTTTCCTCTGAATCAACTACGCCTTGGCTTTGGCACAACAAACTTAGTGATCCCAGTTAAGCGCGACCCATTGACCATGGAAAGCTTCGTAATCAATGTCGATGGACAAGAAGTGGTCTTGACTTTGGCCAACAAACCACAACTTGGACAAGACACCAATATGGAACAAAGCTCTCGTGATTCAAACACATTCTCGACGGGAAAAGGCCTTGACTTTGGCCAACAAGCCAATGCTAGTCTCGGATCTTGAGTAAGAATCACTCAATGGAAGGAAAAACGCTTAATATTTTGCGAGGGTTTTTCGAGTGCAAATTGGAAAACAATTTATTATCTTTGTTAAGGTATCATCATCATACACCCTTAAACATGCATTCTAAACACATAATAAAGTGCATATGAATAAAATAATAATGATATGCGGATGGATACTTTACACATTGATCCTAGATCAAATCTCTCCCTTTCTCTCTCCCACTAGCACATGTATTACTTATACCCATTACACTACACTTCTAAAGAAACCTCATTTACATTGAGGGGAATAGGTGAGAAGAGAATACAAAGAATATGGAGGTGATAAGGCTGGACACGCAGGTCCAATTTAATAAATCAAATTTATTACAACAATTTCTAAAATTGTCCCACCCATCTAATATCCATCTGATATACATTATTCATGCATCGCAACCATGTATTCACACAAGCATGTTATCAATCAATCTAATCAAATTAATTAATCTGATAATTAGTGATCATCCAATGTTCAAACAACGATTTGATTTTGCTCGAGTCAAACTCGTTTTGCGAATAAGTAATCAAAGTACGAATTCTTGAATTAAATTAAACTAAAAAATTAAATCCAATTTAATATGTATTTAATACTAACTCATTATTTAATTCCAAATTAAATATCACACTTTATTAATGAACTTTTACGACTTAAATTCCAAATTTAATCGTTACGGGTCTCAAAGCCCGATTAACGTGCAACGTCAATTTAATTAAAGTCAAATGGGCTTTTAATTAATTTCTTAAGGCGTGGACTTTTGGTCAACTCGGGTCAAACCCAATAACCAAAGTCCAATCCGGGAGTTACCCCATAAGCCCATAAATCAATTTAGGCCCATTAGGCCCAATTAAACTTTAAAGGTCCATTAGTCGCATTTGGGCTTTATGGATGCGGTTTTGGGCCCAATTGGATCCAACCAATTTAGCCTAAACCCAACTTAGTACAACCAAGCCCAATAAGCCCGATAACAACTTTAAAAGCCCAATTTAACAAAATTGGCCCAAATAATTAAATTACCAAATTCCAAATTCCCAATTTAATTACACAAAGTGTATAACATAATTAATTACCCAATTAACATTTCCAAAACACCAATTAGCCTAATTAATCATGCACTTCATCATTAAATCATGTCCAACACAATTTAACAAAAATCAAACCCAATTACATGCTTCTCATGTCTCGGCCAATGAGGATTTTCATGTCCAATTTTAAATCCAATCCAATTGAATCCAAATCAACATTAAATCAATATCCCCAATTGATTTCCAACACATCCAATGATCAAAAATCAAAAATCCAAGACAATTTACGGCATCCATATTTTCGGCCAAGCCTCCAAAATTGGGGGAAAATATTCCAAACACATTTTTATCAAATTGATCCAATCAATCCTCAATTAAACATCAATTAAGCAAATTAAATCAACCAATTTCATTATTCATGCTCAAAATCAATTTTGCCCAATTTTAACCTTAAATCATTTTCATGCTCAAAATTGGCTCAAGATACCATCGTTGGTGTTTTCTAATCTTCCCAAGATCATTATCAAGCATAAAACAAATGCAAATACAATCAAGGAGTTGCCGGAATCATACTCACAACGAACGGATTAGATGCTACGAAGAACAAAAATTTCTGCTCGTCATTTTTGCATTCGGCAGTCCACTGCAGTCCCTCTCCAAGATTCGGCCATGTGTGGGAGAATCAAGCTCCAAGATTTCTTGATGGATTCCAAGCTCACGAAATCACTTCCATATCACCTTGGTATGTCTCCTAGAGTGTGCTAGCACCTTTGATTTTGCCACAAAATCAATCTATTCCTTCTCCATCACTCACGGTTTTGAACCAGTGAAGAGGAAAGATAGCCAAAATGCCGAGAGAGAGAAGAAGTGTAAAAGAGAGAGAGAGATGTGTTGTAATATTAATTGATTTTCCAAAATCAAAAACATATACAAAACATTTAAAAAATATTAAATGTCAATCATGCCATCACACTTGAGTGTATTACACTCCACCATCAACTCACATCACTCATTCAAATTATCACATCACTGAAAGTGACATGTGATTTGACACTTGATGTGACTAATGATTTGACGCTTGATTTGACTTGCGTGCCGCACTCGAATTCGAAATGCGAATGCGCTCAAAAACAATCCCAGGCTCGGGTTCGCTAATTCCAAATTAACAAATTTTTCATCGCGACGTAATCAAATGATTTTGCCTAGCGAAACCACTATTCACGTCGCTAACGAATTAATTCTAAATTAACTCGTTCGCCCGAATTAAAATCTAATTTTAATTCTGCGTCGAAATCTAATTTCGTATAATATATCAAATATATTATTTTAATCGATTAATTCCAAATTAATTGTTTCCTCTCTTTTAATGATATTTTATCCCAGATAAAATATCTCCGTAATTAATCCCAGATTAATTTTCTCTCTCATCATAATTAATCCCAGATTAATAAAGTGCGAGTCATACGTCATCGGTGAATCTTCGGGAAGCGACCCATAAGATCCCCGGATATGTTGGTAGTAAATTCGGTCGTCGGACTATCCGAACACGTAAGTACCTAGTACTACGTTTATACCGATTTACAAGACAAGGTTGGCTTCTAGCAAAGCGCCATGCCTACCCAATTCTCCAGAAACATGCTTACATGAATAAGCGATCTATATCAGGCGTAGTATATGTAGTATTGCGTATGTCGATCCAGTATCGGATGATCACGTGCTAGGCCTGGGGCTGGAATTGTGTCTGTCCCGTACGAAGCACATGTCGGATGTCTGGTAACTAGTCTCTATAATCAGATATACATGACCTTGTCATAATATCCCGATAGCTGCAGCATTTAAGAGAACCAGTCCCGTATCCTATGTGACCATCATCTCCACTATGACTGGAGTGATACTTCCGTCTTGAAATCACACCTAACACACTACGATTCTCGATATACCCAGAAGAGGCGTACACAGAAACCGGTTAAAGCCCTGGACGACCAAAACCAAAGCATATTGATTGTCGCAAGTATTAGCGGTACAAGTCTCAGGTTAAGACCAAATACACCTACCCTGATTTCGGACTTCCATAGACACATAGTCATACTACCAATGGAATTCCGAGGGGATCTATCCAGAGCGAAGCTGTTTCCCATACCATCGGTAAAACACAACCTCCTATTACACTTGCATGAGTATCCTATACCCAAATATATGAGAACTATGTCGTTATGCCCTCACAATGCGCACAAGTGTAATACTAGTATTTTACGTATTTATCGATGTCCAATCTCGATAATACTCTGACTAGGGATATTTAATGATTTATCCTTCGTGGACTGATACTGTCTCATATCATTCGCAATCCAAGAACAAATCATAGGGACCTCCTATCATTTATATCTCTTGGTGATCTAATCACAAATGATAAGAGTGCAATCTCCTTTCTCAGATAGTTAATTTGTACAACACCACCATGATCTGCACAAATAGTGACGCTATGGGTCAAAATTGTCCAACACAAAGACCCCTCACAACCAGAAGAAAACAAGTATAGATTGCCCTCAAACCGTGAGCAACAAACCCCAAAACAGCCCTCAAATCATGAGCAACAAACCTCAAATCAGCCCCCAAACTGTGAACTACAACAGCCTTAAATTACCGCAAAAATAGCCCCTGAAAAATCCCGCTGCATTACCATTAAATAGTCCACCGAACTGCACCCTAAGTACTGCAAAACAGTCCACCGAACTGCACCATAAATATCGTAAAATAGTCCACCGAACTGTACCGCTGAAAATCCAAAAATAGCAGTAAAAATAGTAAAAATAGCATCCCAAAACAGCGAAGCGACGAAGGAAAACATTGAATCAGCAAATCGGAAAAGTTACGGAGCATTAACCCTTTTGACGGTCGCGTAACGCACTTCCAAAAGTTGACTTAAAAGGATAGACCTGAGGGCACCCTTTTATTTATTCACGTTCATCTTTTAATTATTTATTAGTATTTCTTCGCATGCGTATTGTTGGTTCATGTATGTTATGGTTATGGGATGAATGATTTTGTGATATCTCTCGTGGTATATCAGATGGAAACCCAGACGTAAATTCCGTAGTCGAATCTGAATGGACGGTAGTGCGGTCTGAACTTGGGATACAATTCCACGTACTACTTGAGAAACGTACATATTTCGTTTTATCTAATCTTGTGTTTATCCATGGTTCATTAGAAATAGCACGTTATTTCCATGCATGATTTAGTTATTTCTTTCGCATTAGGAGCTTAATTATATCTCTTCAATGTTTATGTTTAGACAATTATTATTTATTTATGTTTCCGCATTTATCAATTTGATATGTTCATGAAATTGTGTGCTTGTCGTTATGTCGATTTACTTTTATGCATGTAAACTTAGATGTAGGTTTTACTCATATGTATGCAAACTTAGATATAGGTTGTATGCAAACTTCGATATAGGTTATTCTTGCATGTGTATGTTGCGTAGACTTGGTTAAATTATTGCACAAATCCGTTCATTACAAGTGGCATAAGTAAGGGACCATTCCGAACCCAACGGTTTGAGGTCTTCCCTTGCGAGGGTGAGTGCGGCCTTAAATCATTTCCCAGTTCACACTGGGTGGCGACTCTATTATTCTCCGGTTTAGTCCCCTGCGGGCTACTCCGTACTCCCGATCGGGCCGTGAGCCTAGAACAGTGTCACCGATTTCTGTGTCCTACAGTCTGGCGACTCCACTGGGGATAGAGAATCGGCCCTGAAATAATGTCTCGTAATGTTTGTGATTTTTACTTTATTTAATCGTGTCTACAATTGGGTTAAGACCAAGGGGTTTAACCAAAGGCATTATTAGAGTTGGGTAATGATTTGGTGTCTTCCTTCACTCACTACCTTTCATAGCCAAAAGGAAAAACTGTGAAGACCTCTAGATAATCATTTACTCAACGTTTACCATGATGGACTAATTTGGAGGATCTATTGTTTATTCCTGTCACCAAGGCGATAAGAGCCTAAGAGGCAAGGGTATTTAAGAGAGTTCGCTCCACCCTCCCTCTGGGAAATCTTCAATAAGAAATACATTTGACAGTCCATGTATCATCACTCGTTGGCACGTACCTTAGCGTATAAAAAAGGTGCGCTCATTTGGTCGTCCAAACCCTTGAGTGAGGAGACCTAGTTGTGGGCAACCCTTCACCGGCGGGAGCCTTTATCCATACTCCTATAAACCCGCATGTGAATCATAGTCATATATATCTTATAGAAGTTGCCCCTTTATGCTTTTGATAACCACATGCATATTATATCTCATACATCGCACGCATATCATGCATCTCATGCATACACGCATCATATTAACCCAGTGTCTTAAAAGCCATCATAAATATCCGTTGGGTTAGGAAAAAAGAAGACTTGTCAAGAAGAGTTTAATTGTCAATAAGAGTTTAGGAAACATGGATATTGGGGAAATGAAACCAAGGAACAGAAAAATTTACGGCAATGATAGAAAGACCATTGTGAAAAAAAAGAACAAAAAACAAGAGAAAAAAAAAGAAAAAAGAAAAATTGCTTGTTTTTAGTCCTTAATAGTTAGGCATAAGTCCGATGATAAAATCATTTGCTTTAGAGAGAAATCTTAGAAACGATAAACTCTTGATGTGCTTTTATCTGATATTTTGAGTAATTGATCTATGTTAGACTCGTAAGCACTTGATTATGGTTCTTAGTAGTGAAAACCTGAGTAGTTAGCAAAGTGACTAGTTGAAGAAATTGTAGGTCGGTGAATGACCGTTCGCCTAAATGTCTATACTGATTTACTTGTGTTATGATGTGTGGTATGGTTGAAAATAAAAGAAAATTCTCTAAAGAAAAGAATTAAACAACCTATAATCGATAAGTGTGAAGCTACCCATGGGCGAGTATTACGACCACCATGAGGAGAAATGCTACCTTAAAGGGTATGTGTGTTGAAAAAAAAAAGAGAAAAAGAAAAGAAAAGGAAAGGAAAAAAAAAAGTAAAAGAAGTTCAAAACGAAAAGAATAAAAGAGAGACAAAAGAGAAAGAAAATCATATCACATTGAGCACATAAAAGCAACTATATGGTATAATTGAGACATCTAGGTTGGTTTGACCCATCGATCCCAATTTTTGACAAAATCATTGAGTTGGCTTACCTGGGGATGAATCTGCAAAGGAACCTTTGCACACACACACTTTGAGTCTAGCTTATATCATTTATTCAAAGACTTGGATTTGAGTTGTATTGAATGTTTTGAAGGTTCTCTGGTTTCAATACTGGACATTCTTTGAGGGCAACAATATGTATAACTATTGGGACTATTTCGTAAGAGGCAGTGTAGTATGTTGGTATGGAACGTCACATCACATGATCTACGTTTACCTAATGCAAGATGCGAAGAACAGAAAGCTAAGTCAAGACTGGGGGCGACCAGTCTACCACCTCGTGAATAATGGATATAATGGGAACTTGAACCATGAGACAAAAAAGAACTGAACAATCACCAGAAAATAACCGGCAGAAGGAAATTATAAGCAGACCCAGATGTAGGACACAGAAACCGGCGACGCTGTTCTAGGATCGCGGCCTAGTCAGGAGTACAGAATAGCCCATGAGGGAGCTAAACCGGAGAAATAAAATAGAGTCACCACCCAGTGTCAACTGGGAAAATGATTTAAGGCCGCACTCACCCCTCGCAAGGGAAGACCTAAAACCGTTGGGTTCAGAATGGTCCCTTACTTATGCCACTTGTAATGAATGGATTTGTGCAATAATCTAACCAAGTTTTACGCAACAACAACCTACATCTAAGTTTTCATACTACCTATATCTAAGTTTGCATGCATACAAGTAAGTCGAAATAACGGTAAACACACAATTTCATGAACATATTAAATAAATAAATACGGAAAGATAAATAAACAATGACGGTAAAAGCATAAATATTAGAAGAGCTAACTAAGCATAATATAGGGAAAGAAATAACTAAGGAAATAAACATGCATAAAACATGATGAAAGGATTTATCCAGTGCGTGCGCGTTCATGTAGCATTCGTAAACGCGTTCGAGCGGTAAACATAATGCACGCGTTTGAGTAGCATTTGATAACGTGTTCGAACGTTAAACAGGATGTACACGTCCGAGTAGCGTTTGATAACGCATTCGAACGAGACGAGGTAGAATGCATACGTTCATTTAGCGTTTGATAACGCGTTCGAACAGAATCACAAAAATGACACCTCTACTCACATAAACACCTAAATAATGCATAAAATCACATAAACAGTAAATCATGCATAAAAAATAACATATTAAACAACTAAATCATACATAAAGGAAAATAACATACTAAACGATTAAATCAAGAATAAACATGAGATTGGATGAAACGAAATATGTGTGTCTCTCGAGTGGTACGTGGAGTTGTTTCCCAAGAACAGACCGCATTACCGTCCATTCGGATTCGGATACGGAATTTACGTCTGGGTTTCCATCCGATATACCACAAGAGATAACACATATATCATTCATCTCATGGCCACAACATTCATGAATCCACAATACACACGCGAAGAAATAATAACAAAAGAACAAGAATAAATTAAAAAAAATGTGCCCTAAGGTCTAACCTCTTAAGTCGTCTCTTGGAAGCGTGTTATGCGACCGTCGGAAGAGTTAATGCTCTGCAACTCCTCTGGTTCACTGGTTCATTGTTTTCCTTCGTTGCCTCGATATTTTGGGTTGTTGTTTCCTCTGTTTTGGGCTGCTGTTCTGCTATTTTTGGACTATTTAAAGGTGTAATTTAGAGGTGATTTAGGCTGTTGTTTGCGGTAATTGAAAGTTGATTCTCAAGGTGTGTTTTGCGGTAGTTTAGGTGCAGGTTTAATTTGCGATAGTTTTCAGAGGTGTTTTTATGCGGTGGTGAGGACAGGTTCTAGGGGGATTTGCGGTGATATTGTGGACTATTTCTGGGGTATGATTCTCGGTGATGTTGGCAGTTTAGAGGCTCGTGATTTGCGGCAGTAGAGTGCTGGTCTTGGTGGCCTCAGGCGTGAATGTGCATGGAGAATTTCTGTATGTTATTTGTGAATGTCCAGGGCTGTGAAGGGTTGGTTTAGTCTTCTTTTTATAGGCAAGGGTTGGGGTTATCCTTATGCTAATAGGGAAAGAATATTGTGTAATTATGAGGATATTTAATTTGTGTATCATAAGGAAATGATCTATTTAATTTAGGAAGGTAATTTGATTTAGTTTGATTTTATTTTATTTAGTTTAGGAATGAGATTTAATTTAATTAGGAATGTGTTTTATGGAATTTGATTTTATTCTTTTAATTCGGGAATGTGATTTAATTCAATTTAATTTGATTTCATTATTTTGGGAAGCTGATTTAATTGGATTTCAACATGTGTTTAATGTGTGAATTTATTATTTTGGATGTGTTTTAATGGGCTTGGGCGTGAGCTAAGGGGATTTGGGCGTGGGTTTGGTTCTTTTTGGTGGGCTTGGTGTGTGTTGCGGGGGTTTTGGGTCAAGTATGTGTTTTAAAACAGAAGTCCAACAAGCGAACCCACGGCTAAGCAAACGAATTTAGTCCAACAAGATATGGATTTTGACTTTTCCTTCCGACGTCCGTTTCCCGCGACTTCCAAAATTTAAAGAGGAGTGCCTCCGTACGAGACTCATCATCGGGACTTACATGCAAAAATGCAGTGCCTACACTAGGGGACGACCAGAGACATTTGTAGGCAAATGGCACCAAGGAGCACAAGGAAGGCTTAACCCATCGGAATAGGAAATACATCCATGCATACACGTCACATACACGCATTTTTTGTTTTGTTTTTGTTCGCAGGTTTTGAAGAAAAGGAAAAAGCGGCAAAGACTAACAGTTTCGGGAATAGATCCCAGGGACGAGGCCCACATTCTCATCAGTTTCGGGAAAGAATCCCAGGGTCGAGGCCCACACTATCAGCAGTATTGGGAATGAATCCCAGGGTCGAGGCCCACATTATCAGCAGTTTCGGGAATGAATCCCAGGGTCGAGGCCCACACTATCAGCAGTATTGGGAATGAATCCCAGGGTCGAGGCCCATATTATCAGCAGTTTCAGGAATGAATCCCAGGGTCGAGGCCCATGTTATCAGCAGTTTCGGTAATGAATCCCAGGGTCGAGGCTCATACTATCAGTAGTTTTGGGAATGAATCCCAGGGTCGAGGCCTATATTATCAGCAGTTTCGGGAATGAATCCCAGGGTCGAGGCACATACTATCAACAGTTTCATAAATGAATCCCATGACCGAGGTCCACACTATCAGCAGTTTCGGGAATGAATCCCAGGGTCGATGCCCACATTATCAACAGGTTCGGGAATAAATCCCATAATCTACACAGCTCGGGAACAAAGCCCAAGGAACAAAGCCCACTCTTAACACAGTTTGAGAAGAAGGCCTAGGGAATAAAGCCCACTCTTAACGCAGTTCGGGAACAAAGCCCATATTCAACACAGTTCGGGAACAAAGCCCATTTTCTACACAATTCGGGAATAAAGCCCAGGGAATAAAGCCCACTCTCTACACAACTCAGGAACAAAGCCCACAGTCAGCTCAATTTGGGAACAAAGCCCACTATCTACACAGCTCGGGAATAAAGCCCATGGAACAAAGCCCACATTCAGTACAGCTCGGGAATAAAGCCCACAGTCAACATAGTTCGGGAATAAAGCCCATGGAACAAAGCCCACATTCAGTACAGCTCGGGAACAAAGCCCACAGTCAATACAGTTCGAGAATAAAGCCCAGTGAACAATGCCCACTCTCTACACAGTCCGTGAACAAAGCCCAGGGAATAAAGCCCACATTCAGCACAGTTCGGGAACAAAGCCCACCATCAGTTCAGTTCAGGAATAAAGCCCACTCTCAGCATAGATCGGTAACAAATCCCACAATCAGTTCGGGAATAAAGCCCACTCTTAACAAAGCTCGGGAACAAAGCCCACTCTCCACACATCGGGAACAAGACCCGAAATTCAATTTGGGAACAAGACCCACAATCGGGAACAAGACCCGAAATTCAATTTGGGAACAAGACCCACAATCGGGAACAAGACACGCAATTCAATTTGGGAACAAGACCCACAATCGGGAACAATACCCGCAATTGAATTTGGGAACAAGACCCACAATCGGGAACAAGACCCGTAATTCAATTTGGGAACAAGACCCACAATCGGGAAAAAGACCTGCAACTCAATTTGGGAACAAGACCCTCAATTCAATTTGGGAACAAGACCTAAAATCGGGAACAAGACCCGCAACTCAATTTGGGAACAAGACCCACAATCGGGAACAATACCCGCATTTCAATTTGGGAACAAGACCCACAATCGGGAACAAGACCCGCAACTCAATCAGGGAACAAGACCCTCATCTCAATTCGGGAACAAGACCCTCATCACAATTCGGGAACAAGACCCTCATCTCAACTCAGTAATGGTTCAGGAATGGACCACCTCACAGTAACGGTTCGGGAATGGACCACCTCAAGTAACGATTCGAGAATGAACCACCTCACATCAGCTCAGTTCGGTAATGAATCCTAGAGATCACAACATCTTGTAGGGATGAACCTTAGGGGTCGCAGCACCTCACCACCAGATCAACTCAGCTTGAAATATCTCAGAACAACAGTAAGTCAGGTAGTAGCTGGCGAGCCAGGTAAGTAAAAATGCATGCATAATAATGATAGGATTGTCATTGTCACACACTGCACAAGTCCCATCAAAGTGGGGGTGACTATAGGCACTGTATTTTTGCATAAGACCATATGATGAGCCTCATATGGAGGCACTACCCTTTAAGTTGTGGAAGTCGCGGGAAACGGACGTCGGAAGGGAAAATAAAAAATCAATACCTTGCTGGATTTAATTCGTTTGTTTAGCCTCGGGTTCGCTCTATTAATCTCTATTTTAACTGTTAGACTTGGCCCAAAAATCCTTGTATCCAACACCAAGCCACACACCAAACCCACCAAAGAGCCATCCCACACGCCCACAAGCCTCCAAGCTCAATCCAAAAAAATATACAACATATTAAACACATGTTAAAATCCAAACAAATCACATTCCTAATTTAAATAAATCACATGCCTAAATTAAATAAATCAAATCAAATCTCCTAAATCCATTTCCTAAACTAAAACAAATCACTTTCCTAAAACTAAAGAAATCATTTCCTTATAACAAACTAATTAAATCTTCCCCATGATCACATAATCTCCATTTCCTACCCATACAAGGACAACCCTAACAAACTCTTATAAAAAGACACACAAACTAAAACCTTAGGGAGATAATTCACCACATTCACACCCCTCTCTCCTCTCTCTAAAATAGAACAACAACAATAACAAACCCTAACACAAACACCCGGGTCCTTCCTTCATCTCTCGACTCCCTCCATCTTCACGTCCTCTTTCTCCAGCGCAAAAAAAAGACCAACAACAAATCACAAAAGCACCATGACCACCTTCAACCTAAGGCCGAGACACACAGCAAACAAATCAACAAGTCACAAACTGCCCACCGACCAAGCTTATACACAACAACAAACACAAAACCAAGCCTCACAAACTGTCTACTGAATATAAGGCTGCCAACCAACACACTTCACTGTAAAAACTCGGCACCGGCCCACGTGGAAACCATAAACTGAAATAAATAACAATAAACGCACAAAGACCCCTCACCACCAGAAGCAAACACGTATAGATTGCCCTCAAACCGTGAGCAACAAACCTCAAAACAGCCCCCAAACCGTGAGCAACAAACCCCAAAACAGCCCCCAAACCGTGAACTACAATAGCCTTAAATTACCGTAAAAACAGCCCCTGAAAAATCCTCATGCATTTCCACAAAACAGTCCACCGAACTGTACCCTAAATACCGCAAATCAATCCACCGAACTGCACCCTAAATACCGAAAAATAGTCCACCGAACTACACACCTGAAAATCCAAAAACAGCAGCAAAAACAGCAGCCCAAAACAGCAAAACGACAAAAGAAAACATTGAATCAGCAAATCAGAAAAGTTGCGGAGCAATAACCCTTCCAACGGCCGCGTAACGCACTTCCAAGAGGCGACTTAAAAGGTAAGACCTGAGGGCACCCTTTTATTTATTCTCGTTCATCTTTTAATTATTTATTAGTATTTCTTCGCATGTGTATTGTTGGTTCATGTATGTTATGGTTGTGGGATGAATGATTTTGTGTTATCTCTCATGGTATATCGGATGGAAACCCAGACATAAATTTCATAGTCGAATCCGAATGGACGGTAGTGCGGTCTGAACTTGGGATACAATTCCACGTACTACTTGAGAAATGCACATATTTTTTTTTATTTAATCATGTGTTTATCCATGGTTCATTAGAAATAACACGTTATTTCCATGCATGATTTAGTTATTTCTTTCGCATTAGGAGCTTAATTATATCTCTTCAATGTTTATGTTTAGACAATTATTATTTATTTATGTTTCTATATTTATCAATTTAATATGTTCATGAAATTGTGTACTTGCTGTTATGTCAATTTACTTTTATGCATGCAAACTTAGATGTAGGTTTTAGTCCTATGTATGCAAACTTAGATGTAGGTTGTATGCAAACTTAGATATAGGTTGTATGCAAACTTAGATATAGGTTATTCTTGCATGTGTATGTTGTGTAGACTTGGTTAGATTATTGCACAAATTCGTTCATTACAAGTGGCATAAGTAAGGGACCATTTTGAACCCAATGGTTTGAGGTCTTCCCTTGCGAGGGGTGAGTGCGTCCTTAAATTAGTTCCCAGTTCACACTGGGTGGCGACTCTATTATTCTCCGATTTAGTCACATGCGGGCTACTCCGTACTTTCGACCGGGCCACGAGCCTAGAACATCATCGCCAATTTCTGTGTCCTACAGGAGGGTGGAGCGAACTCTCTTAAATACCCTTACCTCTTAGGCTCTTATTGCCTTGGTGACAGGAATAAACAATAGATCCTCCAAATTAGTCCAACACTTTAAATATTCTTTAAGGTAAGCTTTGAGTAAATGATTATCTAGATATCTTCACAGCTTTTCCTTTTGGCTACAAAAAGGTAATGAGTGAAGGAAGACACCAAATCATTATCTAACTCTAGTAATACATTTGGTTAAATTAACTTTAGTTTGGAAAGTTTTATTAACGCTTTGGTCCCACCCCACTTGTATCTTTTATAATGTCTTTTATTATAAACAAGTGATTTATATTTATTAGCCTTAAAGGTAATAAATCTCTAAGTTCATCACGGAATAATTACTTAGCTAAGGGATAAGCAATACACTCTCTATTTCCTTAGAAAGTCTCTAGATGCTTACACCCTAAAATAATCATGCCAATTCTAATCATACATAGAATCATCAAGCATATGAGTTTTAATATGTTGGAATTATTTTAGGCATTAAATAACTTTGATCAATATTTAATTATGATATTGCATTTTATTTTAATCAAATAAATTTACTATTCACGTTTTTTTACAGATGCGTGAACTTTAAATGCAATTTCAAAATTCAAATCTTAACCAAATCATGTAAAACTTGTACCTAAAATTAAATTCAGGGTGTTAGCTTTCCAACGAACTTTTACACACCCAAGTTTGAGTTCAAATGAGAGAGAACTAATCCAAACAAAAATAGCGCTCTGATACCACTGTTGGGAAGCGGCCGCGAGTGCGCAGCGGAAAATTAAATAAATTAAATTATGATGCCACTATCCCTTTGCCTAAGACCCATTTGTTTTCATTATTCTACAAGCCTAGGCATGTTACTATATATTCTAAGAATAAAAACTCATAAATATGCAAAGAACGTAAACCTAAACATGTTAACTATCATAAGAACTCTAATTAAAAAAAAAACAACTTACTTGAACCGAAGACTCCTCCAGTCCTCCCTCCAATCTACAAGCTTTTCTCGAACTCAGCAAGCTCTTCCACGTTCCAAAGATCCACCCAACTGTGTGGCCTCCAAAGATGCACACACCAAAGCCAAAACTCAACGGCAAGACTACGCCTTGAGTGCACGGTATTTTGCCCTTGGTGCTAGCCTATGCAAATGCCTCAAAACTTTTAACTCGGGGTTCCTCTAGTCAATTAGACTTAAGGATCCTCAAAATCAGTGGCTTACTCTTAAACTTTAGAGTTTCTCACTTATATAAACCCAAGATATGAAAGGTTTGGTGCAAAAATTTGTAAAGAATTCATTGGGTTTATATAGGTGCTCCAAAGAAAACAAAATTAATTAAGAATCTGATGTGGGATAAAAGCTAATTTAATCTTAGCCATTGGATCTTAATTTAGTGGTTTAATGAGATTATAAAACCCTAATAAGAGTTTGGGCCGAATTGGAATTCAAAACAAATAAAAAAATTTTATTATTCACGTTACTATTCACATTTTTATTTATTTATTTATTCATTACAATTCCCAAAGTTCCCCTATCGTCATTCACCAATCCATAAGCCACTATAGAACCTCATAAATGATATGTTCAATAATTAAACACATTGAACCATTTATGAACAATTCCTACAGCAATCATATATGCTGTTAAATTTGTACTGTGCACTGTTAACCATTGATTTCGACTTTATTGTGTGTGACCTTTTGGGTTCCCCTCAAGTTGGACATGAAATGAATCATGATAATTTAATCGAACATAAATTATCCTCCGATCATATTGTCGTTCGATTTCAATGACCAAGGTTGACATCTAGCAACATGCCAATACCCCTAAATGAGGAGGAAATATATATATACCCATTCTATATGCGATTTACATATAATACGGTCCCTCGCCTCACTGTATCCCCACCGTTTGACCTAGGGTATGGAAAGTGTCTACCCATATAGTCAAAGGTATGATGTTGACAGTATCATGAATCGTGCTAACCTAAGAATCTCACATAATTCTTCCACAGCGGCCACAGTCTCAAGCACTGATCACACATATCAACCCGCGAATTGGAATACTACTCTTATAAGAAAATATTATCTGAGAGAGTGGCGATTCTCTATTATATCTTTACAAACTTCATGTGTTTCAACAAATGACCCAATCATACCTTTATGACCGGATATTTTGAACCGGGGAAGGAGAATGTCAAAGTTATTTGATGTACACATAAGATTGTAAAGACCTCAAGTCTAAGGACTAGTCATACAATCGATACATGAAAGTTCTCACAGACACATGGGATAAACACTCCATGTGAAAACTTTCGGCGGTCAGTTCGATGGACACGAGCAACTCATGCATCCATGTGATACACCAAGAGGATGGATCTCCGCTAGTAGCCTATGAGATCGGCTACCCCACTTAAGGGCGGATCATATCATCATGCTAGTCTCTCCTCTTTGTGAACGCCCAGATTATTCACAAAACTATGACTAAGAACGTTTGAGAGTAATGATTCTCATAAGTCGTGGAATCCATCATCTTATTACTCCAAGGGCTTTATTACAGTGTTTGATGATTCATATAATTTATGTAAGACACCTATAATAAAGATTTCCATTTTATTAATTAATGAAAATATTACAAATACATGTACATATAGCCCATCCACAAGTTGGGTATAGGGCATATCCCTAACAATAATTATATCATTTAGCCTTGCTGTTCGTAAGGGTAATTTTATTAACTCTTGAGTATCTTTAATTCCACGGGTCTATCATTTTATTCTCTCACAAATTTCTACTGATATAGGTCGGGTCTATGGATTCTCACTAGTTCTGTGATCTTTCTCTTCTTGGCTTGGGTTAAGTCTTTTTTTCCACCCTTTAAAACTTTCTTAGTTTTCATCTGGGTGATATATCATTTAGTATTTTCTATCTCTTACTTTGGATAAATTCTTATCGAAATTCTTTACTGTTATCTTTTTCTAGTGCTGGTACAAGGTGGGGTAGAAGTCTATATCTCAATGGGTGTTGGCATACTTGTTCTAATACTTTGTGTCCTGGTAAAATCCACCACTTATATAAATTAGGTATGAGTTAGATTTTATCTGAACGACTCCTATAACTGATATTACCGAGGGGTAAGAATCTGTGTATTTTAGTGTTGTATCTATATCGGGTTTCTTAGGGTAGGGTAATGTAATCATTTCTGCTCATGTCTTTCCTTTACTTACTTTTATGCCTGGGTTTGGGAATATGTACTCTCTTTTTAACATATTTAATTCCTCGGGATTCCATGTCTAACTCTGATTTATCCCCTCTTATGTTTCTTACTATTCTTTTGCTAGTCGGAGGACTTGTCATCTATACAAGGTATTCCATGCTTATTGATTTAATTTAAAGGAGTTGCTTAAGGAAGGGGAGATTCTTGTGAAAATGAGGAAACTTTACATAGGCCTAGTTGACATTCTTACTCTTACTCAGACTTGATGTATTACTTCTTACTATTACATGTTCTAGAAATCTCTTTATCATCTACTTTTATATCTTTCCCACTTACTGTCTCTTGGTTGCTTGAGTATCTATTTATTTTTTCTTACTTTTCTTATATCTTTCTTTTCCCACTCCTTTACGTAACTTTTCCTGGGACTCTACTATATGTTTTCCCAACTTGTCTTGAACTTCGGCTATTAGGCAAGGATTACTACTAAGAATCCTTAACTAGAACAGTAATTTTAATTACTTTTTACTATGAAGAGAATTCAAATAACTTAGGAGTTCTTACTTACCTGTCTATAGAGCTTGAGGGCGTACTCGATGATCGGATACTGGAGAGGTAGTGCCTCATATACTAGTATCTCAGGCATACTACGTATACAATACCCCAACACTCTACCCACTGTAGTCACTGACTCCATAGACCATGCTCTGATACCATCTTTGTAACATCCTTAATCCGGGAGATGTTACTGGCAGTGAATAGGCCATATTATCCCTATAAGCCACTGACTTCTTAACTACAAGCAATGTTAATATTTATCTCAATATTATTTCATATATGAAACCAATGCCCAAATCCTTAACATGGTAACGTAAAACAAAACATACATGACTGTACAAACAATATCATATTTTTAATAACACTATACATGAAAATTTATAAACAACTCTGTTATACAAAATTTCTAAAACTGGACTTTATTTGACTCGACTTTTGACTAGACTTGGTGGATCGAACACCCTAGTGACTGCCATTAGTATCTATCCTCCCGAGCTCGTCTTTCATGAACCTGCAAAATAAATCACTGGGAGTGGGGGGGTTAGATCGTTGAATGATCTAAGTGAGTGGACAGTTTTATAAATCAATACTAAAATGCTTTTGAAAATACATGGTTCTAAAGCCAATTTCATCTTAAATCATCTTTTCTGAAATCTCTTCTATTATTTTAAAATAACTTTCTTTCTGGAAAATTTTTCTGATGTCTGTTTTGAAAATCTGGTTCTGAAAACCTGCATCTGAAAGATCTGTTCTGAAAACTTATTTCTGAAATATCCGTTTCTGAAAACTATTTCAAAAAACGATCTCTGAAAATTATTTCTAAAAACTGGTCTATGTCTTTGAAAACCTGACACATGGGGGTGTTATGTATCGTCGTCACCCCATACGTCTAACTAGTGCTAGGAGTGTAAATCCATGTGTAACATCCCCGATCCGGGAGACGCTACCACCAGGAATAGGCCGTACTATCCCCCTGAGCCACTGACTTTCTAACTATGAACAACACTGATATTCTTTCTCAATCCAAAATTTTATGTATGGGACCATTGCCCAAACTTGACAGTATGATATGCAAGTTTAACATCAATAATTGTATACTCAATAACACTTTCTTTTGTAACTATATTGATATACATTTTATCCTTATACAACGACTGACCAAAAACTTGACCGGCATTTTCACACGCGTATAACGCAAGCGCACGTATTGTTCAAGTAGTATAAAAGTATCGATCCCACGAGGACTTAAAACCTTTTTTTTTATCAATTTATGAAGTTAAATGTTTACAAGTATCTAATGGATTGATTGTTTGATTGGGTGGTGACTTTAAAACTTAAAACAAGTAAATAAAATTGCTTGAAAGTAGATTGAAGAAAATTCAAATTTATAAAACTATCCAGGGTTGTGATTTCTTCCAATATCTTTTAAAAGATGGAGTGGTTACTTTATGTTGTGTAATACATTTGGTTATTAACCTGGAACACGAAATTATGTAAAAGCCTCTTCCGATGGTCAGATACAAATACCCAGTGTAACTTAATTAATCATATTCCTATGTCAACCAAGTTATCTGAATTCATTAAGATTAAGTTCCAATTATGGCTACCCCCACCCGACAGGTATATTTCTATCCTCTAAGGAAATCTATTAAAGGGTTATCTATCCTCAAGGAAGATCGTGGGCTATTGAGTCTAGGGCTTAAACCAAAAATCCATTTTCCAAGTTCATTTCAAGTTTACCGAATCAATCTTATTAATGGCCAGTTAACAAGATACATTAAGACTAAGGCTCAATAAATAAACCTTTATATTACCCAAACCGTAATTTCACCTCTTATAAACTGGTGTTATTGGACTTCATCGCAACCCCATATAACTAACTTAGTTACGACACATAACTAGGGCTGGTAAAAACCTAAATAAAATAAAAGACATAAAGTAAATTGCTGGAAATTAAAAACTGAAAAGTAAATTGCTGAAAGTAAATAAAGTAAAAGTACAATAAAAGAAAATGTTTGGGGATTAGAGGATCCACTTTTATTACTACTATTTTAGATATCTCTCTTAATATAATATATTAACTTTGTGTGATAATTACAAACCAGCTATATAGGCGGTATCCTGATTAATTCAAATTAATAATTAATTACCGACCGACCAATCAGGCGGTATCCATGCTTAGTCACGTTAAAACCAATTTATAATTAATTACCAACCGACCAATATGGCGGTATCCTCGTTAATTCATATTTTAAATAGTTATTATTTTATAATTATGG
This sequence comes from Zanthoxylum bungeanum, assembly GCA_019454045.1. Lineage (NCBI taxonomy): Eukaryota > Viridiplantae > Streptophyta > Magnoliopsida > Sapindales > Rutaceae > Zanthoxylum > Zanthoxylum bungeanum. The sequence goes on from SKCR01040994.1 coordinate 234,100, forward strand.
GAGATTAATCTAAATAACAATAATAAAAGCTTTACCTTTTACCCCAGCAAGGGGGAGTTACCTCCTCATTGCTTGAAAAGTAAAACTGAAAAAGTAAATAAAGGAAAGTACTGTGTGTAGGGAAAAGAAATCGGCGAGGTTATTCCAGGCTCGCGGCCCGGTTGGGAGTACGGAGTAGCCCGCGGGGGACTAAACCGGAGAAATAAAATGGATTCGCCACCCAGTGTGAACTGGGAAATGATTTAAGGCCGCACTCACCCCTCGCAAGGGAAGACCTCAAACCATTGGGTTCGGAATGGCCCCTTACTTATGCCACTTGTAATGAACTGATTTATGTAATAATATAACCGAGTCTATGCAACATATCCTACATCTAAGTTCGCATACAACCTATATCTAAATTCGCATACAACCTATATCTAAATTCGCATACAACCTATATCTAAGTTCGCATACAACCTATATCTAAGTTTGCATACATAAAAGTAAATCGGAATAACGGCAAGAACACAATCTCATGAACACATGCGTGAACGTTTCCTCAAGCGGTACATGGAGTTGTATCCCAAGTACATACCGCACTACCGTCCATTCGGATTTGGCTACGGAATTTATGTCTAGGTTTCCATCTGATATACCATGAGAGGCAACACTCAAGCATTAACATAATGCAATCATGAACCCAATGTTGACATACATGAAATATGACAATGCATATAACTATAAATAACCGAAGAGACAAATATGCGAAATAACAAGGAAGGTAAATAACACAAAACAAATGCGGAACAATAAAACAACAATAACTGGAAATTAAATGCCAAATAATAAAAGACTAATAATACGATATAAAAGTGGAACAATAAATATGTGACCAAAGAATTTGGCCGTTTTCAATATAGGACTTCGCATACCCGGTTGGACGTATTCCACGTCAAACCAAGCATGCCGTGTCCGGGATAACAAAATAAATTATAACAAAGGGTGCCCTCAGGTCTTACCTTTTAAGTCGCTTTCCGGGAGTGCGTTGGGACGTCGCCGGAAGGGTTAACGCTTCACTATTTTTCTGGTTTTCTGGTTCACTGTTTCGCTCACTGTTTCGCTGTTTCATCCATACTTTCCTCACTATTTTTGACGTATTTCACTATTATTTGCGTGTCTGTTTCGGTCGCTGTTTTGGGGTGAAATTTGGACTGTTTTGGGGTATTTTTTTGGGACTGTTTTGGGTGTGATTTAGGGACTGGTTTGGGTCAGTTTCTTGTTCGGTTATGGGGCTTATTTTGTCGGTCTGTAGTTCACGGTTTGAGAGTTGTTTTGTTTACCTAGGGTTCACGGCTCACTGGCTATTTGTTATTATTTATTTCAGTTGGTGGAGATTCTTGTTTCTTTGATCGGTTATGGCTATTTGTAGTGGTGTCGGTTATAGTCTGTGAGTGAATGGCTGGTTTGATTTGTGCGTGGCTGTTTGGTTGCATGGAGTGAGAAGCGAGGATCTTTGGTTCACGTGTGCATGGTGGCTTGGCTGCTGTCGAGTGAGAGAGAGTGGAGCGTGGCTAATCTGTAACTTGGGTGTTGGTGGGTAGTTTAACTTTGGTTTTTGTAGCTTTGCGTTTCATTTTTCTGTTAAGGTCAGTTTGTGAATGGTTTGCGTGAAGTGTTGTTGCTTTGTGGATTATGTGTATTGTGCGTGAAGCGGGGTTGTGTATTTTAGGGTTTATTGGTTTTCATGCGTAAGTGTAGAGAGGGAGAAGAGAGGCTCTAGGGTTTTCCGAGATGAGAGAGGTGAGAGGGGAAGGTTTTGTTTTGTTTTTGTGTTTGGGCGTGGGTACTAGGGTCCTCAAGGGTTTGGTTTAGGTATCTTTTTATAGGAGAGGGTTGAGGTTGTCCTTGTATGGGTAGGGAAAGAATATTGTGTAATTATGGGGGGTATCTCTAATTAGTGTGTCATAAGGAAAAGATCTATTCACTTTATGAAGGTAATTCATTTGATTTGATTTCATTTAGTTTAGGCATGTTATTTAATTTAATTAGGAATGTGATTTATGGGATTTGATTTGATTTCATTTAGTTCGGGAAAGTGATTTGATTTGATTTCTTTAATTCGGGAAGGTGATTTATTTAGATTTTAACTTGTGTTTGAATATTTTTGGATATGATTTAATGGGCTTGGAGGCTTTATGGGTGTGTGGTTGGTTCTTTTGGTGGGTTTAGGCGTATGGCTTGGTGGTGTGTAGGCTTGGTGTGGATTGCGAGGGTGTTGGGCCAAGGATAAGTTCTAAAACAGAGGTCCAACGAGCGAACTCGAAGCTAAGCAAACGAATTAAATCCCACAAGGTATTGATTTCTGAATTTTCCCTTCCGACGTCCGTTTCCCGCGACTTCCGCAACTTAAAGGGTAGTGCCTCCATGTGAGACTCATCATCTGGACTTATATGCAAAAATGCAGTGCCTACAGTTGCCCCCATTTTCATGGGACATGTGCAGTGTGGACAATGACAATCCTATCAAAGTTATGCATGTATTTTTTACTTACCTGGATCGCCAGCTACTGCTTGACTTGCCTGTTGCTTCGAACTGAGTTGATCTGGTGGTGAGGTGCTGCGACCCCTGAGGTTCATCCTTGTAAGATGCTGCGATCTCTAGGAATCACTACCAAACTGAACTGATAAGAGTTAGTCCCCTTCCGAACCTTGCCCTATTTCCGGAGCGCCATTTTCGTCGTACTAAACCTCATTCCTGAGGCGTCGCGGTTGTGATAGTTGTGGTCCCCTTCTGAACCTTGCTTTATTTCCGGAGTGCCATTTTCAGCATGCTAAACCTCATTTTCGAGGCGTCACTAATGTGATAGTTTTGGTCCAGTTCCGAACCTTGCTCCATTTCTAGAGTGTCATTTTCGGCATGCTAAACCTCATTTCCGAGGCGTCGCTGATGTGATAGTGGTCCATTTCCGAACCGTGCTGAATTTCCGGAGTGCCATTTTCGGCATGCTAAACCTCATTTTCGAGGCGTCGCTGATGTGATAGTGGTCCATTTCCGAACCGTGCTCCATTTCCGGAGTGCCATTTTCGGCATGCTAAACCTCATTTTCGAGGCTTCGCTAATGTGTTAGTGGTCCATTTCCGAGCCGTGCTCCATTTCCGGAGTGCCATTTTCGGCATGTTAAACCTCATTTCCGAGGCGTCGCTGATGTGATAGCGGTCCATTTCCAAACCGTGCTCCATTTCCAAAGTGCCATTTTCGGCATGCTAAACCTCATTTCTGAGGCATCGCTGATGTGATAGTGGTCTATTTCCGAATCGTGCTCCATTTCCAGAGTGCCATTTCCGGCGTCTAATGTGGGCCTCGACCCTGGGACTCATCCCCAAAACTGATATTGATGTGGGCCTCGACCCTGGGACTCATCCCCAAAACTGATACTGATGTGGGCCTCGACCTTGGGACTCATCCCCAAAACTGATACTGATGTGGGCCTCGACCCTAGGACTCATCCCCAAAACTGATGCTGATGTAGGCCTCGACCCTGGGACTCATCCCCAAAATTGATACTGATATGGGCCTCGACCCTGAGACGCATCCCCAAAACTTATACTGATATGGGCCTCGACCCTGGAACTCATCCCCAAATCTGATACTTCTGTGGGCCTCGACCCTGGGACTCATCCCCAAATCTGATACTGCTGTGGGCCTCGACCCTAGGACTCATCCCCAAAATTGATGCTGATGTGGGCCTCGACCCTGGGACTCATCCCCAAAACTGATACTGATGTGGGCCTCGACCCTGGGACTCATCCCCAAAACTGATGCTGATGTGGGCCTCGACCCTGGGACTCATCCCCAAAACTGATGCTGATGTGGGCCTCGACCCTGGGACTCATCCCCAAAATTTATACTGATGTGGGCCTCGGCCCTGGGACTCATCCCCAAAATTGATACTGCTGTGGGCCTCGACCCTAGGACTCATCCCCAAAATCGATACTGATGTGGGCCTCGACCCTGGGACTCATTCCCGAAATATGGGCCTCGACCCTGGGATTCATTCCCGAAACTACTGATGGTGTGGGCCTCGACCCTGGGATTCATTCCCCAAACTGCTGATAGTGTGGGCCTCACCCTGGGATTCATTCCCGAAACTACTGATGATGTGTGCCTCGACCCTGGGATTCATTCCCCAAACTGCTTGTCTTTGCCGCTTTTTCCTTTTCTTCAAAACCTGCGAACAAAAACAAAACAAAAAATGCGTGTATGTGACGTGTATGCATGTATGCATGGATGTATTTACTATTCCGATGAGTTAGGCCTTCCTTGTGTTCCCCGATGCTTCTCGCCTACAAAAATCTTTAGTCGCCCCCTGGGCCTGCTTTCTGCCAACTCTCTTCTAGTGATTGTTCAGTTTCCTTTGGTCCTATGACTCAATATCTCTTTTTGTTCCTGATTCGCGATGTGGTAGACTGGTCGCCCACAGTCTTGATTTAGCTTTCTGCTCTTCGATGTTTGCACTAGGTCAATGTGGACTACATGATGTGTCACTCCATATCATCATATTGTATTACATGCTACGAAATAGTCCCAATAGTTACACATATTATTGCCCTCAAAGAAATGCCCAGTATTGAAACCAGAGAACCTTCAAAACATTCAATGCAACTCAAATCTAAGTCTTTGAATAAATGATCTAAGCCAGACTAAAAGTGTGTGTGTGTGTAAAGGTTCCTTTCCAGATTCATCCCCAGGTAAGTCAACTCGATGATTTCGTCAAAAAATTGGGATCGATGGGTCAAACCAACCTAGATGTCTCAATTATGCTGTAATTGCTTTTTTGTGCTCAATGTGGTATGGTTCCCTTTCTATTTTGTCTCTCTCTTTATTCTTTTCATTTTGAACTTCTTTTTTTTCTTTTCTTTTTCCTTTTCTTTTTTTTCTTTCTTTTCTTTTTTTTTCCAACACACCTACCCTTGAAGGTAGCATTTCTCCTCATGGTGGTCCTAAGACTCGCCCATGGGTAGCTTCACGCTTATCGGTTATAGGTGGTTCAATTATTTTCTTTAGAGACTTTTCTCTCATTTTCAACCATACCACACATCATAACATAAGCAAATCAAGATAGACATCTAAGCAAACGGTCATTAACCGACCTACATTTTCTTCAACTAGTCACCTTGCCAACTACTCAGGTTTTCACCGCTAAGAACCTATAGTGAAGTGCTTACGAGTCTAACATAGATCAATCACTCAAAGTATCAGATAAAAGCACATCAAGAGTTTATCGTTTCTAAGATTTCACCCTAAAGAAAACGATTTCATCATTGGACTTATGCATAACTATTAAGGACTAAAAACAAACAATTTTTTTTCTTTTTTTTCTTTTCTTTTTTTTCTTTTTTTTTTGCTGAAGGCCCCCAAATGGTCTTTCTATCCTTGCCGTAAAGTTTTTTGTTTCTCGGCTTCCCTTTCCCGATATCCATGTTCGCTAAACTCCTTTTGACAAGTCTTCTTTTACCCCTAACCCAACGGATATCTATGATGGCTTTTCAGACACAGGGTTAACATGATGCGTGTATGCATGAGATGTATTAGATGCGTGCGATGTATGAGGTATAATATGCATATGGTTATCAAAACAGATATCGGACTCATGCTTCTGACATATTTGTATCATGTTTGGATCTTCTAAGTACATCAAGGTTTTCATACAAGTTGTCCCATTATCATTTTAAAGCATTCAATCACATTATTGCGAGGTGCAAACTTGTCCCAGATGAAAAATGCCCAACAGGTTTACACTTTTGCGATAATATGGAAATGATATGGGGCCCAAACACAAAGTGGCCTATCGGCATTTTAGAAACTTTTGACCCAATCGTCATAAGACACAAACTCGTCCCAGTTTAAATGGCCCAACAAGCTCACATCTCATGACAAGAAGTCCAACTGAATCCAAATGATGATGGTCCCAAACACAAGCAAAAATGGTGGCTTCTATAAGTCATACAACTATGGTTCACATGCGAGTTTGTAGGAGTATAGACAAAGGCTCTCACCGGCGAAGGGTTGCCCACAATTAGGACTCCCCACTCAAGGGTTCGAGCGACCAAGTGAGCGCACCTTTTTTATACCTTAAGGTACGTGCCAACGAGTTATGATGCGTGACTGACTGTAAATGGATTTCCCATTGAAGATTCCCTAGAGGGAGGGTGGAGTGAACTCTTTTAAATACCCAAGCCTTTTAGGCTCTTATCGCCTTGGTGACAGGAATAAGCAATAGGTCCTCCAAATTAGTCCATCACAGTGAGCTTCGAGTAAATGATTATCTAAGTGCTTTCATAGCTTTTCCTTTCAGCCATAGAAAGGTTGTGAATGAAGGAAGACACCAAACCATTACCTAGCTCTAATAGTTCCTTTGATTAAACCCCTTCAACCCACGGTAGACATGGTTAATTAAAGCACAAATCACAAACATTACAAGACATTATTTTGGGGCCGATTTTCTATCCCCAGTGGAGTCGCCAGACAGTAGGACACAGAAATCGGCGACGCTATTCCAGGCTCGCGGCCCGGTTAGGAGTACGGAGTAGCCCACGGGGGACTAAACCGGAGAAATAAAATGGATTCACCACCCAGTGTGAACTGGGAAATGATTTAAGGCCGCACTCACCCCTCGCAAGGGAAGACCTCAAACCGTTGGGTTTGGAATGGTCCCTTACTTATGCCACTTGTACTGAACAGATTTATGTAATAATATAACCGAGTCTACGCAACATATCCTACATTTAAGTTCACATACAACCTATATCTAAATTCACATACAACCTATATCTAAGTTCGCAAGCATAAAAGTAAATCGGAATAACGGCAAGCACACAATCTCATGAACACATGCGTGAATGTTTCCTCAAGTGGTACGTGGAGTTGTATCCCAAGTACAGATCGTACTACTGTCCATTCGGATTAGGCTACGGAATTTATGTCTGGGTTTCCATCTGATATACCACGAGAGGCAACACTCAAGCATTAACATAATGCAATCATGAACCCAATGTTGACATACATGAAATATGATAATGCATATAACTATAAATAACTGAATAGACAAATATGCGAAATAACAAGGAAGGTAAATAACAGAAAACAAATGCGGAACAATAAAACAACAATAAACGGAAATTAAATGCGAAATAATAAAAGACTAACAATACGAAATAAAAGCAGAACGATAAATATGTGACCAAAGAATTTTTTCGATTTCAATATAGGACTTCGCATTCCCGGTTGGACGTATTCCACGTCCAACCAAACATGTTGTTTCCATGATAACAAAATAAAATATAACAAATGGTACCCTCAGGTCTTACCATTTAAGTCGCTTCCCGGGAGTGCGTTGCGACGTCGCCGGAAGGGTTAACGCTTCACTTTTTTGATGTTTCATCCGCGTTTTCCTCACTGTTTTTTTCGTATTTCACTGCTGTTTACGTGTCTGTTTCGGGAATGAGTGCTAGGGGAAGGTTTTGTTTTGTTTTTGTGTTTGGGCGTGAGTGCTAGGGTCCTCAAGGGTTTGGTTTAGGTGTCTTTTTATATGAGAGGGTTGAGGTTGTCCTTGTACGGGTAGGGAAAGAATATTGTGTAATTATGGGGGGTATCTCTAATTAGTGTGTCATAAGGAAAAGATCTATTCACTTTAGGAAGGTAATTCATTTGATTTCATTTCATTTAGTTTAGGCATGTGATTTAATTTAATTAGGAAGATGATTTATGGGATTTGATTTGATTTCATTTAGTTCGGGAAAGTGATTTGATTTCTTTAATTCGGGTAGGTGATTTATTTAGATTTTAACATGTGTTTAATGTGTTTGAATATTTTTGGATGTGATTTAATGGGCTTGGAGGCTTTATGGGTGTGTGGTTGGTTCTTTTGGTGGGTTTGGGCGTATGGCTTGGTGGTGTGTGGGCTTGGTGTGGATTGTGGGGGTGTTGGGCCAAGGATAAGTTCTAAAACTGAGGTCCAACGAGCGAACCCGAAGCTAAGCAAACGAATTAAATCCCACAAGGTATTGATTTCTTAATTTTCCCTTCCGACGTCCGTTTCCCACAACTTAAAGGGTAGTGCCTCCATGTGAGACTCATCATCGGGACTTATATGCAAAACTGCAGTGCCTACACTGTGCGTAAAAGTAAATTACGGAAAGTAAAAATTGAAAATTAAAGAAAAGAAAGTGTGAAAGCGGAAATTAATTACTGAAAGCTGTAAATAAACAAACAAGATACAATCTTCTTAGTTATTCTTAAGGAATTTCAAAGAAGAAAGTGTGAATTTACAAATGAAATGGTTTGGTATTTATAGGCAAAATTTTGCCTCAATCAAATCATCCACCAAATCCATTATTAATTGCTCCTCTAATTGCTCCACCAAATCCATTATTAATTGCTCCATTAATTGAAAATGACTTTAATAATTACGCATAACACACTTATGGATGTTTCATCAATTTTATCATGCAATCTTCCGAATTCGAAATTATTTTATTCTTTAAAGTTGTAGATATTTGAGTCTTCTTTAATCTGGAACCTGAATTAGCACAATCCGATATTGGAGTAAAACGTTATGCCCAAAATACGACATTTGGGTAAAATTGGAATTTCCGAAACTGCACTTCGTTAGAACGCCCTTTCAAGTTTCCAATCTCCAAAATTAATATGTAAAGTCCAATGTTTGCCCTTTTTTGACCCACATTTCATCCTAAATGATTTCATTGGGTCCCAATATTATGTTATCTGCAAAATAAAGTAAAACACATCAAAACGTTCATCAAACCCGAGAAACTAAACAAAATATTAAGTAAAAGGGGCGGTAAATATTGATATATTTTCCGCTCATCACACGATACCAATGAATGATACATGACTTCTCTTTAACTCCAACTGGACTATCTCTCTGACTTGACCCAGTGGACTCCATACCCTAGTGACTGCCATCAGTATCCATCCTCCCAAGCTCGTCCTCTGAGTAACCTGCAAAACAAAGAAACTGGGAGTGGGGGCGTTAGATCGTTTGAACGATCTAAGTGAGTGGATAATTTAAAAGTAGATACTAAAATTTCTTTTAAAAGTCCATGGTTTTAAAATCATTTTCATCTCAAATCAACTTTCCTGAAATCTCTTCAATTAATGGAAAACCACTTTCTTTTGGAAAACTCTTCTAAAGTTTACTTTTGAAAATCTGGTTCCAAAAACCTGTATCAGAAAAGTCTATCCTGAAAACTATTTCTAAAGTATTGGTTTCTGAAAACTGTCTCTATAATCTGTATCTGAAAAACTATTTCTGAAAATCAATCTCTATCTTTGAAAAACTTGACGTATGAGGGCGTTACGTATCGCCGTCCCTCAAAGCATGCCACTCATGTCCTTGAAACTAGTGGTCTTATGGCGTTACGTATCGTTGTCCCCCAAGCCACTGAACTAGAACTGGGGTGTGAATCTATGCTACCCTCCAAGCTCTGAAACTAGATCTAGGGGCATCTGTCATCCTTAGTCCTAAACTAGGATTTGGGGGTGTTACGTATCGTTGTCCCCCCAGTCATCTACATGTGCACATGTCATCCGTCAATTCCATGTCTGTATCAAGTTACATACTGAGGTGGGTTTTTGCCCCATGCCTCGAAAACATAAAACTCATGCTTTGAAATCATCCATTTTAAAAGATCATTAGACGAAAAGTAACTGAAATCAGATTTTCATTAACGCCCTAAATGCGAGAAAATAAGTCTGTCATGTAAAATAACAAAATGAAAATCAACTTAAAGGGAAAGTGTCCACTCATTGGTTTGAAATTTGGCTGGCGTAACGTCACTACGACGAAAGGATTTGTAGTTCCTGTGATAACATTTAATGGCAACTTAGTTAGAATATATATCTACAATTCATTTCGAAACTATTATCGCTACAATGGGTTTTTCAACTATTTCAAGGTAATTTACGTGTATATATGATGATAAGTCTTTCGGGTGGTCTTTAATATCTTGAGTCGAAACCGAATTGGTTAAAAAATATCCTGGAAAATGGCCACGCGTCGCGACGCGCACAAGACAAAATCAAATTGGGGTTTATTTTCTAGAACACGTCGCGATACATGGTGCTTTGCATCGGGACGTGAGGCCAAATTCAGAGCCTAATAACAACCTTTTTAAGCTTCACTTGCTTCACTACATTTTCCACACTAAAACCTTCATATAAACACCACTTTAACTACACTATGCATATTCAAGAGGCATTTCCAACCCCAATTTATGGACCAATTTATCAATAACACATAAGAAGCAAATTCAACTTCCCCCCTCCATTACATTCACATGCTACTTTCCATAACACATGCTAACAACCCATTTAAAGTCAATTTACCAATCCCAAATTCTAGGGTTTATAAGGTGTGAATTGGGGCTCTATATTCTTTATTCAAAATTGAAAAATTGAGAAGATAGGAAGAGAATTGAAGCTTACTTGACCATTAAAACTTGTGAGCTCATCACCATTCCTTCATTATTTTCATGGAAATGAAGAATAATTTGAAGATTTTTCCCCAACTTCAAGCTCACGTTTTTCACCTCTTAAGGGATGCATGAATAATGTCTTATTTATAGACAAGGTGGCTGATTTTTGTGATCAAAGGAGTGGTTGAGATTTTATCACATGTCCATTTCTAGTCCCTTCTCGAAATTACTATAGCAGTTATAGAAATTATGATTTTTGACCTACTTTAGGTTCGTATTTGGAAAAATATTCAACTCAATAGTTATAGGTCATGATATTAGATTTTCATCGATATAAAATTCATAAAAATCAGAGTTTTTATGATATAGTTATGGCCCAAATACTATAGGCTGTTCGGAATGAAATATTCTACCGTCATGTATTGGAATCTCGAAAAATATCAATTATCCCCAAAATTATTTCATGAGCGTATATGTGTCCCACATAACTATATTATGTAACATTTATCTCAGAATGAAACAGTAGTCGAGATCACCGGTCGACGAGATTACCGGTCGTTACACCATGACATTGGGGTATTACGTATCATCGTCCCCCAAAACATGCCACGCATGTCCCTGAAACTAGTGGTCTTAGGGCGTTACGTATCATCGTCCCCAAGCCACTGAACTAGAACTGGGGGTGTGGATCTATGCTACCCTCCAAGCTCTGAAACTAGGATCTAGGGGCATCTGTCATCCCTAGTCCTAAACTAGGATCTGGGGGCATTACATATCATCGTCCCCCCAGTCCTCTATATGTGCACATGTCATCTGTCAATTTCGTGTCTGTATCAAGTTACATACTAAAATTTAAAGAAGAGTGTCCACTCAACTTTCTCAAACGTAGCTTAAAACATGATCTTTCATGAAATAACTACAATAAAAATCAACTAACGCCCTAGAAGCGTAAAAATACGTCTGATATTTAAAATAACACAATAAAAGTCAACATTAAAGAAGAGTGTCCATTCACTGGTTTAAAATTTGGCTGGCGTAACTTCACTGCGCTGAAGGAATTTATGGCTCCTACGATAACCTTTAATGGGAAACTTAGTTAGAATACATAACATAGAATACATTCCAAAACTATTATCGCTACAAGGGGTTTTTCAACTATTTCATGGTAATTTATGTGTATATAAGATGATAATAAGTCATTCGGGTGGTCTATAATATCCTGAGTCGAAACTGGATTGGTAAAAATATATCATGGGAAATGACAACGGCTGAGACAGCGAGTTGTTTTTGGCGACGCGACCTGAAAAAGGCCGAGATAGAGAGCTGTTTTTAGTTTGCAATCGCGACGTGAGGTGTTTTATGTCGCGATGCTAGGCCAGTTTCAGGGCCTAAAATCAACCTTTTCATGTCTATATTGCTCCAAACACATTTCCCTCATTTCAACACTAACACTATTGCACAAACAACTCTTTAGACTATCACGTTCATCCTCCATACTCCAAATACCATTTTCCTAACATCCTTTATGTCATAATCTCAATTTAAAGTCACTACCTAATATTTCCTAATTCTTAAACATCTTCCAACAAAATCAATTTCATAGTTTGCTATCTATCTCAATGCAATTATTATCATGCGAATAAAACTACCATAGCATTCTTCTTCTTCTTCTTCTCTAAATAGGTTCGGAGTTACTATTCATCCGAATTTTGTTATCTATATTTTCAACCTATTTATGGTTCGAATTTGGAAAAATATTCAACACAGAAGTAGTAGGTCTTAATCTCAACTTTTCGACGATATAACAATCATAAATATCAGAGTTCGTATGTAAAAGTTACGGCCCAAATATCATGGGCTGTCCAGAACAGAACATCGTATCATCTAATATTAGAATCTTAAAGAATTTTCCGATCGCTCCCAAAATCATTTTATGAACGTATATGTGTCCGAACATAATTTATATTATATAACACTTATCACATAGTATAGCAATAGTCTGGATTTTCCGGTCATTTTAAATTCTCCCCCCTTAAATAGGATTTCTCCTCGAATCCCTTCTGGGCTTAACTGGTAGATTTGTCTTGGTCGAGGATACTTGTGTCTCTGCTTATCCTTATCTTAATTAATTTCCTTTCTGAATTTTTTGTTCGATATCTTAATACTAAAATCTCTGTAAATCTCTTGTCATACATGTAATTGTTACACACAGAGCTTTACCAAAGTAATTGTTACTAATGGTACATGGTATAGTAAAACTACCATGGTCTTTCAGCTTAGGTGGCAGCTTCTTCTATATGATTTCACTACATTCCTCGGTGAGGGCCACAGTTTCAAACTCGCTCAGCTTCTTCTTCTTTGACAAGATGTCTTTCAAAAATTCACATAGTTGGGCATTTGCTCTAAGGCATCGTCGAAAGAAATATTGATATGCAGTTGCTTGAAGATCTCTAAGAATTTTGAAAACTGCTTATCTAGCTTGTGTTTCTGTAAACACTGAGGGTGTGGAAGAGGTGGATACTCTGTTGGGTTTGCCGCTTTAGGTTTTCCTTCCTCTATCCACTTTTCTTTGGTTGACTCTGCCTCATTCTCTTTTGGTTGCTCTACCCCAATGTCCTTGTCAATGATAGTCTCACTCTTCAGTGTGATAGCCTTGGATGACTCATTATTCTGGCCCATCGGGTTAGGTTCTATATCACTCGGGAGAGCACCCAATGTTCTGTAGTTTTGCCCACTTGCCAATTGTCCTAGTTGACTCTCCAATGTCTTTAAAGATGAAGCTTGGCTAAGTATTAATGCCTCTAATCTTGTAGTGTTCTTTTCATTTTCCACATTTTTTTATGTGAGAAGCTTGTTGTGATTCACCACTTGCATCAGTAGCTCTTCCATGGGTGGCTTGCTCTCCTGAATAGATTCTTTGTTCTATTGTGGGCCATGTGATCTATCATGTGGTCATGCCCCTTGGTTATTTTTCCACCAAAAATTGGGATGATCTTTCCATCCAGGATTATAGATGTTTGAATAGGGGTTATGGCCTGGCCTGTTGAAGTTGTTCACATAATTGACAGATTGGCCATATTGATTATGTGGCTCCACATTTGGTCCTCCCATATACCATGTACTCGTGGCCCCAGCATTATTCAGACCTTGCATACCCAATACCTCTAGACCTTTGCAAATTTGGTCTAGTTTGGAACTAACAACTAGACTGAGCCCGACCTCGTGTACGCCTGCTACTCGTTGGGGCATATTCCTATATGTTGGCCATAAGAAATTATTGTTAGACATTTCTTCTAATAAGTCTCATGCTTGGTATTCCCTTTTTCCCCATTAGTGCACCATCTGCGGTTACATCTACTGTGGACTTCATCATCCTACTGAGCCAATTGTAAAAAGTTTTTATTTGCAGCCATTTAATAATCTCATTATGGGGGCACTTTTGTAGCAGCTATGTGTACCTCTCGCATGCCTCGTAAAGAGTTTCAGAGTCATATTGCACGATGGATGTGATGCCATTTCTTAATTTTGCAGTCCTAGCTAGGGGAAAGTATTTTGCGAGGAATTTGGTTGCCAAGTCTGCCCAAGTTCTGATGGACCCTGTTGGGGGTGAATTTAGCCATCCATTCACTCTATAACCTAAGGAGTATAGAAAATCGCGCAAACGCTCAAGCGCGTAGCTTCCTCTGCCTCTTGATTATAATTAAAAGTGTTGCGTACTTCCAGGAAGATGTTGATGTGGGCGTTTGGATCTTCGAGTGTGCCACCCCCCAAACCGCATCGACTGTTGAATCATTTGAATATATGTCTTGATATCGCATGTGTTTACAGGTAGGGGTGGCAAGATAATGCAAGAGATGAACCTGTCAACCACAGAGATTGTATTATCCCGAATATGAATTGGTGGTGCTTCTTCCAAGGGTTCAGGTTCTTGATTGTTCTTGTTGAGCTACGCCTCTTGATCTTCTCGTTTATCTCTTCTCAACTGTCGGATGGTTCTTTCGATTTATGGGTCAAGCGGAAGGATTTCACAACTTCTACTTTGTTTCATGTAAAATCACTATAACCTTACTTGGAACTAGAGTGAGAAGAATAATAAAATAAAAATAAAAATGACTAGACACTAGTAAAGTATTTAGGCTTAAAATTAATAATAAAGGTTATAATAAGTCCCCGACAATGGCGCCAAAAACTTGATCGTGATTTTCACATGTTACGCAAGTGCACGTATCGCTCAAGTAGTATAAAAACTTATCGATCCCACGAGGACTTATCACCTACGTTACTAATTATTAAGAATATTAACCTATGAGTATCTAATTAAAATAAAATGTGATTTTAATTTAAGTTTGAACTAAAACTAATTCAAATAAATATAACTTGAAAATTTTTAGAGATAATCAACAAGAGAAAATATCCATGGTTATGAATCCACCCAGTATTATTCTAAAGATGAATTGATTATCCTATATTTGTGTAATATATTAGTTTATTAACCTGGAACACTAAGATATCCACAAGCCCTTTCCGATAGCCGAGTGAAAATATGAAAAGTAAATTAATTACCTATATTTCTATGTTAACCAAATCACCTCGAATTCATTAAGAACAAGTTCCAATTATGGCTACACCTGCCCTACAGGTATATTTCTATCCTGGAGGGAAATCCCTAATATGAGATCGTGTGCTATTGAATCTAAAGCTAAACCTAAAAATTTTTTGTCAAGTTCATCTAAGTTTACCACATCAATCCTATTGGTGATCAGGAAACAGAAAGCATTAAGCATAAGATTCAATAAATAAATAAAAACATCACACAAAATATAATAAAATCAATTTATAAGTTCATAAATTCGGGTTTCATCACAACCTTAAATTAGAGGTTTAGTTAAGAAGAAACTTTGTCAAGATTATCAGTTCTTTGTTCCTTGCTGTTGAGTTCCAGTATCGTGCTCCTTTGATGTGTTCTTTGCTTTTCCCTCAGAAAATCTCTTTGGAGGCTGTAATTTTAGGTTATGAAAACTCTCATTTTCTTATAGCTTCATCACGTGCATCCTTTTATAATATCTCAGCCCTAATGACTTAAAATTAATTCTCAATATTTTAGGATTTTTCACTTTTTAACTCTTCTAATTTAATTTGTTTCCAAATTAAATTATTTCTTCAATTGTCTTCCTTGTTGCATGAGAATTTCTTAATTAAAAGCTTTTATTACACTTTTTCACTGCTTATTTCCAAAACCTATTTAAATTAACAAAATAAAATAAATTAAGAAAAAAAATAAAATAAGTAATAAAATAATAGATAATATATAAGCACATCAACGGTGTACAAGTCTTTCATAAATTTGTCATAAGATGGTATATATTGGATGGTATCTAACAAATGAATATTAACCTTTACCTGTTTGAATATTTCATATATCTCTGGGGAATTGTTCAATTTCTTTATTTTTAATGCCTGTGGAAGTTGAGGTGCATGAGAGAAATTATTATCATTAACGACGAGTAATAGTTCATCAACCTCTTCCTTACCCTCTGAATCTGATTTATTTTCAGCTTCGCGAGGTTCAAGAATAGGTCTGTGAGACCTTATCACTGCGAAGAGTAATAACAGATTTGACTTGGTCTATGTGTTGACTATAAGAACTACCCTCGTGAGGATTTTGATGACTCTTGGGTTTTGCTATGGTTGTGCATGAAATTTTCCTTTCTCATTAATGGTCAAAGCAGATGTGATTTTGGAGAAAGTATCTTTCAGATCAATCAATATTTGCATATTTTGGTTATTAATGGCTTCTTATTTCACAATGAATGCATGCAAGGTATCCTTAAGGGTTTTCCTATGTGGTGGGACATATGGTGCATAATTCTGAGAGTTTTGAAAATTCCGGTGTACCTAGGGAGGTTATTGCGATGGCTGTGTTTGGTTATCGTTCCTTCAATTAAAGTTTGGATGGTTTCTCCAACCAGAATTATAGGTTTGAGAGTATTGGTTTAGATTTCGTCTCTTGAAAATGTTTATGAAACTGACTTGGTCATGGAGACATTCTTGAAGGACTGGAAAGGTTGGGCAAACTTGTGTGACATGTTCATTTGAATTACATATATAACACGTGACTTCTTGAACTGACTTGACATGTTAACTCTTCCTCATTTCTAATGCCTCAACTTTTTTAGCTAGAGATGCATACTTAACATAAAGGTCATGGTCTTCCCTAAGGTTAAACATACCTTTACCAAATGGATATGGTTTTACAGACGACTCATAAGTGCCAACTGTGTCCTATTGTTGTGCATTCTCTGCTATGTGTTCTAGATAATCTAGTTCATCTTCAGGATTTTTGTCCCTAAACTCACCACTACACATCATTTCCACTACTTGTCTACATTGGGGTGTTAAAAAAGTAGGCAACCAGCCTCCATGTTTCAAACCTGTGATGTGGATAAACATTTAACATCTCTTTAAACCTCTCCCAACATTGGTAAAGTGTTTCCCCTGAATCTTATGTGAATGTTATGATTCTCCTCTTAAAGAAGTTTGTCATATGAGGGGAAAATAATTTTTTTAGAAACTATTCTTGTAAATCATCCCATGTTCGGATGGATCATGACCTAAGGTTTTGCAGCCAAATTTTAGCTTTATCCTTTAAAGAAAATAGAAAGAGACTATAACCGAATTATATTCATGCTACAATTTTGGTATGTGAAAGTGTTACATACCTCTTCAAATTCCCTTAAGCGCTGACAAAGATTTTCTAATTCTAGACCGTGGAATGTGGGTAAAAGTTGGATGACACCTGACTTAAAATTGAAACGTGCTGCATCTGGGGGAAAAACAATGCAAGATGGTGATCTTGTCCTAGAGGGATTCATGAATTTTTTTAGTGTCCTAGGATGATTAAGATCGTCATGTTGGGACTCATTTTCTTCCTGATCAACTGGGTTTTCAACTCGGGCAGGTGGATTTTCATTTTGGTTCTCGGCCATTTTGACAGACGATGAAGGTGATGGAGACTTTTTATTTAATCTACCGCTAGATGATCGAGACCAGTGTTTCATGGACCCTTAATACCAACTATATGCTAAAATTTAAGAAAAAATACAAATATCATACTTACAAAAAGAAAATAATAAAAAGATGGAAAAATAAAAATAAAAAGAAAAAAATAAAGAAAATAAAAATGTAGTGATTTAGATCTAAAAACGTCCTCTAATTCTTGTCAATTCAGATCTCAATTAAATTTCTCTTTCAGCTGTCTCAATCTCTCGAATTAGGTTCTCACAAAAAATTATGGAAGAATCTCTAGATGGGGATTGATCAAGAAATTCTTTGGCAAAATGCAAGCTCCATTTTAATTGATTTTTCTGTCTCATATAACCTTGAAGAATTAAGAACATGGTCTGTCTGTATGTGGGATTTCTGGGTTCAGGATTCATTTAGGATCAATCAGGACATTTTGGATCTACACAAATGCAAAGATGAAAGAAAATGAGATGCAGGAAAAAAAGTACAAAAATAAAAAAGTACAAAAATAAAAATAAAAATAAGAAAAGAAAAAAAAAATAAATAAATATATAAGGATTATTCTATCTACTAAATGTACTCCCCGGCAACGGCGTCAAAAATTTGACACGCTTAAAAAGTGATTCTTTACTCCCAAGTATAAGAGTGTCGAAGTAATAAAATAACTCGGTAAGTCCGGGGTCGATCAACATGGAATAAAGTTAGTAAAATAAAATAACAATTCGAGTGAAATAAAAATATTGGATTTGTTTGAAGTGATGGAAAATTTTAAATTGAACTACAAGAATAAATTAAAATATTGAGGGTTAGGAGATCCACTCTTAATATTTCAAATATAGAGAAATCTTACTTTTTATAATATACAAATTGTTATTATTACCTAGTTAATTTAATTCAGGAATTAATTCTGCCAAAACATATAAAACCTGTTAGTGTCCTAGACATGCCCCATGTCTCTAAGTCATGATATTGTGTGTGAATGATCGAGAAAGTTTGTGGAAAAAACTTACATTGAACGGATGTGCAATTTCAAAAATTTGTATGTTGATGAAGTTCCAAGCTTTGTTGAAGGTTTCCAACCCAAGGGTAAGTTTCCCTATCACCTCACAAGACTCCTCTAAGTGCTAGCTTGTTTGATTTTTGAAGCAAAATCAATGGAGAAAATAAAGCCTAGCTCACGGCAAAGGAGGGAGAAAGAGAGAGTTGAAGTTTTGATATTTTGTTTTCTAAAAACTAATACCAATTATTTTCTTTCAAAAAGTGTATATGCTTTTTCCAAAAAGCAAAAGCAAAGGCAAAAAGTGTTGGAGGGAAAAAGGCATTAAATGCTCCCAACAACTTCCATCACTCAAGTTGAAAATTGATGTAAGTTAGTGGGCCCCACCACTTAAATTCAAAAATTCAAGTTGGCTTGCTCAACACACTTCAGGCTCGGGTTCGTTTAATCTGATTAAACGAATTTTTCATCGCGACGTAATTAAATCCAAATTAATTAAATAATAATGCGTAGCAAAATTATTACGAAAGTCGTTTGCGAATTAATTTCAAATTAATTCATTCGCCCGAATTAAAATCCAATTTTAATTCCGCTTTGAAATTCGATTTCAATTAATATATCCAATATATTATATAATCGAATAATTCCAAATTAATCGCTTTCTCTCTTCTATTCAATTTTATCCCAGATAAATTCTTGCCGCAATTAATCCCAGATTAATTTTCTCTCTCATAATTAATCCCAGATTAATTTTGTTCGAGTCAAATGTCATCGGTGAATCTTTGGGAAGCGGCCCAAGAGATCCCTGGATATGTTGGCAGTAAATCCAATTGTCGGACTATCCGAACATGTGCGTACCCCGTACCACATTCTTACCGATTTACAAGACATGGTTGCCTTCTAGCAAAACATTGTGCCTACCCAATTCTCCAGAAATATTCAACGAAGAATATATAATCTTTATCAGGCATAGTATACAATGTATTGCGTATTACGATCCAGTATCGGATGTCACATGTTAGGCCTAGGGCTGGAATTATGTCTGCCCCGTACGAAGCATATATCAGATCACTAGCAACTAGTCTCTATAATCAGATAATCATGACCTAGTCATATTATCCCGACAGCTGTAGCATATGAGAGCACTAGTTCTGTATCCCTGCGTGATCATCATCTCCATATGACTGAAGTGATACTTCCATCTTGACATCACACCCAATACACTATGATTCTCAATAAACCCAGAAGATGCGTACACAGACCCAGTTAAAGCCCCGGACGACCACAAGCAAAGCGTACTGATTGTCGAAAGTATTAGCAATGCAAGTCACAGTTTAAGACCACATACACCTACCCTGATTCGAATTCCCATAGACACATAGTCATACTACCAATGGGATTCCGATGGGTCTATCCAGAGCGAAGCTGTTCCCGGTCCAACGGCTAACAGAACCTCCTATCACACTTGCATATATATCCAATACATAAATACATAAGAATTATGTCGTTAAGCTTCCATAACACGCACAAGTGTAATACTAGTCTATTCCGCATTATCGATGTCCAGTCTCGATAATTCTACGACTAGGGATATTTAATGATTAAACTGTTCGTGGATTAATACTATCTCATATCTTATTAATCCAGAACTAATCATAAGGACTTTTATCATTTATATATATTCAAGTAATCCAATTACAAAATGATAAAATAGAAATTTCTTTTGTCACATAGTTAATTTGTACAAAAACCACAATGTCTTTTACAAATAGTGATGTTATGGGTCATAATTGTCTAACAATCTCCCACTTGGCTCATAGCCAATCACTCAAGTATCTAACACCTGAACTATGTACATGTCGCTCAAACTTTTGCTGAGAAATAGCTTTTGTCAGTGGATCTGCAATGTTGTCATCTGAAGCGATCTTCTCGATCTTCACATCGCCACGATGTATGATCACACGAATCAGATGGAAACATCGAAGTACATGCTTGGATCGTTGATGAGACCGCAGTTCCTTAGCCTGCGCTATAGCCCCGTTATTATCACAATACAAAGGAATGAGCTCAGCTGCTAACGGAACTACTCCTAATCCAATTAGGAATTTACGTATCCAAACTGCTTCTTTTGCTGCCTCAGCTGCAGCAATATATTCCGCTTATGTTGTTGAATCATCAACAGTCTCTTGCTTAGAAGATTTCCAGCTCACTGCACTGTTGTTCAAACAAAATATATACCTATATTGCGACTTAGAGTCGTCTTTATCGGTTTGGAAACTTGCATCGGTGAACCCAGTCACCTCAAGTTCTCCATCTTCATAGACTAAGAAAGCATCTTTAGTTTATCTAAGATACTTAAGGATGTTCTTAACAGCAATCCAGTGACCATCACCTGGATCGGCCTGATAGTGACTGTACATGCTTAAAGCATATGAGACATCAGTTCGTGTACATATCATGGCATACATGATCGATCCGACTGCTGAAGCGAACGGGATCCGACTCATATTGCATACATGATCGATCCGACTGCTGAAGCGAACGGGATCCGACTCATGTTATCTCTCTCATCTTGAGTTTTAGGACACATGTCCTTAGATAAAGAGACGCCATGTGACACTAGAAGCAGTCCCCTCTTAGACTGATCCATATTGAATCTCTTCAACACTTTGTCAATATATGAGCTCTGAGAGAATCCAAGCAGTTTTCTAGATCTATCTTGGTAGATCCTTATTCCCAGAATAAAAGCTACTTCTCTCAGATCTTTCATGGAGAATTTTAATGAAAGCCAAGCTTTCACCGATTGTAGCATGGGAATGTCATTGCCAATAAGCAATACATCATCAATATAAAGGACAATGAATGTCAGTGCGCTCCCACTAACCTTCTTATACACACAAGAATCATCTTCGTTTTGAATGAAATCATATTTTTTTATGATCTAATCAAAACGTTTGTTCCAAGAACGCGATGCTTGCTTCAATCCATAAGTGGATCGATTTAACTTGCAAACCTTGTTTGAATGTTTTGGCACGACAAATCCATCAGCCGTTTGTATATAAACATCCTCCAAAAGGTTTCGGCTAAGGAAAGTGGTTTTGACGTCCATCTGCCATATTTCATAATCGAAATATGCAATAATAGCAAGCATTATCCGAATGGATTTAATCATAGCAACAGGTGAAAAAGTTTCTTCGTAATCGACACCATGTCGTTGACGATACCCTTTCGCTACAAGCCTAGCTTTGTATGTTTGTATGTTGCCATCCATGTCCTTCTTCTTCTTGAAGGCCTCTTGCCATAAAGTGGAGTCGATACGTTGTATCGCTTCCTCATACGTAGCCGGCTCATTATCCTCAATAAGATTAATATCTACATGAGGTGAGATCAGAAACCTATATCTCTCAGGTTATTTTCTAACTCTCTCCGACCTACGCGGTTCTTGTGTATTAGAAGATTGTGGTACAGTCTTATCCCTGATGAACTGTTCATGTTCCATTAGGGAGTCGGTGCCAGGAACAATATCACTCTGATTTTCATCGAGTTCTACTTTCCTCCCACTTACCACTGCATTTAGGAATTCCTTTTCGAGGAAAACCGCATGGAGAGCAACAAATACCTTGTTCTCTTGTGGAATGTAGAAGTAATATCCTTTGGTTTCCCTAGGATAACCTACAAATAGGCACTTATCCAATTTGGGTTCTAGTTTGGTACCATCCAAACGTTTAACGTATGCCAAGAATCCTCAAATCTTCAAGAATGAGAAACCCGGTTTCTTTCCTGTCCATATTTCATATGGAGTCTGTCCAACAGAATTTGACGAAATCTTATTCAAAATAAGTATTGCATTGTTCAATGCGTATCCCCGTAAGGAAATTGGTAGCTCAGTGTGACTCATCATTGACCTTACCATCTCCAAAAAAGTTCGGTTTCTCCGTTCGGACACACCGTTAAGTTGAGGTCATCCAGGAGGAGTCAATTGTGAAAGAATACCATATTCTTTTAAGTAATCAAGAAACTCATTGCTTAAGTATTCTCCACCATGGTCCGACCGTAATGTTTTAATACTTTTGCCGGTCTGCTTTTCTACTTCGTGTCGAAACTCTTTGAATTTCTCAAAGGTTTCCGACTTGTGTCTCATAAGATACACTTAACCATAACGCGATGCATCATCCATAAAGGTTACGAAGTATTCATATCCACCTCTAGCCTGGCTAGACATGGGCCCACATACGTCACTATGAACGAGGGCTAACAGTTCGGTGGCACGTTCACCTTACCGCTAAAAGGTGCTTTAGGCATTTTGCCTAACAAATAAGATTTGCATACGTCATATGAATTTGGATCAAATCTGTCCAAGTACCCACTCTTCGAAAGTGTGGATATACGAGTCTTGTTAATGTGTCCCAAACGACAATGCCACAGATAAGTTTCATCTGTTTTACTCAATTTGAGCCTTTTGTTTGTCATGTTATATGTTTGAGATTCATTTATATTCAAAATATAAAGACCATTATTAGCATCAGATGTACATATCTCAAAATCATTTTTATAAACAAAACACCCAGTGTTTCAGAATACAAAAGTATACCCGCATTGGATCAAACAAGATACAGAGATAATGTTTCTAGTCAAACTAGGTACATAATAACAGTCTGATAATGAAAGCACATGCCCCGATGGCAGTTCCAAAATATAGGTCCCTACAGCCAAAACAGCGACTCTGGTTTCATTTCCAACTCGTAGGTCAATCTCGCCTAAAGCCAGTCTTCTGCTAATCTGCAAATCCTGTACATATATGAGTACCACATCCAGAATCAAAAATCCAATTTTTAAAACTAGAAGTAGTTATGTTTATTTCAATAACAAACATACCTGAAGCCGGAGCCTTGACCGCCTTCACTTCCTTTATGTGCGCCTTGTAATCATGGCCACATTGTAGGTAGACATCTTGGGATTTGTCATTTGTCTTCCCATAAGACTTTGATGATTTGGCCTTGCCCCTTTCTTTTCTTCTTTTTCACACCTCCAGAAGCCTTCGGCCAAGCCTTGGCCTTCTGAGATGTCGAAGTAAGATGTGCCTCGCGCTTCTTTCCCTTCAGAAGCTCTGGCTCTGCCTCTTTCAGCATCGCCATCAACTCTCCAAGAGTCTTATCTTGATTCATCATATTATAGTTTATGATGAACTGGCCCCAGCAGTCAGGCAGAGACTTTAAGATCAAATCAATGGAAGTCTCAACCTCAAAGGTTATGCCCAGCTGACCTAGCTGTTTAATGTCATCAATCATATGTGACAATAGTGCTCGACAGATGTACCCTCTGAAATAGGTGAGCGAATGAGCTTCTTCTATAATTCATACTTCTGAGATCTAATATTAGATCTATGAAAGTCCTTCAATTTCAACATCAAGTTGTAGGGATCCAATCCCTTGTTTTGACGATGAAATTATGGAGTTATTGCGGCAAGCATGACGGACTGAGCAGTTGAGTTGTCATCACTGTGAGTCTTCTAAAGCTCATGATCAACAACCCACTCATGTCCAGGCTCACGCCCGAAAGGTCTGTCTATGACATAGAGCAACTTCTCGGCTCCCAGGACAATCTTGAGATTCATCTCCCAATTTGGAAAATTTGCGTCGTTAAAGACATTATCGCCCATGACGATGTCTCTAACGCTAATCTTTCCAGTCATCTTGATTGCAATAGTCTAACTATTCAATCAACAATATCGGGTACAATCAAATGTAATGATTACAATAGTCCAACTATATAGTCAACTATAAATGAAGTTATAGTTCAGTCCAACTGTTCAAAGAAAATAATAAAATATTAGTCCAACTAATATAAATATATAATGACGAAAAATAAAGTGCGCATTTAGAAAGTATTAAACGAAATTGCAAATTTAATACTGGCCTCCCACTATTTTTCGGCGAGCCTCTAACCCTCTGTTGAGTACTCGGGAAACCCAGTTTCCTAGTGGGCTAGGATCCCGTTAAATAACACACAACCTTGACTTTGGCCAACAAGCTGTATGAAACTTAACTAGGTAGATCTCTAAGATCAATTGGATCACATCCAATTCCTAGATCCGGTAGGTGGACCTCCAAGTCCAAATATATATCCAATATATATATCCTAACCTTTTCCTCTGAATCAACTAAGTCTTGGATTTGGCTCAACAAGCTTAATGATTCCAGTTAAGCGCGACCCATTGACAGTGGGAAAGCTGTTGGACAGTTATGACCCATAGCATCACTATTTGTAAAGATCATGGTGTTGTTGTACAAATTAACTATGTGACAAAGGAAATTGCTCTTTTATCATTTGTAATTAGATTACCAAGATATATAAATGATAAAAGGTCCATATGATTATTTCCGGATTGAGATGATATGAGACAGTATCAATCCACGAAGGTTTAATCATTAAATATCCCTAGTCGTAGGATTATCGAGATTGGACATCGATAATGCGAAATAGACTAGTATTACACCTGTGCGCGTTGTGGGAGCATAACGGCATAGTTCTCATATATTTGGGTATAGGATACTCATGCAAGTGTAATAGGAGGTTGTGTTTACCGATGGTACGGAAACAGCTTCGCTCTGGATAGACCCCTCGGAATTCCATTGGTAGTATGACTATGTGTCTATGGAAGTCCTAATCAGGGTAGGTGTATTTGGTCTTAACCTGAGACTTGCACCGCTAATACTTGTGACAATCAATATGCTTTGGTTTTGGTCGTCCAGGGCTTTAACCGGTTCTGTATATGCCTCTTCTGGGTATATTGAAAATCGTAGTGTATTGGGTGTGATGTCAAGACAGAAGTATCACTCCAGTCATAGTGGAGATGATGATCACGTAGGATACGGAACTAGATCTCTTATATGCTGCAGCTATCGGGATATTATGACTAGGTCATGTTTATCCGATTATAGAGACTAGTTACCAGAGATTCGATATGTGCTTCGTACGGGGCAGACACATTTCCAGCCCCAGGCCTCGTACGTGACATCCGATACTGGATCGAAATACGCAATACTACGTATACTACGTCTGATATAGATCACATATTCCAGTAAGAATATTTCTGCAGAATTGGGTAGGCACGGTGCTTTTCTCGAAGCCAACCATGCCTTGTAAATCGGTAAAAACGTAGTACTAGGTACATACGTGTTCGGATAGTCCGACGACCGGATTTACTGCTAACATATCCGGGGATCTCATGGGTCGCTTCCTGAAGATTCACCGATGACGTATGACTCGCACTTTATTAATCTGGGATTAATTAGAAGAGAGGGAAAATTAATCTGGGATTAATTACAGAGATATTTTATCTGGGATAAAATACTAATTAAAGAGAGAACGATTAATTTGAAATTAATCAATAAAATAATATATTCGATATATTATACGAAATTGGATTTCGACGTGGAATTAAAATTAGATTTTAATTCGGGCGAACGAGTTAATTTAGAATTAATTCGTTAGCGACGTGAATAGTAATTTTGCTAGGCATAATTATTTAATTAAATTTGATTTAATTACGTCGCAACGGAAAATTCATTAATTCGAAATTGGCGAACCCAAGCCCGGGAGTGTTTGCGGGCGCACTCGCATTTCGAATTCAAGTGTGACCCACAAGTCACATCAAGCGTCAAATCACTAGTCAATCAAGTGATAGAAGTCACATCACTTTGAGTGAAGTGATGCTTGTCATCATTGATGTGAATAGTGATGGAAATTTATTTTAGAGTGTTAGACACTCAAGTGTGATTGAAAGACATATACCATTATTTTATTAATTGGTATTTGACTTTTATTTTTGGTATTAGATATACAAAACACACAACACATTTTCTTACAACTCTCTCCCTCTCTTTTTCGGCCAATGAGGCCAAACTCTCTCTTCTCAAATTTTTGGCAAGGCCGAAAATTACAAGTAGTGAAAAGGAAAATTTATGGTAATTTTTTCTATGATAGCACATGAAGAGTCATCCTAAGGTGATAGGGAACTAACTCATGAGCATGGAATCACCACACAAAGCTTGGAGATTGGAGATTCATCCATGGAGTTGACCGAAAATGGAGGAGCACAAAGGAGCACCAAAGCCAAGAGCTTCAAGGAAGCTTGGAGAAATTTTTGTTGTTCCTCGCATCGCAAAACCGATCAATGTAAGTATGATTCCGCCATATTTCATTGTTGTATTCACACATGATTCTTGCTTGAAATCGATCCCGGGACTATAATAGAAACCTAACAATGGTATCTTGATCCATTTTGAGCATGAAAATGATTAGGGTAAAACTTGGGTAAAATCAATTTGCGCATGATTTGATAAAATTGATTGATTGAGTATGTTTGAATGATGATGTATTGAAGTTGTATATGATCAATTTCATGAAGTATTGATTGGATCAATTTTCCCCAAATTGGTTGGCCTGGCCGAATCATGATACCCTAAAATGTCATGGTGATTTTTGTGTTTTTGATCATTGGATGAGTTGGAAAACATTGCGTAATGTTGAATTGGATTTAATTGGATTAAACTGAATCGAACAAAGAAATCCTTACCATTGCCGTGACTATAAGCATGAAAAATAATGTGATTTTTTTATTCAAATGTGTTGGACATGTGTTGATGATAATGAGCATAATTAATTAGGCTAATTGGTGTTTTGGAAATATTAATTTGGTTAATTAATGGCATACACTTTGGTTAATTTAATTATGAAATTTGGAATTTTGTAATTTAATTAATTGGGCTTATTTTGGAAATGGGCTTGTAAAGTTGTAATTGGGCTAATGGGCTTGGTTGGGCCAAGTTTGGTTTAGGCTAATTGGTTGGATCCAATTGGGCCCAAAACCATTTCCATAAAGTCCAAATATGACTTAATGGACCTTTAATTTTAATTAGTCCTAATGGGCCTAAATTGGTTTCTTGGCAAATAAGAGTGATTCATTAAATGGGCTTTGGTATTTGGGTTTGCCATATTGACCAAAAGTCCATGCCTTAGAAATTAATTAAAAGCCCATTGGACTTTAATGAAATTAACATTGGATGTTAATCGGGCTTTGAGACCCGTAACGATTAGATTTAGAACCTAAGTCGCAAAGGCACATTAAAAAGTGTAAATATTTAATTTGGAATTAAATAAATGAATTAGTATTAAATACAAATTAAATTGGATTTAATGTTGTAGTTTAATATAATTCAAGAATTCGTACTTTGAGTACTTATTCGTAAAACGAGTTTGACTCGCGCAAAATCAAATCGTTGTTTGAACATTGGATGGTCATTAATTTCAGATTAATTAATTGGATTGGATTGATTGATAACATGCTTGTGTGAATACATGGATACGATGTATGAATAATGTATATCGGATGGATATTAGATGGGTGAAGGAAATTTTGGAAATTGTTGTAATAAATTTAGAATTTATTAAATTGGACCTGCGTGTCCAGCCTATTACCTCTTGACTCTGTGTATTTCTCTTCTCACCTATCCCCCTCAATGTAAATGAGGTTTCTTTAGAAGTGTTATGTAATCGGGTAGAAGTAATACTTGTGCTAGCGGGAGAGAGGAAATGGAGAGATTTGTTCTAGGAACAATGTGTTTAAATATCCATCTGCATATCATTATTATTTTATTTACGCGCCTTATTATGTGTTTAGAATGCATGTTTAAGGGTGTATGATGATGAGACCTTAACAAAGATAATTAATTGGTTGCCAATTACGCGAAAAACCCTCAACATCATATTAAGCGTTTTTCCTTACATTGAGTGATTCTTACTCCAGATCCAAGACTGGCACTGGTTTGGTGGCCAAAGTCAAGACCTTTGTCCGTCGCGGATGTGTTTAAATCATGAAGGCTTTATTCCATATCGGTGTCTTGTCCAAGTTGTGATTTGTTGGCCAAAGTCAAGATCATTTCTTGTCCATCGACATTGATTACGAAGCTTTCCAAGGTCAATGGGTTCCGCTTAACTGGGATCACTAAGTTTGTTGTGCCAAAGCCAAGGCTTAGTTGATTCAGAAGAAAAGGTTAGGGAATATATTGGATATATTGGCGTATATAAGATATATGTTTCGGACTTGGATGTCCACCTACTGGATCTAGGAATTGGATGGGATCCAATTGATCTTAGAGATCTACCTAGTTAATTATCATACAATTTTTTGGCCAAAGTCAAGATTGTGCGTTATTTAACGGGATCCTAGCCCACTAGGAAACAAATTTTCCCGAGTACTCAACAGAGGGTTAGAGGCTCGCCGAAAAATAGTGGGAGGCAAGTATTAAATTTGCAATATTCATTTAGTTACTTGCCATACGCCCTCATTACAATTTTTCGTCAAATAAATTAATATATTAGTTAGACTAATATTTAATCGTTGTTTTAAAACAGTTGGATTGTATTCAAACTAATTCAATTAATAGTTGATTTTATAATTGGATTATAGTAATCAATATAATTGAATTTAACCAATTAAATTATAGTTGATTATATGGTTGGACTTTAATAATCATTATAATTAATAGTACCTAATATCGTTGATTAAATAGTTGGACTATTAGAATCAAGATAATTGAAAGATTAGTGTTTAAAACATAATCCTAGGAGAGAATGTATTTTAAACGACTTTAAATTTCAAATTGGGAATAAAAACTTCAAGATAGTCCTGAAAACCGAGAAGTTACTTTATTTGATATAGTGAACATGATATTTGGAATATTAGAACATGATATTTGGAATATTCATGTGATGATAACTTTAGTGCTTAATCCATTATGCTTGCCAAATAGACTCATTAATTTCTTAATCAGAACTAAGGATTAGATCTTTATAGTCTGATAATGAAATTGAAGGATCTTCATAGATCTATCCTTAGATCTTAGAAGTACAAATTGCAATAGAAAACTCTTGGAGAGATAATGGCTATTCTCAATGAGACAAAGCCAAAGTTTGCAATAAGGCAAGAAGCGCAAGGCGCATCTTACTTCGACATCCCAGAAGGCCCAGGCTTGGCCAAAGGCTTCTGGAGTGTGAAAAAGGGCAAAGGCAAAATCATTATAATATTCTGGGAAGACATAGGACATATCCTAAAATGTCTGCCTAAACTGTGGCAAACGGGGTCACTGAAGCGTGACTACCGTATGGACAAGGCAGACATGAAGGAATTGAAGACATTGCAAGGCTCCGGCTTCAAACATGTTTGTCATAAACATGTTCACGACTAGTATTAAAATTAGATTTTAGATACTGAGTGTGGTACATAAATATGTGCTGATATGCAGAATCTGTTGAGAGCAGGATACTGACTTCAGATGAGATTGACCTACGAATCGAAAACGGGACGACAGTCGCTGTTTTAACCGTAGAAACCTAAGTTTAGGAACTAGCCTTCGAGTGTGTACTTGAATTAGGAAACTGTTAAAATGTAACTAGTTTGACTAGAGACATTATCTCTATATCAGGGTTTAACCCGTTGCGGGTATACCTTTATATTCTAGAACACTAAAGTGTTTCATTTTATAAAGATGATATTGAGATAAACACATTAGATGTGAATAACAGTATTTATATTTTGAATATAAATAAATCTCAATCGTATAACATGACAAACATATAGCTCAAACTGAATAAATCAGTTGAGACTTATATGTGGCATTGTTGTCTGGGACATAATTAACCAGACTAGTATATCCACACTTTCGAAGAGTGGATACTAGGATGGATTTGATTCTATTCAAATAATGTCTACGAATCTAGTTTATTGGGCAAAGTGCCTAAAACACCTTTTACTTGGTAAAAGTGCAAGTGCCACCGATCTGTTAGCCCTTGTTCATAGTGACGTAAGTGGGCCCATATCTAGCTAGGCTAGAGGAAGATATGAATATTTCGTGACCTTTATGGATGTGGCATCGCGTTATGGTTATGTGTTTTTTATGAAACACGAATCGAAAACTTTTACAGTTTCGACACGAAGTAGACAAACAGATCGGCTAAAGTATAAAACCATCACGGTTAGACCATGATGAAAATACTTAAGCAATAAGTTTATCATATACTTGAAAGAGTATAGTATTATTTCAATGAGGACTCCTCCCGGAACACGTCAATTTGACGGTGTGTCCGAACAGAGAAACCAAATTTTGTTGGAGATGATAAGGTTAATCACGAGTCGCTCTAAGCTACCATTTCCTTCAAGGGATAAGCTTTTAACAGTGCAAAACTTATTTTGAATAAGATTCCATAAAAATCTATTTGACAGACTTCATATTAGATATGAAAAGGACAGAAACCGGGTTTTCTCATTCCTGAAAATTTGGGTATGCAAGGTATATGTTTGGATGATACCAAACTAGAACCCAAATCGGATAAGTTCCTAAGTTGTTGGTTATCCTAGGGAAACCAAAGTATAGTACTTATACAACCCACAAGAGAACAATGTAATTGTTGCTCGCCATGCGGTTTTCCTAAGAGGAATACCTATATGCAGTGGTAAGTGGGAGGAAAGTAAAACTCGATGAAAATCAGAGTAATACTGTTCCAGGCACCGATTCCCTAATGGAACACAAATAGTTCATCAAGGATGAAACTATACCAATAATCTTCGAATACACAAGAACTGCGTAAGTCGGAGAGAGTCAAAAACCACATGGCAACATACTAGTTGTTGTACCGGAAGGCATTATGCCTATTGGTACTATATAAGTCTTCAAGGAAGACATACATGGAAGGCAACATACCAACGTACTAAGCTAGGCTTGTAGCAAATAGGTATCGTTATCAATATTGTGTCGATTACAACGAAACTTTTTACCTGTTTCCATGGTTAAATCCATTTGGATAATGTTTGCTGATGATGCATGTTTCATTTATGATATATGGCAACTGAATGTCAAAATCGCTTTCCTTAAACGGAAACCTTTTGGAGGATGTTTACAACATCCTGACGGTTTTGTCATACCAAAACGAGCAAACAAGGTTTGCAAGTTATTCGATCCATTTATGGATTAAAGCAAGCATTGCGTTCTTGGAATTTTCGTTTTGATGTAATCATAATGGTGTATGATTTAATTCAAAACGAAAATGATTCTTGTGTATATAAAAAGGTTAGTGGGAGCGCACTGATAGTGAATGTCCTAAATAAATGATGACATGTCATTTCTTGGAAATGATATTCCCATAAAACAATCGGTGAAAGCTTGGCCTCTCTGAGAACTGGTACATTGTAATAAATGTACGCGACCTAATGTCTCATATGCTTTAAGCATATGGAATCATAATCAGGCCAATCCAAGTGATAGTTACTGGATTGATGTTAAGAACATCCTTTAGTATCTTAGATGAACTAAGGATGCTGTCTGATACTATGGAGATGGAGAACTTGAAGTGACTGGGTTCACTGCTGCAAGTTTCCTAACCGATAAAAACGACTACAAGTCATAACAAAGGTACTATAAAGTTTGAATAACGGAACAGTGAGCTGGAAATCTTCCATGCAAGATACTGTTACCGAATAAACAACGAAAGCGGAATATTACTGCAGCTGAGGCAGCAATAGAAGCCTTCTGGATTGATAATAATCTAATTAGATTAGATATAGTTCTGTTAGCAGCTGAGCTAGGCTACAGAGCAGGCTAAAGAATTAATGGTCTCATCAACCATCCAGATACATACTTCAATTATTCATCTGATTCGTTCGGATCATACATCATGGTGATGTGATGATCGAATAAATAGCATCAGATGATAATCATGCAGATCCGTAGACGAAAGCATTTTCTCAGCAGAAATTTGAGCGAACCGTACGTAGTTCGGGTGTATGACACTTGAGTGATTGGCTATAGGCCAAGTGGGAGATTGTTGGATATTTATGACCCATAGAATCACTATTTGTACAGATCATGGTGTTGTTATACAAATTAACTATGTGACAAAGGAAATTGCTCTTTTATCATTTGTAATTAGATTACCAAGATATATAAATGATAAAAGGTCCATATGATTAGTTCTGGATTGAGATGATATGAGACAGTATCAATCTACGAAGGTTTAATCATTAAATATCCCTAGTCGTAGTATTATCGAGATTGGACATCGATAATGCGGAATAGACTAGTATTACACTTGTGCGCGTTGTGGGAGCATAACTGCATAGTTCTCATATATTGGGTATAGGATACTCATGCAAGTGTAATAGGAGATTGTGTTTACCGATGGTACGGAAACAGCTTCGCTCTGGATAGACCCCTCAGAATTCCATTGGCAGTATGACTATGTGTCTATGGAAGTCCGAATCAGGGTAGGTGTATTTGGTCTTAACCTGAGACTTGCACCGCTATTACTTGTGACAATCAATATGCTTTGGTTTTTGTCGTCCAGGGCTTTAACCGGTTATGTGTACGCCTCTTCTGGGTATATTGAGAATCGTAGTGTATTGGGTGTGATGTCAAGACGGAAGTATCACTCCAGTCATAGTGGAGATGATGATCACGTAGGATACTGAACTAGTTCTCTTATATGCTGCAGCTATCGGGATATTATGACAAGGTCATATTTATCCGATTATAGAGACCAGTTACCAGAGATCCGATATGTGCTTCGTACGGGGCAGACACATTTCCAGCCCCAGGCCTTGCACGTGACATCTGATACTGGATCGAAATACGCAATACTACGTATACTATGCCTGATATAGATCACATTTCCAGTAAGAATATTTCTGGAGAATTGGGTAGGCACGGTGCTTTGCTAGAAGCCAACCATGTCTTGTAAATCGGTAAAAATGTAGTACTAGGTACGTACGTGTTCGGATAGTCCGACGACCGGATTTACTGCCAACATATCCGGGGATCTCATAGGTCGCTTCCCGAAGATTCACCGATGACGTATGACTCGCACTTTATTAATCTGGGATTAATTAGAAGAGAGAGAAAATTAATCTGGGATTAATTACAGAGTTATTTTATCTGGGATAAAATATTAATTAAAGAGAGAAAGATTAATTTAGAATTAATCGATAAAATAATATATTCGATATATTATACGAAATTGGATTTCGACGCGGAATTAAAATTAGATTTTAATTCGGGCGAACGAGTTAATTTAGAATTAATTCGTTAGCGACGTGAATAGTAATTTTACTAGGCATAATTATTTAATTAAATTTGATTTAATTACGTCGCAACGGAAAATTCGTTAATTCGAAATTGGCGAACCCGAGCCCGGGAGTGTTTGCGGGCGCACTCGCATTTCGAATTCAAATGCGGCCCACAAGTCACATCAAGCGTCAAATCACTAGTCAATCAAGTGATAGAAGTCACATCACTTTGAGTGAAGTGATGCTTGTCATCATTGATGTGAATAGTGATGGAAATTGATGGAAAAGTGTTAGACACTCAAGTGTGATTGAAAAACATATACCATTATTTTATTAATTGGTATTTGACTTTTATTTTTGGTATTAGATATACAAAACACACAACACATTTTCTTACAACTCTCTCCCTCTCTTTTTCGGCCAAGGAGGCCAAACTCTCTCTTCTCAAATTTTTGGCAAGGCCGAAAATTACAAGTAGTGAAAAGGAAAATTTGTGGCAATTTTTCCTATGCTAGCACATGAAGAGTCATCCTAAGGTGATAGGGAACTAACTTATGAGCATGGAATCACCACACAAAGCTTGGAGCTTGGAGATTCATCCATGGGGTTGACCAAAAATGGAGGAGCATAAAGGAGCACCAAAGCCGAGAGCTTCAAGGGAACTTGGAGAAATTTTTATTGTTCCTCGCATCGCAAAACCGATCAATGTAAGTATGATTCTGCCATATTTCATTGTTGTATTCACACATGATTCTTGCTTGAAATGGATCCCGGGACTATAGTAGAAACCCAACAAAAGCTTCGTAATCCACGTCGATGTACAGAAGTGACCTTGACTTTGGCCAACAAGTCACAACTGCCCAAGACATGCGATATATAACAAAGCCTTCGTGGTTCAAACACATCCGCGATGGACAATGATCTTGACTTTGGCCAATAAATCAAAGCCAATCTTGGATCTTGAGAAAGAACCACTCAATGGAAGGAATACGCTTAATATTAAAGTGAGGGTTTTTCGCGTAAATTGGCATCCAATTTATTATCTTTGATTAGGTCTCATCATACACTCTTAAACATGCATTCTAAAAGCATAATAAGGCACGAATAAATTAATAATGATATGAGGATAGATATATAACAAACTTTGTTCCTATAACAAATCTCTCACATTCCTCTCTCCCGCTAACACTATACATACTTCTACCCAATTACATAATACATTAAAGAAACCTCATTTACATTGAGGGGAATTGGTGAGAAGAGAAATTCAAAGAGTAAAGAGATAATATGCTGGACACGCAGGTCCAATTTAATAAATTCCAAATTTATTACAATAATTTCCAAAATTGCCCCCACCCTTCTAATAGCCATCTGATATACATTATTCATACAAATACATCCAAGTATTCATACAATGCATGTTATACAATCAATCTAATCCAATTAATTAATCTTTGAGTTAATGACCATCCAATGTTCATACAACGATTTGATTTCCGCGAGTCCAACTCATTTAAGAATAAATACTCAAAGTATGTATTCTTGAATTATATCGAACTACAATTTTAAATCCAATTTAATTTGTATTCAATACTAATTCGAATTTAATTCCAAATTAAATAATTACATTTATTTATGTGTCTGAAAGACTTGGATTCCAAATCCAATCCAATTGGGTCTCAATGGCCCAATTAGCATCAAATGCTAATTTAATTAAAGTCCAATGGGCTTTCAATTAATTCTTTAGGCATGGGCTTTGGAAAATATGGATCCAATCCAATAGCTAAGGCCCAATAAGGAATCACCATTTTTCCAAAATCAATTTAGGCTCATTATGCCCAATTAAATTATTAAAGACCCAATTATCATATTTGGACTTTATGGAAATGGTTTTACGCCCAATTGGATCCAAGCCAATTGTCCAAAACCAAACTTGGCCTAACCAAGCCCATTAAGCCCAGATACAACAAATTAGCCCAATCCAATTTAAAGACTAATTCATATTAACCTAATATTTTAAATATGACATTAATTTTTATTAAAGTGTAATTAACATAATTAATTTATTAATCTAATATTTCCAAAATATTAATTTAATCAAATTAATCATGCTTTAATTATCCAACTCATGTCCAACATAAATTGAAGCAAAATCAATCCATTAAACATGTTATAGCTCACGGCAATGGGCATAAAATAACACTCAATTTGATTTCAATCTAGTTAAAACAATATACAATATTTATTTCATGCTATTAACATATCCAATTGTCAAATTTTCAAAAAACCACCATGAACTAAGTAGGGTTACATTCCGCCATTAGGTGAATTTTGGGGAAAATTAATCCAATCAATTTTTCTCAAATTCTAAGATGCAAAAATCCAATTCATCATCAAACAACCATAACCAAACAACCAATTTGGAAAAATAGATACTCCAAGCACAAATTCCCCAAATAAAGTCCATAAACCCTAAATACAAATCATGCTTAGATAAGGCTCATGATACCATTGTTAGTGTCCTAGACATGCCCAAGGTCTCTAGGTCATGATATTGTGTGTAAATGATCAAGAAAGTTTGTGGAAAAAACTTACATTGAACGGATGTGCGATTTCAAAAATTTTGTATGTTGATGAAGCTCCAAGCTTTGTTGAAGGTTTCCAACCCAAGGGTGAGTTTCCCTATCACCTCACAAGACTCCTCTAAGTGCTAGCTTGTTTGATTTTTGAAGCAAAATCAATGGAGAAAATGAAGCCTAGCTCACGGCAAATGAGGGAGAAAGAGAGAGTTGAATTTTTTATATTTTGTTTTCTAAAAACTAATACCAATTATTTTCTTTCAAAAAGTGTATATGTTTTTTTCCAAAAAGCAAAAGTAAAGGCAAAGAGTGTTGGAGGGAAAAAGGCATTAAATACTCCCAACAACTTCCATCACTCAAGTTGACAATTGATATAAGTTAGTGGGCCTCACCACTTAAATTCAAAATTCAAGTTGGTTTGCTCAACACACTTCGGGCTCGGGTTTGTTTAATCCAATTAAACGAATTTTTCGTCGCGACGTAATTAAATCCAATTTAATTAAATAATAATGCCTAGTAAAATTATTACGAAAATCGCTTGCGAATTAATTCCAAATTAATTTGTTCGTCCGAATTAAAATCCAATTTTAATTCCGCTTTGAAATCCGATTTCAATTAATATATCCAATATATTATATAATCGATTAATTCTAAATTAATCGCTTTCTCACTTCTATTCAAATTTTATCCCAAATAAATTCTTGCCGCAATTAATCTCAGATTAATTTTCTCTCTCATAATTAATCCCAGATTAATTCTGTTCGAATCAAATGTCATCGGTGAATCTTTGGGAAGCGACCCAAGAGATCTCTGTATATGTTGGTAGAAATCTGGTTGTCGAACTATCCGAACATATGCGTACCCCATACCACGTTCTTACCAATTTACAAGATATGGTTGGCTTCTAGCAAAGCACCGTGCCTACCCAATTCTCCAGAAATATTCAACGAAGAATATATAATCTTTATCTGGCATAGTATACAATGTATTGCGTATTACGATCCGGTATCGGATGTCACAGGCTAGGCCTAGGGCTGGAATTGTGTATGCCCCGTACGAAGCATATATCGGATCACTAGCAACTAGTCTCTATAATCGGATAATCATGACCTAGTCATACTATCCCGGTAGTTGCAGCATATGAGAGTACTAGTTATGTATCCATTGTGTGATCATCATCTCCATATGACTGAAGTGATACTTCCATCTTGACATCACACCCAATACACTACGATTCTCAGTAAACCCAGAAGAGGCGTACACAGAACCTATTAAAGCCCCAGACGACCAAAACCAAAGCGTACTGATTGTCGCAAGTATTAGTGATGCAAGTCTCAGGTTAAGACCCATACACCTACCCTGATTCGGATTCCCACAGGCACATAGTCATACTACCAATGGGATTCCGAGGGGTCTATCCAGAGCGAAGCTGTTCCCGGTCCAACGGCTAACAGAACCTCCTATCACACTTGCATAAGTATCCAATACTTAAATACATGAGAATTATGCCGTTAAGCTTCCATAACACGCATAAGTGTAATACTAGTCTATTCCATATTATCGATGTCCAGTCTTGATAATATTACGACTAGGGATATTTAATGATTAAACCGTTCGTGAATTAATATTGTCTCATATCTTATTAATCCGGAACTAATCATAAGGACTTTTATCATTTATATATATTCAAGTAATCCAATTACAAAATGATAAAATAGCAATTTCATTTGTCACATAGTTAATTTGTACAAAAACCACAATGTCTTTTACAAATAGTAATACTATGGGTCATAATATCCAACAAAACCAACCATAAATGCGGTGATAATATTTGCCTATAACAAGTCCAGTTAGGTACTCAATTATGCCAAAAAAATAAAACCATCCATATAGACGGTAGCAAAGTTTGTCAATAATTAATCCAAATTTAAATTACTTATTCAGATTACAATTTATATATTATAATATAAATAATATTAATCTATATTCTCATATTAAGAGCTTCACTCTTTACCCCGACATGATGAAATTAGCTACTCATGATTTGAAGAAAAACATGCATAATTTTATTACCAAAAGAAAAAGAAAATACAAGAAAGCGTAAAAAAAATAAAGCACACAAGATACTCTCTCCCAAATTCTACAAGAGAACTTTGAAAGAAAGCATGAAAAAAAAATGAGAGGTGGGCACCTCTATTTATAGTAGAAGTGCTCATCTCTCAATTATTAATTACCACTTTTCAAATCAAATACTAACAACAAACTTTTACTAATTTATTTTTTTCTTTTTGATTTTTTTTTTAATTTTTTGTTGATAATTTTACAAACATGATCACAATCCACCTAAAGCGGATTATGAAATTTCAACTTTTATTTTTATATTTTTTATTTTTCATTTTTTTACTTTATTTTCTAATAAATAAAATTACATGCAACACACGTTGACATCTTTACCAATTTCGACCTTGAAAATCTCAGAAATAGAAATTTATATGAACAACAAAGTTGTAAATATTTGAGTCTTCTTTCATCTGAAACTAGAATCGGCTCAATCCGATATCGGAGTAAAACGTTATGGCCAAATTATAAAAATTGCGTAAAGTTGAAATTTCCGAAGTTGTACACTGTTAGAACGCCCTTTCAAGTTTTCAACCTTCAAAATCCAAATGTCACGTCTATTTTTTAGTTAAGGATCCAAGGTATTATTTCACCTACATAAGAAATAAAAATCACAATAAAAATATATAAAACATAAATTTAATTATTATTAAGTGTAAAATGATTAGCTTCGATTTCATTTAGTGTACACTTTTTAAGGTTCATCACTCATCTGGCATGCCCAACAAAACCAAAAAATTTTAAGAGTCAACATTTAAATTGACACGTCCGATGGGACCTAATAGAAGGATGTAGCCAATCAATAAAAAATAATATGGGAAAAAATATGTCAATGTCTCATGATGAGGAAGTTGTTTCGACAACAGTAGGGCAAAGATAAGAAGGAATTATTTCACATATGGTGGAACAATTTGAGAGGAATCCAACTCCTCTTAAAATTCACAGTCACATGAATTAGACTCCAACATGACCTGTTGTTGGAGCCTTAGGTCATACAAGTTCGCCTGCCAATTTAAGTACTGATCTGGTTATTTTTATAGATACAATATTGAAGAGGATTAAGGCAAGCCAAGATGTAATAATAAAGGGTCAAAATAAAATCCTACAAGCCTTAGAGAGAGTAGAGAAACTCCACAAATACATTATAAGTATCACAGTTCCTGCAATCATACAATTAATTCTTACTGGGAATTTAAAAATATTGTGCAGAGATTTTATTTAACATTTCTCAAATTCTAAAAACAAATTGGTGATAGGTTTTTTTTTTTTTTACTTAAATGCTTTACCAGTTATTAAGAAGATGATCAGTGAATGTACTAAAAATAAAATTATTCAAGAAAATAGAGAAATGAGGCAGATTAAATGCCTTACTGGCGTCTGTTTAGTTTAAAAGATGAGATTAGATACATCATCACAATATGGTGATTTTTGCCTACAAGATTAGGTATATCATCACAA
This sequence comes from Zanthoxylum bungeanum, assembly GCA_019454045.1. Classification (NCBI taxonomy): domain Eukaryota; kingdom Viridiplantae; phylum Streptophyta; class Magnoliopsida; order Sapindales; family Rutaceae; genus Zanthoxylum; species Zanthoxylum bungeanum. The sequence continues at coordinate 273,871 of SKCR01040994.1, forward strand.
TTAGGTAAAATCTCAATGGGCATTTAAGCTTTTACCTTCCTCAGAATTCAAATTAAATGATTTTTTTCAAAAAGATTAGGTATTATAGGAACTTTTCTAAATATAATGTGTATAAATATATAGGGAATGAAATGATATAATCCTTAATGTGAAAAGACTAAACTCTTGGGTTTAAAGGGTTCCTTTAAAATGATATGTTCCTTAATGGGAAATAACATAACCCTTATGGTTGAAAGGTTTCCTGGAGGTTGATGACTCTTAAAGAATTACATTCATTGACATAATAGTATCTTTTCAAAGGCAATCCTCCATGTCTATAAAAAATGAGTCATTGGGTTCATTTTTTATTCATCATAAAAATTCTATAATTCATTCATTTTTTGAGATTCCAAGTTTCCAAGTGATAGAATTTCCACCATTGTCCTAGTTCAAGTTCTTGAAGAAATGAGTGCCCATTTTACAAGAAGTAACCAAGTATCCTGGGAGAACGTTAGCCACAAGAGATCCATAGTGCACCGAGACGGAGCTAATAAGTTCTTAAGGACAGAGACTTTATCGACTTAGTTCAAGTTCATCATCTTCTATATAATAATTTCTAGTTTTTTCTAATTTTTGTACTTATGTTCTATTGATGATTTGCATGGTCACTATTTAGTGATTTTGATTGAATAATGCATGTTATAAAATGATTAATAATAAATTTTCCCAACATTCTTAAGAACTTATTGACTTATATGTGTTGTTAACTCTGATTTATGCGTGTATTATTTTTCTTTCTCTGGAAAAATACACAAGGGAGTTCGAACGCCCGACAAACGCATAAGAAAAATCTTGTATTCTGTATTTTCGTTCGAACATTATGACAGACGTCACACGAACGTAAACTCTTAGGAAATGTTCGTTTGAACGTGTTATCAAACGCCATATGAATGTGAAGTCTCTGGAAAGATTCGTTTGAATTGTTGAACGAACGTGACACTAACGCAAGTCGTATCTGTAAAATTTTAGATTTGAATTAATTTTGGTAAAATAACACAAATAATTTAGTTTGCATAAATTCACAGATTTAGATAAATCTAGTATTTAGATATTTTTCATATATAATACACATTTCGAATATAAAAAAATGGCAATATACACATAAGTTGAATATATGCATAATGTAATATTAACTTAGTAAAAATCATATACTGAATTTTTATAAATTTCATAGCATATGTTTTAGTTAATATTAGGGTGTTCAATTATTATATGCATGCACCTAGTCCACTTTGTGATAAAGTTGAGAATTTTTTAATCTTATTAATTTATTGTCGCACACTTGGTTGAGAATTAAAAATGTATCACGGAAGTCTTGGTCCGAGTTATACACAAATAATTCCTTTCAAGCTTGATTGACTTTATACCTTATATAATTGTTATACTTGAACTTGAGAATTGAAGTGTAACCTAAGATTTTCTATTGAGAAAGTTATTAAAGTAATTCTCTCACCAAGGCGATAAAAGCCTATGTGGGCAGGAATTTAAGGGGTTACGTCAGACCCCTCTCGTCACCTGGGAATTTTCCTTTGTTCACCTATCAAAAAAATTTAGTCACAAATTCAATGACTTGTGTTACTATCCAAAATAATAACAAGTGGATTCTTAGTGTAATATATAAACATGATCATATAGTTGATCTTTATGTGATTTGTCTTTTGTAAACTTATCGGTTATTGTGTTATTTCCAGTTACACATGGCGAGTAGAAATATCACAGTACCGATCGCTCATAGAAAGAAACTGAAAAGTTCAATAGAGCAAACTTCAAGCAGTGGTTGAGTAAAATATTATTCTACTTGACCACACTACAGTTGGCTACATATCTCAAAGAAACTCCCATCGGGTTCTATGAAGGGAGAAATTGACGCAGCTTGGCAACTGCGGGTTGAGGCATGGTCGCAAGGTTACTTCTTGTGCAAGAACTACCTTCAAGGCGATCTTGACAACACACTGTATGATGTGTACCAAGGCATGATTTATGTTAAGATTCTTTGGGAATGTCTCGAGAATAAGTATAAAATATAGAATGTCGAACAAAAGAAATTTATCGTGGGTAGGTTCCTGGACTACAAAATGATAGATTCCATGACGATTATGTCTTAGTTGGGTGAATCACACTTGATTATTCATGAAATATTTGATGAAGGAATGACACTCTGTGAGACGGTTCAAGTGGCCATTATCATTGAGTAGTTGCCTTCATCATGGAAGGATTTTAGAAGTTATCTGAAACACAAGAATAAACCGATGAGTCTTAAGATTTGAGAGTTCGATTGAGAATCGAAAATGATAACTGGAAGTCTGAGAAGTCTAACTAAAAGATCATAGAGTCTGATGCCAACATCATTGAGGATGGAAAAATTAGCAAAAAAAGGAAAGAATAGTAGGGCTAATTCTTCCAAAGCGAGCAAGAAATTCAAGGGAAAATATTACGTATCTAGGAAAATGGTCACATGGCAAAGGACTGCAGAAACAAGAAGTATTATGATAAGGGAAAGAAAAAGATAAATGAGGCTCATGTCACCGAAGATGAGCTGATAACTGATGAGATCTCAGAGTTGAACATCTCAGCAGTTGTAACTAAAGCCAACTTAGTTGGAAACCCAAGAGAATGGTGGATAGACATTGGAGCTACTGGCCACATATATGCAGATAGTGGGATGTTTTCTACATATCAAAAGGTTGATAATGGAGACCAATTGACCATGAGAAATTCTTCAAACTCCAAAGTGGTAGGTCAAGGCACAGTGATTCTGAATATGACTTCCGGCAAAAAACTAATATTGAGAAATGTGTTGCATGTTCCTGATATCTAAAAGAATCTAGCTTCAGGATCCCTTCTAAGCAAGAATGGTTTTAAGATTTTATTCTTTTATGATAATTTTGTTCTTACAAAGAATGATATCTTTATAGGAAAATGATATCTCACTGAAGGTTTTTTCATGTTCAATGTAATGATAGTCAACCGACTCAGAGTTATTAATAATAATAAAGCTACATCTTCTACTTATATTATTGAGTCAAACAATTTATGGCATGGTAGGTTAGGACATGTTAATTATGATACAATACATAAATTAATTAATATCGACCTTATACAATTTATAATTTATACAACAACATAAATATAAAGAATGTGTTAAAGCAAAAATGAAAAGAACATCATTCCATTCCATAAAGTTCTGAACCCTTGGAACTTATACACGCCGATGTGTGTGATATAAATATTGTGCAAACAATAGGTGATAAAAAGTATTTTATCAATTTTATCAATGATAGCACAAGATTATGTTATATGTATTTACTGAGGAGTAAAGATAACGCTATTGGGAGCTTTATACACTATAAGAACGAAGCTAAAAATCAACCAGGTAAGAAAATCAAAAGAATCAGGAGTGATAGAGGAGATGAATATGTGTCACTATTGTTGGAGTTGATGTTTGGAGTGTCAATCCGAATAATGTATTGTATATTTTATTATTTATTAATAAAAAAACTACATTTTCATTTCATGCATTATTAATGATATTGTCATTATGCACATTAGATTGATGTATAAATATGATAAATATTGTAGTAATATTGGACACTAGGTAGTCCAACATTGGGATAAGTATTACTATTGTAAACTATTCTTAAAGTAAATATTCCTAGTCGTTCATTTTAGAATACGGTCGAATTCCTATAACCTAGAAGAATAGCATATGTCATATATTAGAATTGGATTTCTAATGGTTTAAACCCAATGTACCATGAGCTTCGGAAGCTCGTTTAGACGTGTGTGTATTGGTTGGAACGAATACTGAATGACTCACAGGTGATTCCTAATATTTGGAAGTACACAACACCGTTAATAGGAATCTCCTCGAGTCGAGTAGCATATGTGATCCTTTGACTATATGATATCTTTGATTTTGTGTGAGATCCTCCATATTTTGATGCCATGTATGTCAGAAACCTTTCATAGTCTGGCCTCTAGATATTTGTTGGGTGTGGACCTATGCACTCGTTAATCAAGTGCAAATCAAAATAGAATCTTTCGGACCGTATGTGTACCATAAGGGGTTTAGATATCCATATAAGTAAGTCACGATTCTTAAAATTTTGGCCAAAGTTGATCACCTAGGGTGGATAGCATCAGTTGTAAAGAATCATGGACATGTCGACATGAGATGTGCGCCTCAGAAACTTGACGAAGTATTCTATATTTCTTAAGCACAACTCGGAGAATTCAAGATTGGATCTTTGAGTCAAGCTTGCTAGCATTGGAATCAAGATTAGATCTTGGAGTCAAGTTTGCAAACCTTGGAAGTTCTCCAACCATTTCAGGAAAGAGAATGAGATTATATCTTTATTACTAGGTAAGTTTTAACTTCTCTTAAGCTATGTTCTTAATTAATGAGACATATAGTGATGAATTATGTATTGGATACATGATTACATATCTTAAAGTTGAAATAAGGCTAATAAATTATGTTAGGATGCTTTGGAAGTATAAACACAATATGCTTGTTAATTAGTGTTGGGAAGCGGCCGCGAGTGTGCAGCGGAAAATTTAATAAATCAAATTATGATGCCGCTATCCCTTTGCCCAAGACCCATTGTTTTGATTATTCTACAGCCTAGGCTTGTTACTATATATTCTAAGCATAAAAACTCATAAAACATGCAAAGATATAAACCTAAACATGCTAACTATCATAAGAACTCTAATTAAAATAAAGAAAGAAAAAGACTTACTTGAACCGAAGACTCCTCCAGTCATCCCTCCAATCTACAAGCTTTTCACGAACTCAGCAAGCTCTTCCACACCAAAGCCAAAACTCAACGGCAAGACTACGCCTTGAGTGCACGGGTATTTGCCCTTGTGCTAGCCTAGGCAAATAACTCAAAACTTTTAACTCAAGGTTCCTCTAGTCAATTAGACATAAGGATCCTCAAAATCGGTGGCTTACTCTTAAAATATAGAGTTGCACACTTATATAAACCCAAGATATGAAATGTTTGGTGCCAAAATTTGTAAAGAATTCATTGGGTTTATATAGGTTCTCCAAAGACAACAAAATTAATTAAGAATTCGATGTGGGATAAATGTTAATTTAATCTTAGCCATTGGATCTTAATTTAGTGGTTTAATGAGATTACAAAACCCTAATAAGAGTTTGGGCCGAATTTGAATTCAAAATAAATAACAAATAAAAAAAATTACTATTCATATTACTATTCACATTTTCTTATTCATTTATTTATTCCAATTCCCAAGCGCCCCCTATCATCATTCACCAATCCCTAAGCCACTATTGAACCTCATAAATGATATGTTCAATAATTAAACACATTGAACCATTTATGAACAATTCCTACAGTAATCATATATGCTGTTAAATTTGTAATGTGCACTGTTAACCATTGATTTCGACTTTTGTGTGTGTGTGACCTTTTGGGTTCCCCTCAAGTTGGACATGAAATGAATCGTGATAATTTAATCGAACATAAATTATCCTCCGATCAGATGGTCATTCGAATCAATGACCAAGGTTGACATCTAGCAACATGCCAAAGCCCCCAAATGAGAAGGAAAGATATATATACCCATTCTGTATGCGATTTACATATGATACGGTCCCTCGCCTCACTGTATTCCCACAGTTTGACCTAGGGTATGGAAAGTGTCTACCCATATAGTCAAAGGTATGATGTTGATAGTGTCACGAATCGTGCTAACCCAAGAATCTCACATGATTCTCCCGCTGCGACCACAGTCTCAAGCACTGATCACACATATCAATCCGTGAACTGGAATACTACTCTTATAAGAAAATATTATCCGAAAGAGTGGTGATTCTCTATTGTATCTTTACAAACTTCATGTGTTTCAACAAATGACCCAATCATACCTATATGACCAGATCTTTTGAACCGGGGAAGGAGAATGTCAAAGTTATTTGATCCACACATTAGATTGTAAAGACCTCAAGTATAAGGACTAGTCATACAATTGATACATGAAAGTTCTCACAGACACATGGATAAACACTCCATGTGAAAACTTTCGGCGGTCAGTTCGATGGACACGAGCAACTCATGCATCCATGTGATACACCAAGCGGACGGATCTCCGCTAGTAGCCTATGAGATCGGCTACCCCACTTAAGGGCGGATCATATCATCATGCTAGTCTCTCCGCTTTGTGAACGCCCAGATTATTCACAAAACTATGACTAGGAACGTTTAAGAGTAATGATTCTCATAAGGCGTGGAAGCCATCATCTTATTACTCCAAGGGCTTTATTACAGTGTTTGATGATTCATATAATTTATGTAAGACACGTATAATAAAGATTGCATTTTATAAATTAATGAAAATATTACAAATACATATACATATAGCCCATCCACAAGTTGGATATAGGACATATCCCTAACAATCTCCCACTTGCACTATAGCCAACTAGTATGAATCTGGACACCATACTCCCGGGTGTGCCTATCATGCTTTTGTTGAGTCAGCCCTTTAGTCAGAGAATCTGCAATATTATATTTTGTGGGAATTTTCTCTATAATAACTTCTTTTCTCTCAACAATCTCCCTGATGAGATGAAATCCCCTGAGTACATGCTTGGATTTCTGGTGGGACCTTGGTTCCTTTGATTGAGCAATGGCGCCCGTGTTGTCACAGTACATCGTGACGCCATTCTTTATCGCGGGAAGCACTTCCAGCTCCATGATGAACTTCTTTATCAATACTACTTCTTTAGCTGCCTCAGATGCTGCAATATACTCGGCTTCAGTGGTGGAGTCCGTTGTAGTTAACTGCTTTGAGCTTTTCAAACTTACAGCACCGCCATTCAAAGTAAACAGATATCCTATTTACGATCTGTTGTCATCCCTATCGGTCTGAAAGCTTACATCATAGTAACTAATGATTTTCATCCCAGAAAAATCTCTGTATGTCAAGAACACATCCTTAGTTCTTCTCAGATACTTGAGGATTGTTTTGACAGCTGCCCAGTGTTGCTCACTAGGATTTGCCTGATATATGCTCGTTATGCTAAGAGAATAAGAGACATCAGGTCTTGTACATAGCATGGCGTACATGATCGATCCTATTGCTAAAGCATAAGGGATCCTACTCATACGCTCTCTATCTGAAGGAGTATATAGACATTGCTCCTTAGATAATTTGATTCCATGACAAGTAGGTAAATTACCTCTTTTGGAATCTTCCATTTTGAATCTTTTCAAAACTTTATCTATGTATGTAGATTGAGAAAGTCCTAATAACCTCTTAGATCTATTACGGTAGATCTTAATGCCGAGGATGTAGGCTACTTCTCCCAAATCGTTCATGGATAAATTCTGAGATAACCATTGTTTGGTGGCTTGTATCATTGGAATATCATTCCCGATGATTAATATGTCATTGACATATAATACAAGAAATATAACAGCACTCCCACTACTTTTCCAGTAAACACAAGGCTCGACTACATTTTTTATGAAGTCAAATTCTTTGGTTGTCTCAACGATAAGTATATATTGTGATAGTCAATCGACTATTGGGAGAGCCCAAAATACAATGTATAATGGTAAGTCACGACACATGCGTCAAAGACACAATACCATAAGACAACTACTCTCAAGCGGCATAATTTCAATAGATTATGTAAAGTCGAAGGACAACCTAGCGGATCCATTTACTAAAGGTTTACCCAGAGAGTAAGTTAAGAAGTCATTGAGGGGAATGGACCTGAAGCCTATAAATTAAGAATTTTCACTGTGGAAATCCAACTTAGCTGACTGGAGATCCCGAGATTTAGGTTCAAAATGGATAACTGAAATTTTATGCAATTCAAAACTAGCACTATAGAGTTTATACTCTTTCCATTCTTGTGATGACGTAGGGTGCTGTCTGTTAAGGTTAGATTATGTTAAGGCTTTTAATTATCACTGTATTAGGATAAGAGTCTTAATTGATGTAAAGACATATTACATTTTACAGTAGATCACATATTTCAAGTAATAAGTGAGTTTGCATTCATGAGAATTTTAAAGGTTGGATTCTCTAAAGTACTTGATGAAGCTAGGACCAATGTTCATGGCCGAATTGAACACAACCATAGAACGGGAAATGGTCAAAGTGAAGTTGTGTGATGGCGATTATCTTGATTTACACCAACGGTGGAATAATTCAAGACTATGGGTCACTGGTTTGCCAAGTAAATCTGATAGTTATTCACTATGAAATTTTCAAGGCGAAAGTTACCTATTCCGATGCAATTTTATTTCAAGGAAATTCTCTTAAGTGTATGCATTAATATTTAGAAAATTATTGGAGATTGTAGGAAATTTTCTAAATATAAGGTATATAAATATATAGGGAATGAAATTATATAATCCTTAATGTAAAAAGACTAAACCCTTTGGTTTAAAGTGTTCATTGGAAATAATATGTTCCTTAATGGGAAATAACATAACCCTTCGTGTTGAAAGGTTTCCTTGGAGGATTATGACCCTTAAAAAATTACATTCATTGACATAATGGTACTTTTTCAAAGGCAACCCTTCATGTTTATAAAATGGAATCATTTGATTCATTTTTCATTCATCCGAAAAATTCTATAATTCATTCATTGTTTGAGAGTTTAAAGTTTCCAAGTGAGAGAATTTTCACTATTATCCTAGTTCAAGTTCTTGAAGAAATGAGTGTCCCTTTTACAAGAAGCAACCAAGCATCATGAGAGAACATTAGCCACAAGAGATATGTAGTGTACCGAGGTGGGGTTAATAAATTCTTAAGGACAAAGACTTTCTCGACCTGCTTCAAGGTCATCGTCTTCTACATAATAATTTCCAGGTTTTCCAATTTTTGTGTTTATGTTCAATTGATGATTTACATGATCTCTATTTAATGATTTTGATTGAATAATACATGTTATGAAATGATTAATAACACATCCGTCCAACAAGTATATCATCACATTTGATAAAATCTCAATGGGCATTTTAACTTTTACCGCCCTCAGAATTCAAACTCTGATGGCTAGTCAAAAAGTATCTCATTTGTGGAAAAATTCTACAGTAATACATTGCTCCTCCTTTATGTTATTGGAGAAATTATGGGCTCATACTTGCATTTAATAGAGTTGAAGCAAGATGATAAATGAGCTGTGTCGCAAATGGCCCAGGTAGGCCTACAGACCCAGCTAAAATGAGCTTTCTATTTCTTGTTTGAGGCCCCATTTAAAATTTGATCAACTTAAGCAACCTGGTCATAACCTCATATACTGAAGAGCAAAGGATTTATCAACACCACCAATAAGTTATGCACGAGTAATATTTTTTTTATATGAAATTATACCAACTAATAATTATATAACATACATGAGTTGTGTTAAATAAATTTATTATAATAATACAAGTTGATGGTGATTTTTTATAACAAGTATTTTGAATAGTACGGCAAGGGTAGAGATGGATTTTTCCCTTTTGAAAGGATGGATGTTCAGAAGGTATTGGTTACTCATCGGCCAGACATGGTGTTCGGACCTGGTTTCCCGGATCTGGCCGACCAGAGGACACAGTGTGATTCAAGTCCCAGAGACTGACAACATCAGAGCCGAGACCGACCACATTAGCCCGGTAGCTCGGTTTAGTACCCTCTATTTTCCTGGATCAGGATGATGAGCTCGGATATTTTGGGTCAAGTCGGGAGTGGTCAAGGTAGTTAGGCACATGGCTTGGCCGCACTCATGAAGCCCGACGTGTGATCATGGATAGTTTGGACTTTTCCCTCTGATAGGCACCACCGTTTGAGAGCTATTTACAAGCTGGCATCATCATTATTGAGTATGGTAGTGTATAAACAGAGTGATGTGATAGACAAGTGGAGGACAGGTTTGCTTTCGGTGAGGTAATTTTTGGGTAGAGAGCTCGTTAATCAGTCGGAGATCCACGTGGCTGACGTCATGAAAATATGGGAATAGTGTTTTTTTTTCTCTTAGTATATAAAGGGAAGTTAGTCTTATTTGTAAGGGGATAGTGAAAATTGTAAAAAAAAAACCATTACTTGTAAAAGCACGATGAACAAACAGCTCAGGTTTCTTTAGACCCTCCTCGAAAACAGGTCGGATGAGCTCGGTTTGGTAATAAAAATCATACCCCGCTTTGTGCCTGTGGACATAGGTTGGATTCGCTCCGCCGAACCACGTAAAACCCTCTTGTCGATTTTGTGGTTGTTTTATCTTTTTCCAAGTTTGTATTTGGTCCCCCATAACCAAAAAAATTCACGGTTGGAGGAGGATTACGAACACGAGGAGGTTTTTCCCCCATTGAGTTATCTGTCTAACCGAGCTCATATACCATCTCGGGATGGCGAACACGGGGAGGTTTTTTCACCCGTGAGTTATCTTCCTAACTGAGCTCATGTACCAATTCGGGATGGCGAACACGGGGAGGTTTTTTTCCCCCATGAGTTATCTGCCTAACCGAGCTCCTGTACCATATCGGGATGGTGAACACAAGGAGGTTTTTCCCCCGTGAGTTATCTGTCTAACCGACCTCATGTACCATTTCGGGATGGTGAACACGGGGAGGTTTCTTCCCCTGAGAGTTATCTGCCTAACTGTCTCGGATCAGGAGAAGCATAGTATGGGGAGGTCTCTGCCCTCATAACATTTGCAGACTCCAGAGTCGCGCAGCATGGGGAGGTTTCTGCCCTCATGACTTTGGCCGCTCACCAATCCGTAGCCCGGCTAGCCGGGATGCTGAATTGTAAGGTTCAGAATTGTGTTTTGGGAGGCACCAGGCAGGACGTTGCCTCGGGCCACCCGAGTTGTTATTGTTTTGGGTCTGTGTGGAGTATGTGCTAAGTCACCTCCAGTGTACTAACCTGTTGGGTTTCTATCAAGTCCCAAGGATCATTTTAAAGCATTGAAACAAGTATGAATACACAAAGGAGAATGGCGGAATCATACTGACAACGATCAGATTGGATGCATCGAAGAAAAATCTTTTCCTCTTTGTTGAAGAAGCTCTCGGCCATGGTGGGTATTTGGACTTCATCTTCATCTTCAAGCTCCAAGCTTTATCAATGGTGATTCCATGCTCATGAGATGGTTTCCCTATCACCTTGTATGCCTCTATGTGTGCTAGCACCTTGATGATTTGCCACAAATCACCATCTTCTTCCTTGCTATCTTCGTCCTTGACAAACAAAAGAAGAGAGATGAATTTTGGTCTCCAAACCGTGAGAGGGAGAGGAGGGAAAAGCTTCAAAACCGTGAGCTCTAATGAAAGAGAGAGAAGAAATTGTTTTTTGTATATCTTAATTGATTTTCCAAAAATAATTAAACATATACAAATTTTTCAATTTCAAAAAGTCAAGCCAAAAAAGCTTGCCAACTACCACCATCATTTCCCATCAATCAATAAATAGTGACTGGTGTCAATCACTCAAAGTGAAAGACATCTATCACTTGATTGACGAATGATGTGATGCTAGATGTGACTAGCGATTTGACGATTGATGTGATTTGCGTGCCGCACTCGAATTCGAAATGCGAATGCGCTCGCAAACACTCCCGGGCTCGGGTTCGTTAATTCCGAATTAACAAATTTTCCGTTGCGTCGTAATTAAATCTAATTTAATTAAATAATCATGCCTAGTATAATTACTATTCACGTCGCTAACGAATTAATTCTAAATTAATTCGTTTGCCAGAATTAAAATCCGATTTTAATTCCGCGTCGAAATCCAATTTCGTTTAATATATCGAATATATTAATTTATCGATTAATTCCAAATTAACTGTTCTCTCTCTTTAAGTAATATTTTATCCCAGATAAAATATCCCTGTAATTAATCCCAGATTAATTTTCTCTCTCATCAAATTAATCCCAGATTAATAAAGTGCGAGTCATACATCATCGGTGAATCTTCAGAAAGCGACCCATGAGATCCCCGGATATGTTGGCAGTAAATACGGTCGTCGGACTATCCGAACACGTAAGTAACTTGTACTACGTTTTTACCAATTTACAAGACAATGTTGGCTTCTAACAAAGCTCCATGCCTACCCAATTCTCCATAAACATGCTTACAGGAATAAGCGATCTATATCAGGCGTAGTATACATAGTATTTCGTATATCGATCCAGTATCGGATGGTCACGTGCTAGGCCTAGGGATGGAATTGTGTTTGCCTCGTACGAAGCACATATTGGATGTCTGGTAACTAGTCTCTATAATCGGATATACATGACCTAGTAATAATATCCCGATAGTTGTAGCATATAAGAGAACAAGTTTTGTATCCTACGTGATCATCATCTCCACTATAACTGAAGTGATACTTCCATCTTGACATCACACCCAATACACTATGATTCTCAATATACCCAGAAGAGGCGTACACAGAATCGGTTAAAGCCCTAGACGACCAAAACCAAAGCATATTGATTGTCGCAAGTATTAGCGGTGCAAGTCTCAGGTTAAGACCAAATACACGTACCCTGAATTCGGACTTCCATAGACATATAGTTATACTACCAATGGAATTCCGAAGGGGTCTATCCAGAGCGAAGCTGTTTCCCGTACCATCGGTAAAACACAACCTCTTATTACACTTGCATGAGTATCATATACCCAAATATATGAGAATTATGTCGTTATGCCCTCATAACGCGCACAAGTGTAATACTAGTTTTTTATGCATCATCGATGTCCAATCTCGATAATACTCTGACTATGGATATTTAATGATTTATCCTTCGTGGACTGATACTGTCTCATATCATCTCAATCCAGGAACAAATCATTGGGACCTCTTATCATTTATACATCTTGGTGATCTAATCACAAATGATAAGAGAGCAATCTCATTTGTCACATAGTTAATTTGTACAACCACACCATGATCTGTACAAATAGTGACGCTATGGGTCATAATTATCCAACAATCTCCCACTTGGCCTATAGCCAGTCACTCGAGTGTCCTACACCCGAACTATGTACGGTTCGCTCAAACTGCTGAGAAAAGGCTTTCGTCAGCGGATTTGCATGATTATCATCTGATGCGATTTATTCGATCATCACATCGCCACGATGTATGATCCGAACGAATCAGATGAATAGTCGAAGTATGTATCTGGATCGTTGATGAGACAACGATGCTCAGCTGCTAACAGAACTATGTCTAATCTAATTAGATTTTGTATCGACCCAGAAGGCTCATATTGCTGCCTCAGCTGCAGCAATAACCCGCATTTATTGTTTATTCGGTAACAGTATTTTTCTCGGAAGATTTCCAGCTTACTGTTCCGTTATTCAAACTGTATAGTACCGTTTTTACGACTTGTAGTCGTTTTATCGGTTTGGAAACTTGCAGCAGTGATCCCAGTCACTTCAAATTCTCCTTCTCCATATTATAAGACAACATCTTTAGTTCTCTAAGATACTAACGGATGTTCTTAATATCAATCCAGTGACTATCATATGGATTGGCCTAATTGTGTCTCCATATGCTCAAAGTGTATGAGACATTAGGTCGCGTACATTTTTCAATGTACGATTTCTCAGAGAGTGTTCTCGAAAGCCAAGCTTTCACCGATTGTTTTATTGGAATATCATTTCCAAGAGATGACATATTATCATTATTTATAGGACAGCCATTGTCAGTGCCCTCCCACTAACCTCCTTATATACACAAGAATCATATCGTTTTGAATTAAATCATAAATCATTATGATTACATCAAAACGATAATTCCAAGATCTCAATGCTTGCTTCAATCCAAACATGGATCGAATAACCTGCAAACCTTGTTTGCTAGTTTATGTACGACAAAATCGACAGGATGTTGTAAACATCCTCCAAAAGGTTTCCTTTTCAGGATGCTGACATATTTCATAAATTAAACATGCAGCATCAGCAAGCATTATCTAAATGGATTTACAGTGGCAACAGGTAAAAAGTTTAATCGTAATCAACACAATGTTGATAACGATACCTTTCCGTAATAAGCCTAGCTTTATACGTTGGTATGTTGTCATCCATGTATGTCTTTCTTGAAGACTTATATAGTACCAATAGGCACAATGTCTTGTGGTACATCAACTAGTATCCAAACATAGTCGGTATACATGGGATGCATTTCGGATGTCATGACACTTATCCATAATAGGGAGTCGATACCTTGTATCACTTCCTCATACGTAGTCAGTTGGTATTCCTCAATAAGATTGACATCTTTATGAGGTGAGATCAGAAACCCATACCCCAGGTTGTTTTCTGACTCTCTCCGACTTACGCGGTTCTTGTGTATTCGAAGATTATTGGTATAGTTTCATCCTTGATGAACTATTTATGTTCCAGTAGGAATCGGTGCCTAGAATAGTATTACTCCGATTTTCATCGAGTTTTAATATCCTCCCACTTACCACTGCATATCGGTATTCCTCTTAGGAAAATCGCATGGCGAGCAACAATTAAATTGTTCTCTTGTGAGTTGTATAAGTACTATACTTTGGTATCCCTAGGATAACCTACAATTGGCACTTATCCAATTTAGGTTTTAGTTTGGTATCATCCAAACAGATGTCGAGAATACCCAAATTTTCAGGAATGAGAAACCTGGTTTCTTTCCTGTTCATATCTAATATAAAGTCTGTCTAATAGATTTTTATGGAACCTTTTTCAAAATAAGTTTTGCACTGTATAAATCGTATCTGTTGAAGGAAATGGTAGCTCAGAGTGACTCATGATTTACCTTATCATGTTCCAACAAAATTCGGTTACTCACTGTTTGGACACACCGTCAAATTGACGTGTTCCGAGAGGAGTCCTCATTGAAAGAATACTATAATCTTTCAAGTATATTAGAAACTTATTGCTTAAGTATTTTCATCATGGTCTAACCGCGATGATTTAATACTTTAGCCGATCTGTTTGTCTATTTCGTGTCGAAACTTTAAAATTTTCCGATTTGTGTTTCATAAGAAACACATAACCATAACGCGATGCCACATCCGTAAAGGTCACAAAATATTCATATCCACCTCTAGCCTAGCTAGACATGGGCCCACTTGCTTCACTATGAACTAGGGCTTACAGATCGGTGGCATTTACACTTTTACCAAGTAAAGGTGTTTTAGGCATTTTTCCCTATAATCTAGATTCGTAGACTTTATTTGAATGTTATCAAATCAGTCCGAGTACCCACTCTTCAAAAGTGTGGATATACGAGTCTTGTTTAAATTGCGTCCCAGACAACAATGCCACAATATGTTTCTTCTGATCAAATCAGTTTGAGCTATTTGTTTGTTATGTTATATGTTTAAGATTTATTTATATTCAAAATATAAATTCTGTTATTCACATCCAATGTGTTTATCTCAATATCATCTTTATAAAATAAAACACTTTAGTGTTCTAGAATATAAAGGTCAATCCGCAACGGATTAGACACTGATATAGAGATAATGTTTCTAGTCAAACTAGTTACATTATAACAGTTTCCTAATTTAAGTATACACCCTAAGGGTAGTTCCTAAATTAGGTATCTACGGTTGAAACAACGACAGTCGTCCCGTTTTCCAATTTGCAGATTAATCTCATCTGAAGTCAGTATCCTACTTATAGCAGATTCTGAACATCAGTACATATTTAAGTATATCACATTTAGTATCTAAAATCCAATTTTAATACTAGTAGCGAATATATTTATGACAAACATATTTGAAGTCGGAGCCTTGTCCCGTCTTCAATTCCTTCATGTCTGCTTTGTCCAAACGGCAGTCACGCTTCCGCGATCCCGTTTGCCACAATTTAGGTAGACATTTTGGGATATGTCATTTATCTGCCTAGAAGAATATAATGATTTTTCCTTTGCCCTTTTCAACACTCCAGAAGCCTTTGGCCAAGCCTTGGCCTTCTAGAATATCGAAGTAAGGTGCGCCTTGCGCTACTTGCCTTATTGCAAACTTTGACTTTGCCTCCTTGAGAATAGTCATTAACTCCCCAAGAGTTATTTATTGCAATTCAATACTTCTAAAATCTAAATATAGATTTATGAAGATCCTTCAATTTCATTATCATACTTTAAGGATCTAATCCTTAGCTCTGATTAAGAAATTAAGGAGTCTACTGCGACAAGCTTAATGGATTAAGCACTTAAGTTATCATTACATGAATCTTCCAAAGATCATGCTCTACTATTTACTTAACTCCGGGCTTAGGCATAATATGTTATTTTATCAAATAAAGTAACTTATTATTTTCCAGGACTATCCTGAAATTATTCCCAATTTGAAAATTAAACCATTTAAATACATTTTCCTTGGGATTATGTTTTAAATGTCAATCTTTCAATTTTATCTTGATTTTAATAGTCCAACTATTTAATCAACAATTTAGGTACTATTTATTATAATGATTATTATAGTCCAACTATTTAATCAAATATAATTAATTAGTTTGAATACAGTCCAACTGTTTATTAAAACAACGATTTAAATATTAGTCCAACTAACATTTAATTTTATTTGACGAATGATATTTTATTTGAGCGCGTATGGCAAGTAATTAAACGAATATTGCAAATTCAATTCTTGCCTCCCACTTTTTTCGGCGAGCCTCTAACCCTCTATCGAGTACTCGGGAAACCTTGTTTCCTAGTGGGCTAGGATCCCGTTAAATAACACACAATCTTGACTTTGGCCAACAAACTGTATGATAATTAACTAGGTAGATCTCTAAGATCAATTGGATCCCATCCAATTCCTAGATCCAGTAGGGGGACATCCAAGTCTGAAATATATATCTTATATATGCCAATATATCCAATATATTACCTAACCTTTTTCCTCTGAATCAACTAAGCCTTGGCTTTGGCACAACAAACTTAGTGATCCCAGTTAAACGAAACCCATTGACCATGGAAAGCTTCGTAATCAATGTCGATGGACAAAAAGTGGTCTTGACTTTGGCCAACAAACCACAACTTGGACAAGACACCAATATGGAACAAAGCTCTCATGATTCAAACACATCCTCGACAGACAAAGGTCTTGACTTTG
Organism: Zanthoxylum bungeanum; assembly: GCA_019454045.1. Classification (NCBI taxonomy): domain Eukaryota; kingdom Viridiplantae; phylum Streptophyta; class Magnoliopsida; order Sapindales; family Rutaceae; genus Zanthoxylum; species Zanthoxylum bungeanum. The sequence continues at coordinate 290,988 of SKCR01040994.1, forward strand.
GCCAACAAACCAATGCCAGTCTTAGATCTTGAGTAAGAATCACTCAATGGAAGGAAAAACGCTTAATATTTTGTGAGGGTTTTTCGTGTGCAAATTGGCAACCAATTTATTATCTTTGTTAAGGTCTCATCATCATACACCCTTAAGCATGCATTCTAAACACATAATAATGAGCGTAAAATAAATAATAATGATATGCGGATGGATACTTTACACATTGATCCTAGATCAAATCTCTCTATTTCCTCTCTCCCGCTAGCACAAGTATTTGCTTCTACCCGTTACACTACACTTCTAAAGAAACCTTATTTACATTGAGGGGAATAGGTGAGAAGAGAATACAAAGAGTAAGGAGGTAATAAGGCTGGACACGCAGGTCCAATTAATAAATTCCAAATTTATTACAACAATTTCTAAAATTGCCCCACCCATCTAACATCCATCCGATATACATTATTCATGCATCGCAATCATGTATTCACACAAGCATGTTATCAATCAATCTAATCCAATTAATTAATCTGAATATTAATGACCATCCAATGTTTAAACAAGGATTTGATTTTGCGCGAGTCAAACTCATTTTGCGAATAAGTACTCAAAGTACGAATTCTCGAATTAAATTAAACTACATAATTAAATCCAATTCAATTTGTATTTAATACTAATTCGCTATTTAATTCCAAATTAAATACTACATTTTATTAATGAACTTTTACGACTTAAATTCCAAATTTAATCGTTACGGGTCTCAAAGCCTGATTAACGTCCAACGTTAATTTAATTAAAGTCCAATGGGCTTTTAATTAATTTCTTAAGGCGTGGACTTTTGGTCAACTCGGGTCAAACCCAATAACCAAAGCCCAATCAAGGAATTACCCCATAAGCCTAGAAATCAATTTAGGCCCAATTAAATTTATTAAGGTCCATTAGTCACATTTGGGCTTTATGGAAGCGGTTTTGGGCCCAATTGGATCCAACCAATTTAGCCTAAACCCATCTTGGTACAACCAAGCCCAATAAGCCCAATAACAACTTTTCAAGCCCAATTTCCAAAATTAGCCCAACATAATTAAATTACAAAATTTCAATTTCACAATTTAATTACACAAAGTGTATTACATAATTAATTACGCAATTAACATTTCTAAAACATCAATTAGCCTAATTAATCATGCTCATTAACAATAAAACATGTCTAACATATTTTATCAAAAAATCAAACCCATTTCATGCTTGTAAGTCTCGGTTTTTGGGGATTTTTCAAATCAATTCCAAATTCAATCCAATTAAATCCAAATTAACATTACCCAACATGATTCCAACTCATCCAATGAATCAAAAATCAAAAAATCCAAGACTTAAGGGCATCCATGACTTTCGGCCAAGCTAAGTCATTAGGGAAAAATTGATCCAACTCAATATTCATCAAATTGATCATGCATAACACCATGTTATCATCATTCAAGCATATATCAACAATCAATTTCATCAAAATATGCTCAAATCATTTTTACCCAAATTTTACCCTAATCATGTTTCATGCTAAAATGGCTCAAGATACCATTGTTGGGTTTCTATCAAGTCCCAAGGATCATTTTAAAGCATTGAAACAAGTATGAATACACAAAGGAGAATGGCGGAATCATACTCACAACGATCGGATTAGATGCATCGAAGAAAAATCTTTTCCTCTTTGTTGAAGAAGCTCCCGGCCATGGTGGGTATTTGGACTCCATCTTCATCTTCAAGCTCCAAGCTTTATCAATGGTGATTCCATGCTCATGAGATGGTTTCCCTATCACCTTGTATGCCTCTATGTGTGCTAGCACCTTGATGATTTGCCACAAATCACCATCTTCTTCCTTGCTATATTCGGCCTTGCCAAACAAAAGAAGAGAGAAGAATTTTGGTCTCCAAACCGTGAGAGGGAGAGGAGGGAAAAACTTCAAAACCGTGAGCTCTAATGAAAGAGAGAGAAGAAATTGTTTTTTGTATATCTTAATTGATTTTCCAAAAATAATTAAACATATACCAATTTTTTCAATTTCAAAAAGTCAAGCCAAAAAAGCTTGCCAACTACCACCATCATTTCCCATCAATCAATGAATAGTGACTGGTGTCAATCACTCAAAGTGAAAGAAATCTATCACTTAATTGACGAATGATGTGACGCTGGATGTAACTAGCGATTTGACGTTTGATGTGATTTACGTGCCGCACTCGAATACGAAATGCGAATGCGCTCGCAAACACTCCCGGGCTCGGGTCGTTGATTCCGAATTAACGAATTTTTTTTTGCGTCGTAATTAAATCTAATTTAATTAAATAATCATGCCTAGCATAATTAATATTCACGTCGCTAACGAATTAATTCAAAATTAATTCGTTCGCCCGAATTAAAATCCGATTTTAATTCCGCGTCGAAATCCAATTTCGTTTAATATATCGAATATATTAATTTATCGATTAATTCCAAATTAACTGTTCTCTCTCTTTAAGTAATATTTTATCCCAGATAAAATATCTCCGTAATTAATCCCAGATTAATTTTCTCTCTCATCAAATTAATCCCAGATTAATAAAGTGCGAGTCATACATCATCGGTGAATCTTCAGGAAGCGCCCCATGAGATCCCCGGATATGTTGGCAGTAAATACGGTCGTCGGACTATCCGAACACGTAAGTACCTTATACTACGTTTTTACTTATTTACAAGACAAGGTTGGCTTCTAGCAAAGCGTCATGCCTACCCAATTCTCCAGAAACATGCTTACAGGAATAAGCGATCTATATCAGGCGTAGTATACATAGTATTGCGTATATCGATCCAGTATCGGATGGTCACGTGCTAGGCCTGGGGATGGAATTGTGTTTGCCCCGTACGAAGCACATATCAGATGTCTGGTAACTAGTCTCTATAATCGGATATACATGACCTAGTAATAATATCCCGATAGCTGCAGCATATAAGAGAACAAGTTATGTATCCTACGTGATCATCATCTCCAATATAACTGAAGTGATACTTCCATCTTGACATCACACCCAATACACTACGATTCTCAATATACCCAGAAGAGGCGTACACAGAACCGGTTAAAGCCCTGGACGACCAAAACCAAAGCATATTGATTGTCGCAAGTATTAGCGGTGCAAGTCTCAGGTTAAGACTAAATACACGTACCCTAAATTCGGACTTCCATAGAGACATAGTTATACTACCAATGGAATTCTGAAGGGGTCTATCCAGAGCGAAGCTGTTTCCCGTACCATCGGTAAAACACAACCTCCTATTACACTTGCATGAGTATCATATACCCAAATATATGAGAAATATGTCGTTATGCCCTCATAACGCCCACAAGTGTAATACTAGTCTTTTATGCATCATCTATGTCTAACCTCGATAATACTCTGACTAGGGATATTTAATGATTTATCCTTCATGGACTGATAATGTCTCATATCATCTCAATCCAGGAACAAATCATAAGGACCTCCTATCATTTATACATCTTGGTGATCTAATCACAAATGATAAGAGAGCAATCTCCTTTGTCACATAGTTAATTTGTACAACAACACCATGATATGTACAAATAGTGACGCTATGGTTTATAATTGTCCAACATAACCTTGTCATGTTTCCACCTTTTTTTTACCGATGTCCGGCAAAAGGACGCCTGCGCCGGGATCCGCGGAGCCTTAGAGGTTGAAGTTCTTCTCTTGTGATTAAGTCTCATTTGTTCTTCCAGCTCGGGGCTGGATTTGTTCCGCTGAGGCTTCTTATTCCACCAACTCGGGGCTGGATTTGTTCCGTCGAGGCTATTTGTTCCACCAGCTCGGGGCTAAGTTTGTCCCACTGAGGCCATGTGTACTACTAGCTCAGGGTCGGGTTACGTCCCACCGAGTGGATAATCATCGGTATGACGTTGGAGAATATCCCTCATGGCCGGCTCTTAGTTTGTCCGGGGAGGTAACCTTCCCCCGGAGCCAAGTATTCAACTAGCTCGGGGTCGGGTTACGTCCCACCGATAGGTCTTTAATCGGCATGGGATCGGAGCATCTCCCCCATGGTCGGCTAATAATTGGTCCTGGGAGGTAACATTCCCTCAGAGCCAAGTGATCCACTACCTCGGGGTCGGGTTACGTCCCACCGAGAGGCTTATCATCGGCATGGGGTCGGAGCATCTCCTCCATGACCGGCTCTCAGTTGATCTGGGGAGGTAATATTCCCCTAGAGCCAAGTATTCTGCTAGGTCCGGGTCAGATTATCATCAGCATGAGGACGGAGCACATTCCCTATATATAGGCATCGGAATCCTCAGAGACCAATCACATGAAGATACCGAGGACGACCTATTTGGTAACTGAGGCGGTCTTTTCTCGATGGCTCATGTAGCCGACCACCAACTGGTTGATCAGCACACTTCCGATTTTGTAGTTCCCGGTACCAACTCGTACACTCATTCGAACCGAGTATTAGGGGACAGATGTTGATGGTGATTTTTTGTAATAAGTATTTTGAACAGTACGGCAAAGGCAGATATGGATTTTCCCCTTTTGAAATGACGGATGTTCAGAAGGTATTAGTTACTCCTCGGCCATGCAATTTATTCTGACCTGGTTTCCCAGATCTGGCCGACGAGAGGACACAGTGTGATTCAAGTCCCAGAGACTTACAACATCAGAGTCGAGACCGACCACATTAGCCTGATAGCTCGGTTCGGTACCCTCTATTTTCCTAGATCGGGATGATGAGCTCGGATATTTTGGGTCAGGTCGGGAGTGGTCAAGGTAGTTCGGCACATGGCTTGGCCGCACTCATGAAGCCCGACGTGTGATCATGGATAGTTTGGACTTTTCCCTCTGACGGGCACCACCGTTTGAGAGCTCTTTACAGGCTGGCATCATCATTATTGAGTGTGGCAGTGTATAAACAGAGTGATGTGACAGGCAGGCGGAGGGCATGTTTGCTTTCGGCGACGTAGTTTTTGGACAGAGAGCCAGTTAATCAGCCGGAGATCCACGTGGCTGACGTCATGAAAATATGGAAATAGTACTGTTTTCTCTTAGTATATAAAGGGAAGTTAGTCTTATTTGTAAGGGGATAGCGAAAATTGTAAAAAAAGAGCACTACTTGTAAAAGCACTATGAACAAATAGCTCGGGTTTCTTTAGACCCTCCTCGAAAATATGTCGGTCGAGCTCGGTTTGGTAATAAAAATCATACCCCACTTTGTGGTCGTGGATGTAGGTTGGATTCGCTCCGCTGAACCATGTAAAACCCTCTTGTCGATTTTGTGGTTTTTTTCTTTTTCCAAGTTTGTCTTTGGTCCCCCATAACCAAAAAAATTCATGGTTGGAGGAGGATTGTCCCGGGAGCGTTATCCCGAAACTGCCCCTGGAATGAAAATCACTCGTCAACAGTTGGCGCCGTCTGTGGGGAGAGAACAAAAAGCATCTTGTGTAGTGAGACGATGGTAAATGACGGGACCCATAGATCGTCGGAGAGTTCAACAACATAATGGATGGGAAAAATGGAGGAAAGCATGGGAAATGATCGGGAGGCGAACCAGGCCCTCATGAAGGCCATGATTGAAAAACTGGAAAGACTGGAAAAAATGAATACTGAAAGATTGGAAGTTGGTCCAAGTCAGAGGAGAAACGAGATAGCTGAAGCAAAAATGGTTGTAAACCTAAGCGGAGAATGGCCCGCTTCTACAATAAGAATGTTTAGACTTGGTCCTTCCTTCCCGGAGATTTGGTTTTAAGGAGGATTACGTTGAATACCCGATAACCCGAAGAAGACTCGTTAGGTGCCAAATGGGAAGGTGACCAGTGCGTAATCACACGCATATAACGCAAGCGCACGTATCGTTCAAGTAGTATAAAAAGTATCGATCCCACGAGGACTTAATACCTAATCTATTAATTTTATGAGGTCAAATGATTACTAGTATCTAATAGGTTGATTGATTGATTTCAAATGGTGATGATTTTGAATTTAAAAACAAGTAAATAAAATTGCGCGAAAGTAGGTTAAAGAAAATTCAATATTAGGAAATTATCTAGGGTTTTGAATCTTCCAATATCATTTTAAAGATGAAGTGGTTATTTCATTTTTGTGAAATATATCGGTTTACTAACCTGGAACACTAAATTATGCGAAAGCATCTGTCGATGGTCAGACGCAAATACCCAGTATAACCCAATTGAACCATATATCTATGTCAACCAAATTACCTGGATTCATTAAGTTTAAGTTCCAATTATGGCTACCCCCACCCGACAGGTATATGTCTATCCTGTAAGGAAATCTATTAAAGGGTTATTTATCCGCAATGAATATCGTGGGATATTAAGTCAAAGGCTGAAACCTAAAATTCCTTTGTCAAATTTATTTTAGATTTACCAGATCAATCTTATTAGTGGCCAATTAACAAGACGCATTAAGCTTAAGACTTAATAAGTAAACCTTTAAATTACCCAAACTATAAAATAACCCATTATAAATCGGTGATATTAGAATTCATCACAACCCCAGATAACTAACTTAGTTATGACACATAACTAGGGCTAGTAACAACTTAAATAAAATAAAAGACATAAAGTAAATTGCTGAAAAGTAAATTGCTGAAAAGTAAATTGCTGAAAAGTAAATGACGAAAGTAAATGCTGAAATTAAATACTGAAAATTAAATGCTGAAAAGTAAATGCTGAAAGTAAATTACTGAAAAGTAAATGCTGAAAGTAAATGCAGAAAGTAAATTGCTGAAAAGTAAATAAAGTAAAAGTTCAATAAAAGAAAATGTTGAGGTAAAAAGATCCATTTTTATTACTTCTATTTTAGATATATCCCTTAATATAATATATTAACTTTGCATGATAATTACCAACCAGCCATATAGGCGGTATCCAGATTAAGTCAAATTAATAATTAATTACCAACCGACCAATTAGGCGGTATCCAGTTTAGTCAGGTTAAAACCAATTTAAATAATTACCAACCGACCAATATGGCGGTATCCTCGTTAAGTCAGGTTTTAACTAGTTATATATTATAATTAAGGGAGATTAATCTAAATATTAGTAATAAAAGTTTTACCTTTTACCCCAGCAAAGGGGAGTTACCTCCTCATTACTGAAAAGTAAAAACTGAAAATTAAAGAAAGAAAAGTATTGTGCGTAAAAGTAAATTGCGGAAAGTAAAAACTGAAAAGTAAAGAAAAGAAAGTGCGAAAGCGGAAATTAATTACTGAAAGGTTTAAATAAACAAACAAGATACAATCTTCTTAGTATTCTTAAGGAATTCCTTAGAAGAAAGTATGAATTTACAAATGAAATGGCTTGGTATTTATAGGCAAAATTTTGCCTCCATCAAATCATCCACCAAATCCATTATTAATTGCTCCACTAATTACTCCACCAAATCCATTATTAATTGCTCCACTAATTGCTTATCATTTTTGGTGGTGATTTGATAATTTTTATTATTTATTTATTAATTTATTTTTTTTCTTTGAAAACGATTGAAAATGACTTTAATAATTACACACAACACATTTCTGGATGGTTCATCAATTTCGGGCATGACATCTTCAGAATTCAAAATTATTTTGTCTTTAAAAGTTGTATATCTTTGAGTCTTATTTAATCTGGAACTTCAATCAGCTCAATCTGATATCGGAGTAAACAGTTATGCCCAAAATACGACAGATGCGCAAAACTGGAATTTCCAAAACTGCACTTCGTTAAAACGCCCTTTCAAGTTTCCAATCTCCAAAATTAATATGTCAAGTCCAATTTTTGCCCTTATTTGACCCACATTTCGTTCTAAATGATTTCATTGTGTCCCAATAGTATTTTATCTGTAAAATAAACTAAAACACATCAAAACGTTCATCAAACCCGAGAACTAAACAAAATATTAAGTAAAGTGGGCGGTAAATATTGATATATTTTCCGCTCATCACACCCACAAACCTAACATTTTGCTAGTCCTAGAGCAAAACAACAAAGTAAAATACAAGAAACAATTAAAATTAAAATAAGCCAATTCGTAGGGATCACGGTTGCATTTAGCATATGCAACAAGCCTTTAAACCCATAGGTGTCCCTAGTGGATGAGTTATAGTCTCGTGAGGGCTTACAGCAACGATACCCCAAATGTTTTACAAAAGTAAAAAGATAATAAAATTAATCCACACAAAAGCAAAAAGACAAGAGAAAGAGAATAAAGAAGTTAGTGACTAATCAGGTGAAACTTCTACTCCAAGTTACTAGTTGTTTTCTTTCTTTCTAAATTACTGAATAAGTAAATTCTCCGATTATATTTACCATTCTCCATATGCACAGCCGACAAAATATTAATCAACTCATTTTTTTCCCACAACAGTCACAAGTGCAGTTGATAAGAGAGTAATATTTTTGTCCTAAAGTTTTATCAGAATTCACACCTTTTTTGTAGCAATGGAATAATTTTTCTGATTTTTCTTATTTTTTTCTTTGATTTTTGATTATTTTTTTTATATATACAATATCTTCCATCTATGTAGTGAGTGTTGGGTCGGTGGCTCCCAAACCAGTTGGCTTTAGGGCACCAGGTGTTAAGACACCCCTACAGACTTAATTACTCAGACTTCAGATATATATATTTTTACAGCATCTTTGATCCATGTAGCGAGCTTTGGGCCAGTGACTCCCAAACCAGTTGGCTTTAGGGCACTAGGTGTTAAAACACCCTTACAGACTTAATAACTCGGATCTCAAACCTTTTTTTTTTTTACTCCATCACTTTTTGAGATGATGCCTCCAATTAAAATATATCACTGAATATTACAAACTTTTCAATTATAACTCCTGTCCGTATGTTACCATGCATGTTGATAATACCTGCAAACTGAGCATATGAAGATCCATTTTAGTCAGTATTATGGAGAATTCACAAATTAAATAATTCAAAAGGAAATAAACAAAAATTAACTTGTTCCGAATTAGGTTTGAGATACGTCACAGGAGTGGAAACTCCTTACTCAGCTATCTCTTACCAATTTCACATTTTTAGTCAAAATATAAACACAAAATATTTTTGTAATTTTTGAAAAATTTTCAATTTTTTTTTCGAAAAAATTTGGACTAAAAATAAAAACAACACACCACTAAAAACAAGATACTAATCAACTAATTCCCTCCCCCAAACCTAAATGAGACATTGTCCCCAATGTCTTAAACAGTAGAGGAAGAGTTTAGAATATAGTATCTGGTTAGCTGAAATTCTACATGAAAAGTTAAGGTTAAGATCCAGATTCATCTTACGCCTCTTACCACGATCGTCCTCGGACCAATTTATCTTTGAAAGGATAGGGTCAATTTGTGGTTCATATGCTAAGATTTGGTCAATTAGATCCGGAGCAGTTCTAGCAGTGAAGATGAGTTCTTTCATAGGTTTTGACACGAACCCATTTCTCCGAGCATCATCAAGAAACACACAAAGAAAATCATAAAATCCTTCAATGTTGTACAGTTTAAGCGGTTTCTGGTGTATGTTCAGGTTCGCCCAAGATAACACTGTAAAAATTTCCTCCAATATACCCAAGCCACCTAGCAAAGCAATAAAAGCATCAGCACAGTTAATCATTTCTACCAATCGTTCAGACATACCTGGCACGATCAGTTCCTCTCCATTTGATGGTCCAATAAGCTTTACCTCCACCAAGGGTTTTGGAATGATTCCCAAAACTTGACTGCCTCCCTCCTGTACAGCTTTTGAAACAATCCCCATAAATCCAAGATTGCATCCGCCATATACTAAGTGCATATTCCTTGCAGCTAAGACTCAACCCAATTCATGTGCTGCTTGTACGTATTGTGGCTTAACACCAACACTAGTACCGCAAAATACACAGATGTTTTCAACTCGTCTCCTTGAAGTGGCTTCTATGTTTTACTTTGGATGTCTTCAAAAGTGCAATGATGAGTTGAATTTATAACACCTAAAAATGGTGAGTAAAATAATAGCACTAGTACCTGCCAAATGACAATTATTAGTTAAACAGTAAAATAAATCGTGATAGTCAAAAAGGTCTGGATCCTGTCGGAGAAAATAAAAGAAAACAACAAAACAAATCACAATTATCAGGAAAAGACAAAGAGATATAATATGTACAAGAAATGTAGCGGCTTGATTGACGTCTATGCATCAGGGACAAGCTTCCCATCCAATTTTCTTATAAATTGGAAAATAGGGTCTTTTTGAGTCAGATTCCCAAGACTTAACTGTTGTCTTTCTTTTTGGAATTGTGTATGTAATTTGCGAATGGCTATATGAACATATCCACTGGGATGCGTCTCAAGAGTCGAAGATATATTATCTACAGACTCCTTACTCAAGTCATCCCTAATGAATTTAATTTTGTCTTCGCGATTATCAGACACCATTCCTAAAGAACAACAACGAGTATTGCAATTCCAGCGTGCACATTTGTAACAAACACCCATTTGCTTAGCTCTACGTTTCTTTGCATAGGTGCTTCTTCCAAAACCAGACAGATGTGAAATAAAAGATTCAGAAGACTCACCTGCCAATCGAACCCGTGCTTCAATTACCCAACGAATGTCATTAGGAACACCATGGATCGTTAGTAATCTCATCCATTCCAAGTGAGCTTTGTAAACTTTCATCAGAGATTTTTTAGGGAGAGAAGGAAATTGCTTGTGAAAATTTGCGAGAGCTTCTTCCATCTTGAAATGACTTAATCTGCAAAAACTAAACACACCAAATTAAATCACACCAAATCACAATATATACAAAAATTTCATGGGTTTCCTCCCTGCGAGCGCTAAGTTTAACGTCGACAGCTAGACGTGACTTCTCGAACGTTAGGCTGGATCTGAAAGTGTGACACTTTCTTTTTGTCGCTCAAATAATTCTCCCTAGTAGTGCTTAACACGCTTGTTTTTAACCTTGAAAGTTTTGTTGGAGTCGAGATCATATATCTCAACGGCTCTATCTGGTAAAACCTTGGTGATTAGGAATGGACCTGACCACCGTGATTTTGGCTTCCATGGAAAGAGTTTCACCCTTGATTTGTTTAACAGTACTTTCTGCCCTGGTTCCAGTTGTATGCGCACTAACTTCTCAACATGTCTCTTCTTGGCCTTTTCTTTGTACAATTTGGCATCCTCAAAAGGCTGATTGTGAAATTCCTCCAATTCGTTGAGCTGGTGGAACTTTCTCTTCTGTTGCTTGTAGTGCAAGTATAGGCTTCTTCAGTACGCAGTGCGTTTTATCTTCAGGCTCCATAGGCAATTGACATGCTTTAAGTTTGTTAGTAGAACTTTGTCTTTCATCAGAATTCTGAACGATACTATGTATCACATCAAGTCTAAAACTTCCTCCTTCTTTTCTTAATCTGGGAAATTCATGGCCTTGAAAACATTAAATGTTACTTCTTGGTCATGTACCCTCATGGTTAATTCTCATTTTTGTACATCAATAATGGTTCGACCTGTAGCCAAGAATGGTATCCCGAGGATGATTGGCACGTCTGCGTCTTCCTCCATATTAAGGATAATAAAATCTGCTAGGAAAATGATTTGTCAACCTTGACCAGCACATCCTCAACTACGCCTCTTGGAAATACGAGCGTTCTATCAGCAAGTTGTAGAGAGACTGAAGTTGGCATTGTTTCTCCAATCTGCAATTTCCTGAAAATAGAAAAATGTATCAAGTTAACACTCGCACCTAGATCACACAGAGCCTTACCGAAGTCATGTTCTCCTATGGTGCAAGGAATAGTGAAACTGCCAGGATCTTTCAACTTTGGATGAAGTTTTCTTTGAATGATGGCGTTGCATTCTTCTGATAATGCTACTGTCTCATAATCTCCCAATCTCCGCTTTCGTGAAAGATGTCTTTCATAATTTTGGCATAGCTGGGCATTTGTTCCAACGCTTCTGCAAATGGAATGTTGATATGCAGCTTTTTGAACACCTCCAGGAAACGAGCAAACTGCTTGTCCAGTTTATTTTTCTGTAGACGCTGAGGAAAAGGTGGAGGTGGAGTGATCTGTTCTTTTTCCTTTGCTTCCTTTTCCTCCATCTGTTGCTTTATTTCTTTTGGAACTTCCTCATTAGTTTTTTTGGTTCCAACATCTTTGTTGATTTCAGTACCGCTTTTTAATATGATGGCATGACATTGCTCTTTCCCCATGTTCCTCGGATTTGGTTCAGTGTTGCTAGGAAGGTTACCTGGCGGTCTGTAACTCTGAGCATTGGCCAGTTGTCCAATTTGATTCTCCAGTGCTTTAATAGAAGCTGATTGACTTTGAATTAATGCTGCTTGGGATTGAAACATAGCATCATATCTTGCTGCTTGAGAGTCGTGTTTTGCTTCTATCTTTTTCAAGTGGATCAACACTTATGTTATTCCTGATTCATTTGCATGCTCATGGCCTTTGTTCTTTTGTTGGAATCCGGGTGGTGGGTTGTTCATTTGTCCTGAATTGTTGCTCCATGCGAAATTGGGATGATTCCTCCACCCTGGGTTGTAGGTGTTCGAATATGGATTGTTCCCCTGTCTGTTGAAATTGTTGACATAATTCACCGTTTCTTTATGTTGGTTGAAAGATTCTGACTCAGGTGCTCCTCCAAATGGTGAACTTGTGGATCCACCATTAACCTTCATGTTAAGAGTTTCCAAATTTTTTCAAATCTGATCCAACTTGGAATTCAGTGATGTGTTGGCTCCAACTTCATAAATTCCTGCAATTCTTTGGATCATGCTCCTTTCTTTTGGCCATAAAGAATTGTTGTTGGCCATTTCTTCAATTAATTCCCAGGCCTAATCTTCTCCTTTTGCCATCAAAGCTCCTCCAGCAGTAGCATCAATTGTGGTTCTCATTATTCCAGAAAATCCATTGTAGAAGGTTTGGACTTGTAGCCACTTTGCGATCTCATGATGAGGACATTTTCGGAGTAAATCTTTGAATCTTTCCCAAGCTTCGCAAAGGGATTCTGAATCTTGTTGCACGAATGATGTGATGTCATTTCTCAACTTTGCAGTTCTGGTTGGTGGAAAGTACTTTGCAAGGAATTTGGTGGCTAGAGTGTTCCAAGTTGTGATGGAACCTACTGGTAGTGAATGTAGCCAAGCTTTAGCTCTGTCATTCAAGGAGTATGGAAAAACCCGCAGTCTCATTGCTTCTTCAGCTGCTCGGTTGTAATTGAAAGTATCGCAAACTTCCAGGAAGTTGCTGATGTGAGTATTAGGATCTTCAGTTGCTTTCCCCATAAACTGCACTGACTGCTGAATCATCTGAATGCATGTTTTGATGTCACCCACATTTGCTGGTAAGGGAGGAAGTACAATACAAGAAATGAGTCTGTCAACCACCGGAATGGTTCTGTCTCGAATGGGAATTGGTGGTGCAACTTCCAAAGGTTCAGGTTCCATGTTGACTAAAGCTTCTTGGCCTTCTCGTCTTTCCCTTCTCAACTGTCTGATGGTTCTTTCAATTTCTGGGTCAAGCGGACGGAGTTCAAAGCTTCTGGTTCGTCTCATGAAGTTTCTGAGAACCTGAAACACAAGAAAATAACAACAATAAATAAAAAGAAATTAGATACAAGTAAAGGTAAACCTCAAAACTAATAGTGAAAGATAAATAAGTCTCTGGCAACGGCGCCAAAAACTTGACCGGTGCGTAATCACACGCGTATAACGCAAGCGCACGTATCGTTCAAGTAGTATAAAAAGTATCGATCCCACGATGACTTAATACCTAATCTATTAATTTTATGAGGTCAAATGATTACTAGTATCTAATAGGTTGATTGATTGATTTGAAATGGTGATGATTTTGAATTTAAAAACAAGTAAACAAAATTGCGCGAAAGTAGGTTTAAGAAAATTCAATATTAGGAAATTATCTAGGGTTGTGAATCTTCCAATATCATTTTAAAGATGAAGTGGTTATTTCATTTTTGTGTAATATATCGGTTTACTAACCTGGAACACTAAATTATGCGAAAGCCTCTGTCGATGGTCAGACGCAAATACACAGTATAACCCAATTGAACCATATGTCTATGTCAACCAAATTACCTGGATTCATTAAGTTTAAGTTCCAATTATGGCTACCCCCACCCGACAGGTATATGTCCATCCTGTAAGGAAATCTATTAAAGGGTTATCTATCCTCAAGGAAGATCGTGGGCTATTAAGTCAAAGGCTGAAACCTAAAATTCTTTTGTCAAGTTTATTTTAGATTTACCAGATCAATCTTATTAGTGGCCAATTAAAAAGACGCATTAAGCTTAAGACTTAATAAGTAAACCTTTAAATTACCAAAACTATAAAATAACCCCTTATAAACTGGTTATATTAGAATTCATCATAACCCCAGATAACTAACTTAGTTACGACACATAACTAGGGCTAGTAAAAACTTAAATAAAATAAAAGACATAAAGTAAAATGTTGAAAAGTAAATTGCTGAAAAGTAAATGACGGAAAGTAAATGCTGAAAATTAAATGCTGAAAAGTAAATGCTGAAAGTAAATTACTGAAAAGTAAATACTGAAAGTAAATTGCTGAAAGTAAATTGCTGAAAAGTAAATGCAGAAAGTAAATTGCTGAAAAGTAAATAAAATAAAAGTACAATAAAAGAAAATGCTGAGGTAAAAAGATCCACTATTATTACTTTTATTTTAGATATCTCCCTTAATATAATATATTAACTTTGCAGCCATATAGGCGGTATCCAGATTAAGTCAAATCAATAATTAATTACCAACCGACCAATCAGGCGGTATCCAGTTTAGTCAGGTTAAAATCAATTTAAATAATTACCAACCGACCAATATGGCGGTATCCTCGTTAAGTCAGGTTTTAACTAGTTATATATTATAATTAAGGGAGATTAATCTAAATATTAGTAATAAAAGTTTTACCTTTTACCCCAGCAAAGGGGAGTTACCTCCTCATTACTGAAAAGTAAAAACTGAAAATTAAAGAAAGAAAAGTATTGTGCGTAAAAGTAAATTGCGGAAAGTAAAAACTGAAAAATAAAGAAAAAAAAGTGCGAAAGCGGAAATTAATTACTGAAAACTATAAATAAACAAACAATATACAATCTTCTTAGTATTCTTAAGGAATTCCTTAGAAGAAAGTATGAATTTACAAATGAAATGGCTTGGTATTTATAGGCAAAATTTTGCCTCCATCAAATCATCCACCAAATCCATTATTAATTGCTCCTTTAATTGCTCCACCAAATATATTATTAATTGCTCCACTAATTGCTTATCATGTTTGGTAGTGATTTGATAATTTTTATTATTTATTTATTAATTAATTTTTTTGCTTTGAAAATGATTGAAAATGACTTTAATAATTACACACAACACACTTCTGGATGGTTCATCAATTGCGGGCATGAAATCTTCAGAATTCGAAATTATTTTGTCTTTCAAAGTTGTAGATCTTTGAGTCTTCTTTAATCTGGAACTTGAATCAACTCAATCCGATATCGGAGTAAAAGGTTATGCCCAAAATACGACAGATGCGCAAAAATTGGAATTTCAAAACTGCACTTCGTTAAAACGCCCTTTCAAGTTTCCAATCTCCAAAATTAATATGTCAAGTCCAATTTTTTCCCTTATTTGACCCACATTTTGTCCTAAATAGTTTCATTATGTCCCCATATTATTTTATCTGCAAAAAATAACTAAAACACATCAAAACGTTCATCAAACCCGAGAAACTAAACAAAATATTAAGTAAAAGGGGCGGTAAATATTGATATATTTTCCGCTCATCAGAAGGGCCTTATAGAGTGGTGGAGATAGTAAGATCGGGTACCTATCTTTTGGAACAGTTGGATGGTACCCGGCTCAAGAAGCCCTGGAACACCGAGATGCTGAGGAAGTACTTCCAGTAGATCTCTTCTTTGAGCCACTGAATCATCAGATGACCAGACAAGAACCAGGAAATTATTGTAAAGCCTCTCTTGAAATGACCCGCAAAGAGTTGTAATAAGGGCAGTACGTCCCATTAATATGAATATGACTCTCTCTTTTGAATTTAAAAAACTTGTGCACTTTACTTGTTTAATAATTGAATGAGAAATCCATGTTCAATATTCTTGGGATGTGCTCGAAGCGAAAGGGTGGTCGGTAGTTGGAAAGGGCACCAAGCCCGTGGCACGCCAATCCCGGGTGTTATTATCAAACCCTCGGGTATAAGTATTCCGACCTGACTCCATTCACCTATGAGGATCCAGAACGCATCAAGGGATAGAGTACATGTGGGAAAAGCGCGAACCCCTCGTGGCACGCCAACTCAGGTTGTCATTATCAAACCCCCGAGGTCGGGGCGTTAATACACCATGACTCGTATTTTTGAGGAACTACCTCGAGATGGCGAACATGGGGAGGTTTTTTCCCCCGTGAGTTATCTGCCAAACCGAGCTCATGTACCATCTCCGGATGGCGAACACGGGGAGGTTTTTTCCCCCGTGAGTTATCTGCCTAACCGAGCTCCTGTACCACTTTGGGATGGCGAACACGGGGAGGTTGTTTTCCCCCGTAAGTTATCTGCCTAACCGAGCTCCTGTACCACCTCGGGATGGCGAACACGGGGAGGTTTTTCCTCCGTGAGTTATCTGCCTAGCCGAGCTCCTGTACCACTTTGGGATGGCGAACACAGAGAGGTTTCTTCCCCCGTGAGTTATATGTCTAACTGCCTCGGATCAGGAGAAGCATAGTATAGGGAAGTTTATGCCCTCATAGCGTTTGCAGACTCCAGAGCTACCCAGCATAGGGAGGTTTATGCCCTCATGGCTTTGGCCACTCATCGATCCGTAGCCCGGCTAACCGGGACGCTGAATTGTAAGGTTCAGAATTGTGTTTTGGGAGGCACCAGGCAGGACGCTGCCTCGGGGCACCCGAGTTGTTATCTTTTTTGGTCTGTGTGGAGTATGTGCCAAGTCACCTCCAGTGTACTAACCTTGTCATGTTTCCACCTTTTGTTTTTACCGATGTCCGGCAAATGGACGCCTGCGCCGGGATCCGCGGAGCCTCAGAGATTGAAGTTCTTCTCTCGTGATTAAGTCTCTTTTGTTCCACCAACTCAGGGCTGGATTCGTTCCGCCGAGGCTTCTTGTTCCACCAGCTCGGGGCTGGATTCGTTCCGTCGAGGCTATCTGTTCCACCAGCTCGGGGCTAAGTTTATCTCGCTGAGGCCATGTGTACTGCTAGCTCGGGGTCGGGTTACGTCCCACCGAGTGGATCATTATCGGCATGGGGTATGAGCATCTCCCCCATAGCCGGCTCTCAGTTTATCCGGGGAGGTAACATTCCCCCGGAGCCAAGTATTCTGCTAGTTCGGGGTCGGGTTACGTCCCACTGATAGGTCTATCATCGGCATGGGGTCGGAGCATCTCCCACATGGCCGGCTCTCAATTGGTCCGGGGAGGTAACATTCCCTCGGAGCCAAATGTTCCACTACCTCGGGGTCGGGTTACGTCCCACCGAGAGGCTTATCCTCGGCATGGGGTCGGAGCATCTCCCCCATGACCGGCTCTCAGTTGATCCGGTGAGGTAATATTCCCCCGGAGCCAAGTATTCTGCTAGCTCCGGGTCGGATTATCATCAGCATGAGGACGGAGCAATTTCCCCATATATAGGCATTGGAATCCTCAGTGACCGAGCACATGAAGATACCGGGGACGATCTATTTGGTAACCGAGGCTGTCTTTTCTCTATGGCTCATGTTGCCGACCACCAACTGGTTGATCAGCACACTTTGGATTTTATAGTTCCCGGTACCAACTCGTACACTCGTTGGAACCGAGAACTATGGGACAGATGTTAATGGTGATTTTTTTTAAAAAGTATTTTGAACAGTACGGCAAGGGCATATATGGCTCATGTTGCCGACCACCAACTGGTTGATCAGCACACTTTGGATTTTATAGTTCCCGGTACCAACTCGTACACTCGTTGGAACCGAGAACTATGGGACAGATGTTAATGGTGATTTTTTTTAAAAAGTATTTTGAACAGTACGGCAAGGGCATATATGGATTTTCCCCTTTTGAAATGACGGATGTTCATAAGGTATTAGTTACTCATCGGCCAGGCATGGTGTTCGAACCTAATTTCCCAGATCTGGCCGACCAGAAGACACAGTGTGATTCAAGTCCTAGAGACTGACAACATCAGAGCCGAGACCGACCACATTAGCCCGGTAGCTCGGTTCGGTACCCTCTATTTTCCTTGATCGGGATGATGAGCTCGGATATTTTGGGTCAGGTCGGGAGTGGTCAAGGTAGTTCGGCACATGGCTTGGCCGCACTCATGAAGCTCGACGTGTGATCATGGATAGTTTGGACTTTTCCCTCTGACGGGCACCACCATTTGAGAGCTCTTTACAGGTTGGAATCATCATGATTGAGTGTGGCAGTGTATAAACAGAGTGATATGACAGGCAGGCGGAGGGCAGGTTTACTTTCGGTGATGCCGTTTTTGGGCAGAGAGTCCGTCAATCAGCTGGAGATCTATGTGGCTGACGTCATGAAAATATGGGAATAGTGTTGTTTTTCTCTTAGTATATAAATGGAAGTTAGTCTTATTTGTAAAAAAATGAGCACTACTTGTAAAAGCACGATGAACAAACAGCTCGGGTTTCTTTAGACCCTCTTCGAAAACAGGTCGGCCGAGCTCGGTTTGGTAATAAAAATCATACATCACTTTGTGCCCGTGGAAGTAGGTTGGATTTGCTCCGCCGAACCACGTAAAACCCTCTTGTCGATTTTATAGTTGTTTTATCTTTTGCCAAGTTTGTCTTTGATCCCCCATAACCAAACAAATTCACGATTGGAGGAGGATTGTCCCAGGAGCATTATCCTGAAACTGCCCCTAGAACAAAAATCACCTGTCAACAATACATTCATGAGATTTAAATAAAATTAAAAAAGTGGGGGAAAGTTTATATTTGTTTGTATTTAAGTTGACTTTGAGGGAATCAACTACTCCGATCACTTTCAGTAGGAGCCTACGTATAAAGAGGAGAGTTGAAAAATTAAGACCCTACGTGACATAACACAACACAACACAAATGCATGAGGTGTGATATAATCGACTAGCGAATTTGTCTTAAGGACGTTGTTTGGTGGTATGTGGTTCATGATCTTACCTTGAGGTCCTGAGTTCGAATTTAATGAGTGCGTTTCTTGTAAGAGTCTGTGACAGCTTGAGATTTTACTTGCTCCGCTTAAGTCCTGAATGAGTGATTTAGCGGTGGGGTTTTCAAAGATTCCAAAAATAAAAAACAAAAACAAAAATAAAAAAAGATGACTAGCCAACTTTTTTTATTTTAAATTTCAACGTATTATATAAACCTGGAATCTTCCTTTTTAAAAGTCTTATGAGATGACTAAACATAGACATTAGACATTATATTAAAATATATAAAGCCTATACATCCTTAATTTGCAAAATTCAACACCTAGCTTATGAAAAAAATACACATAGAAAGAGACAAATGCTAAAAAAGGAGCAAACCCTTGCAAGCACAATTGACTATGTTTGTTAAATTTTTTTGTGTAAATTTTTTAGAATCTCCACGTATGTAATTGAGACAGAGTTTCTTACTCTTCTTATCAGAGTTTTCTGTGGGTAGGCATTCCCCATGAATTAACAATGACATAAAGAACAAAGCAGGGCTTTAATTGTTCGGCTTATTTTGTGTCCTATTCTTGGTTGGTTCAATTTAGATACCAACGAAGCTGGATGGTTAATTAATTTGGCTGGTTTCTAGTCTTTGTATTAATTAACTAATTAAGAGAACGTTACAATAGTATAAAGACAACATATAAGACTTAAAAGTCCAATATTATGTGGCATTATCATATTGTTGCATACACTATAAGAAAATGGACCTTTAGCGTCCAAATATTTAGCGTCGAAACTATATTCGACGCTAATAATCACTTTTAGCGTCGATTTAGATATTCAACGTCAAATAGTACACTTTTAACGTCGATAAAAATTTTCGACGTAAAAGGGTAAATTTTTAGCGTCATATTTGATATACGACGCTAAAAGTTGTAATTTTAGTGTCGAATATATGTCGATACTAAAGGCTTTTGACAATTCCACTTACACAATAAACAAGTTCACAATCATCACAATAGAAACGGCAATAACTTATTAACAGTAAGCTTGAGATTATGGTTGGTTATCAGCTAGGTAGGGTCGGGATTTTTCAATTTCAATCCTAGTTTGGTTATGTAATTGAGATGGAAAATCGTATTGAATTCTTAACGAGTTTTTTAAATGAAATGAAAAATCATCTCGAATCTCGTATTAAACTATATCATATTTAGAAATTTCTACTAACCTTGCTTAGACTGATAAAATTATTAATTAGTTATCAAATAAAAACAAGTATTTCATGCCTTGACGAAGAATCACGAAACCTAAATTGTTTTATAAATTATACTCAAAGAGTCACTTAATAGTATCAAGAACATGTAGTGTGTTGTAAATAAAACTTTAAGTAGCTCTATTGTAAATCACATGGCTATTTTGGTTTTAGCATATTTTGAAAGTTAATTGAAAAGCCAGGTGCTCACAAGCTGACTCTGGGGATAATGACAAATATTTTGGGGCAAATGCTTAAAGGAAAAGAGCTCAAATATATTCTCCATTTTATCATGCATGAAGCCTAGTAACTAACTAGCAATTGGGACTGCCATTGTCGGCTAAGCATTCAAATTAAAATAATCTAAAGATTTTTTTAGACTATAAATTGACGGGTTTTGATATGATAAGGGGCGGCGGAGGTCTCAAGTGGCGTGACTTAATAATGTAGGGTTCATGATTCAGGGGGTGCGTTTCTTGTAAGAACCTGAGGCAGCCGGGGGTTTTACATATTCCGCTTAAATCCGAGTAAGGTGATTTGACGGCGGGGTTTCCAACATTTCCAAAAAAAAAAAAAAAAAACAAAAAAACAAAAAACAAAAAAACAAAAAGGTAAGAACAATTCTAAACGATTCTTCAAATATTATTTAGTTGTTAAATAAAAAAAGCGTATCATTAAAATTGATTTTAAAAAGAGACAATAATTGAAATTTTTTAAATTAAATTATATTTCCTAGAACAACTCCAAAAGACCCATCTAATTTCATTCTTCAAATACTTATTTGATTATCTATTTGACAAATTGAAGAGTGAAAAATAAATTATTCTCCAAAATACTATTCAAATAAAAATAAGATTATATTATTTTAATCAAATTGAAATGTCCACTTTTATTTTGTGATTTTAATATAAAAATAATTATAAATAATGATGATGATGTGATAAAAAATTATATAACATTAGTAGAAGAGAGATAATGTAAAAAGATTTATTTGATTACTTATTTGGAAAATTGAATATTGACTTATCTCTCTTTAAATATTATTATATAATATTTTATTTCTCTTCATTTTATTGTAGTGGTTGTGGTTGGAATTACTAATAATTATTTATATATTTAAATAATATAATTAAAGTGAGTCTCATTCAATTTAATTAAAAAAATATGAATATATTTATATTGTCTCTCTTTTACTAATATAATATAATTATTATATCACATCATCATCATTAATTATAATTATTTTTATATTAAAATCATATAACAAAAGTGGGTCTCTTCAATTCAATTTGATTAAAATAATATAATCTTATTTTTATTTCAAGACTTTTTTAGAAGATTAGCTTATTTTTTACTATTCAATTTGTCAAATAAGTATTTGAAGAATTAAATTATATGAGTTTTTTGGAATTGCTCTAAGAGATGAGCGGAGCAGTTGATTCTGTTCCATTTGAAAAAAATTTAATTGTGTCTTACAAATTAATGAAAAATATGATTTATTAATAATAAAATTTTAATTTTCCACCTATAAAATAAAAAAACATTTACTCCTTTTATAAAAATCAAATTTTATCTTAATAAATCAATGTCTTGGCCAAGTCACTTATAATACCTAAATTAATAGCTTGAATGGTCACAATCTAAATGCCATATCAGTCTCACTCTCACAAAATATATATTGTTTAGGTTAATTATACGATTATACCACTTCCGGATAACATCATTTTTATTATATAATGATATCTATCCATAATGGTATAATCTAATTAAAGATATGCAATAAGTTAGCTAGCTTTGAATCTAATGAGTTGTCACACTTGCTTTCTTTAAATTTCCATTTCAAATTTTCAAGATTAGTATGTTATATAGTACGGAATGGCTTGTGGATCAATTAGCATAAGATTCAAAGATGGGATAAAAGAAACCCACTTCCGATTATATATATTAATTGTTAATTTGCAAGAACCATTGGAAATTTGGAATCCCACGTGAAGGAGAATTTTAGATTAGAAGTCGGTTATGTGATGATAATAATAACTAATTAATTAGCACGTATGATGAACACTAAAAAATATTTATTTATTAAAAAGAAAATTAATCATTTTATATTTATAGTTTCATTATTTCTCTTAATTAAACCTCAGTTAGTTTCAATTTAAATTAAATTCGACTGAATATGTATATAATAGACAAAATATGGTACCAACCCAACGGTTAATGGGTTGACACGGCATGATAATTTGATAATAATCAAGTCATAAAAGGGTTGATGAATCAATAATTTAAAACTCTAACCCGACACGATTATAAAGCGAGTTTACATGAACACCATCCATTTAAAAAAAAAATTCAAATTATAAAGCGAGTTTACATGAACACCATCCTTAACCTACTTTGTTGCCGGCACGTGAAATCAATAATTTTGTAATATATTTGTTAATGGAGATAAGATTACTAATTTTTTTTTTTAGAGAAAATAACACTCAACCATTCTGTAAATTAACATAATGACACTTTAGTTCATACAGTTTTAAAAATAAAAATTTTAGTCTCTGCCGCTAAATAGTTTTCATTAATATTTTAATCATTTTTCATCCGATTAGTGTTAAATGATTTTAACATCCCAAAAAATATCTAAATATAGTAAAATTTTATTTCAAAATTAGATGAAAAATGACCAATATTAGCAAATGAACTGGGTTTGGAAAAGCTCATTCCTAAATTCAAGTGTTATTTATTAATTATTAATGTTTTCAATATTTAATTTGAAAAAGATCAGTTTCTTAAGTTTTGAATTGATGCTCTTATTATGTTTTTTTAAATACCTGGATAATTAAGAAACACTTAAAAAGAGTTAAAAATTTTCAAAACCGCGTTATTTGCAACTCTAAAATTTACTCAATTAAAAAAAATATATTTTACTATGAGACTAAAACTTGTATTATGAACTAAAGTTTGTATTTCTAAAACTACATTAAGTATAGTATCATTATAATAATCGGTAGAGTAGTTGACTTTTATTCCCTTGACCTAAAAAGTTAAGATTATTTTATAATTTTATTTTTGGATACCACTATATATATATATATATAAGAATGGATATGTTTGTATTATTTATTTTATTTTTTTGAAAAAAAAAAATTTAATCTAATAATTTTATAAAACATATTTTTACTTTTTTTTCCTTTAATGAAATTAATTTAATTACACCTTAACGTAACTTATTTTAAAATGTTTATGTTATATGACACAATACATTGGATAAAATAAAATAAAACTAATAAACTGGTAAATAAAATAAATATGAGAATAATGATAATAATATAGATGTTAAAGATAATAAAAATTAATAACATTATGAAAATAATGTTAAATAAAAAAATAATATTCATTTTCATAATTTATCCTATAAACTAATAAACAAAAAATGAAAAAAAAAAAAAAAAAAAAAAAAAAAAAAGCAAAATCATAAAACTTAAGTAAAAGTACTAATTCTAAAAGTTCAAAAATAAAAACACATCAATTATCATGTCAATATAATAATATTTAAGGATAAAATTATTATAAAAAAAACCTTGTTTTTAAGGTCAATAAAAGTAGATATTATTTTTTTTTTTTAATAAAAGTTTATATTGCATATTATACATCATTTCACCTAAATCTCAAATTAAACGTATCCCCTAAGACTTGAACTGTGACATCTTATATCCACGATAAAAATTAAGCCAATTGGATTATTCTTATAAGATTTGATCTTAATTTCATTAGGATGGAAAATAGCAATCTCCCTTATTACTATAATTTTCAAAAAATTAAGGAGAAAATAACAATCCCTCTTATTGTTATAATTTTCAAAATTTTAATAAAAATAATAAATTATAAGTAGTGTAATCACTTCCTTTATTATTTTAAAAAAATGGAGAAAAATAAAGTTAAGAAAAAGAAAAGAAGATGGCAATAAACCAGCTGCGTGTCGGGAGTGATGGCTGTTTCGATGGACAAATAAAAAAACAGCTAGCCGTGTCTCTCTCTCTCTCTCTCTAGTCTCTTCGTGGTCTTGTATTTTTGCAGCTTTGACTACTTTCCGCATCTATTTTGTTATTTTGGATTTTATTATCCAAAAACAAATGAAATTTAATATTTTAAATTAAAATTTGGACCGCCCATATCGGTCGGTTCCGATTCCTGTTCCGGAACCGGAACCGTAATATTTCGGTTCGATTAGGGTTCACCCCTTACCGAACCGAAATCGAACCGTTGGAACTGAACGGTTCCAGCGATTTGAACCGGAACCGTTCGGTTCCAAAGATTCTACGATGGAACCGTTTAATTTTTTTAAAAAAAAATCATTATTAAAATTTAAAAAGAAAAAAGAAAACCTGAATGGAACTAGAACCGTTCGGTTTGGTTCCAGTTCCAATTCCACACTTGTGGAATCGGGAACTGACCAGTTTGGTTCCGGTTCGGAACCGGACCGGACCGGTGGCCACCCCTATTATAAAGCACAATAATTAGGGTGAAAGAGAATGTAACAAATAGTTAAGTTTAAAATATATAATGTATCCAAAGGCCTATGTTTATGTGACTTAATTGGCGGCTCACATCATTTTATTATAATTTAATGGCTGATACAAAATCTTTTCATTATACAATCTCTCTAAAAATGACAATTATAAGTTACCAAATAAATCAAATAATAAATTTTTTCTTTATAGAATCTCTCTGAAAATGACAATTGTAAATTACCAAACAAATCAAAGAACAAAATCATAAATATCTCTGAAAATGAAAATGGTAGATCATGCGATAAATTATGTAATACAATACCTTCGGCACGGGCAATATCTAGTATATATATAACTTGAAGTTTTAAATAAATATATTTAATGAAGGTTAGCCATTAGAATGTGGACAACACAACCGCTTCAGAAATTAATGACAAATGGTAGGGCAGTTTCAATGAAATTTCATGCTCAATTTTCCATGCAGTGCTTAAACAGATGTTAAGATAATAATGAATGCTTTTTTGGCAAAACTCCAATTTTAGCGTGCGATTTATGTCTCAAATCTCATACCAAATAATTTTAATCTCAAATTCTAAATAAAATTTAAGATTTTTTAAATAAAAAATCAAAATTCAAAACGAATAATCATATGCGAAGAATCCCAATCTTGCCATCGGTAATTAGTAGAGTTCATATTTAATCCGTGAATGATAATAATTGAGGGCTAGGAGGGAAGTCGGCACATACCACCACCAATCTACTGTTGCGACGAAACCTCTTCAATAGATTAGAGGCTACCAATTAGATTTTTAATGTTAATTTAATTGAAATCAAAGTCCCATTTCTTTATTATAGAATTCAAAGTCTAAACAATGGAACCAATTGAGAGAATAAAGTCAACCAATTTAATAATATTTTAATTAAAAAGTCGTTATGTACAAAAGTGTGACTGTATAATGATCATAAACACAAACCCCATTTAGTTTACCTAATTTCCTGCCAGCCCATAAAAATCTATTTCACAAGCCTCGTCACCATCCATTTTTGATCCCCCTCTTCTCTTTGAAACAAAGCATTTTAAAAGAATATCTAATCTATTCACCCAACTTCATTTGTTCCTATCACCAAATGCCAGCCTTTTTCATTTAATATTATGTACATATACCTACATGGGTAAGCCCAAACTTGAAGCAAAGAATATGCCATGCCAACAAAGTGTGCAATTCAAACAAAACCTAATCTTCAACTTTCCCACCAAATTAAATTCCCATTTCTTCTTCTTCTTCTTCTTCAGCTTCAACTTTTAACTTTAAGAATGTGATCTGATCAATCCCAAATTGTACAGATTCCTTCTCACCAGGCTCCCAAGTGATAACAACACTGCCCCACCTACCCCTACTGTCTGCTCTTCACTTTCTGCCTTTTGATGATATATCAATGGCAATTCCTTCACTTTCAAGTTAGTCAACCCGACTTTTTGTCTTACTGCTTCGATGATTTTTGGATCTGCAGGGTTTCCCATTGCATCTGTTGCGTAGAATACGTTCACTGCCCTGTCGCTTGTCGTTGATATTTCAGCTCTTGTGACGTTAAGACCATTTTCTCTAAATGTTCTCATCACGTCTGCCAGTAGACCTTGTCTATCCTCCATGTGTAATTCTAGTCTCACACCCTGTATCAACAAGCAATTAGCCATTAATACTTACAACATTAGACGATAAATGAAGTAATTCATCTGAGAAACTAGCTAAAAAATATATACCTCAGATGCTCTTCTCCCAACAGCAGCTTGTAGACACTGGATTACACGTTGCCTTTCAGGTTCTGAACTAATGGGGGTTCCATCGATGTGCCTAATATAAAATTCCTGAAACAACAAACAGATTTAAATTCAATGAACTACGTAAATTAATAGTTGCATAAAAAACCTTTAATTACAGTTAACTTTTAATTACCAGATATGCTCTCTCTCCTGATGTGTTAATTGTCGCATGAAAAACAACATACTCCATGTCTGTCAAAGTGCAAACAACATCAAACAAAAGCTTGGTCCGATCCTTACACTGAACATTCACAACTGAGTAACTTCTATCCACCCAATTTTGGACAGTAACTACCGGGCAATCACTAGAATATCGCAAAATAGGCTGCCTCTCATAGTCCCTATCCGCAAACATCATTTGATGTAGCCTTCTCTCAGTGTGGGTAACCGCCATAGAAACAGTCATTTTCGCACTCCTAATATCATTATCCCCTTTCAAAACATTCCTTAATCGTGCTTCAATTCTATCAATTTGTTGAGAGTCCTCAATAGGTGACCCGGAATTGCAATCTTTCACATAAATCAATGAAGCAATTCGGCCATTGTGAGTCCACACTTTGGCTTCCACCACACTACATTGTAAATCTGCTAACACCGCAAAAACCTCTGACAAAAGACCAACACGGTCTGTTCCTGTCAGCTCCAGGGCAGTTAAACCATGAAAACTGTTACTTCTTCCATAATGAATGGCTTCAAGCGACTGTAACATACAGACATTAAGAAACATTAAAAAAAAAAATCAGTTGCAATATTAACAGTCGTGTCATAAATTTAACCATTTAATTAAAAAGGGCACTTAATTACCTGTTCAATGTAGCTAATCACACTCTTGTCCTTTAGTTTGTTTCCATTCAGATCAGTCACATGGAAAACTACAACATAGAAAAAAAAATCGCTTTCAATAAACCATAAAAAAAAAAAATGCCAAAATTAAAAAATTAATTATTTTTTTTAAAAAAAATTACCATCCATGAACCATCTGCCATCTGAAGAAATGTAAGCTTTCTTGATTGAGAGGTTGAGATCAGTGAGAACTTGAACGGCCTCTAATAAGATTCCATGTCTTCTAGCACTATCAACCTGTAAGAAGGTGGGAAGAAAAAACGTAAGCAAATTAGTCAAAGCTTTGAAAAAAAAACACGCGAAAGGTCAATTTCTAAGGCAGTGAAGTGAGAACAGGACATTGCTTTGTATTAAGGTTTCAGGGAAGCTAAGGCTAACCTTGACCAGAGTTGCAGTGGGGCATACGGCATTGTCGATGACGACCCTGTAAAAGCAATCAAAAGGGTCAGGTCTCTCCAGTCACTGAAACTTTCTTTATTATTATTATTATTATTATTATTAGAAAATTACAGATTTCAAAGGAAGTAGATGAACTAATTGTCAAAGGAAAATCGGAGACAGATCTTTGAAAAGTCTAAAGAAGGATTTACGAAATTGAAGTTTTCTAGAAAGAAATGGAAATTTTGAAGAAAAGTCAAGAGTATTATTAAAATAATGCGTAATTTGAAATTAGGGATAATTTGGAGCGTTTATAAAATAATAATTAGCGGATATTAAATAATTTAAATTAAAATAACACCGAATTTTCAAAGATTAGACCCCATTAACGAGATCTATAACCAGATCAATTCAGGGTTTTTGCTGCTTCTTTTTTTTTTTTTTTTTGGTAAGAAAAAAAAATCAAGTAAATTAAAATCAGAGTAAAAAGAACAGATAATAACAAAAGAATTTGTCAGATGAACAAGAAAATTAAAGAGAAAAAAGAAACAAGAAAACAAACCTGGGTGTGTTCATCCTTATAACAAGCTTCTCATATTCATCTAAACAAGCAGGCCACTCCATTTCTTTCATTACTTGCTTGCTCTGTTTTTTTTTTTTTTTGAAAGAATCAAGAAACAAACGCTCGCTCGCTCGCTCGCTCTTTGTTTGGATCAAACAAAGCAAATGCTAGATACCCTCAAAACTATTGTCACTCTAAAAGCTTTTAATTTGTTGTTCCTCTTCCGCTAAATCGCTTAACAAAATAACCTCCACCCACCAAATTCTTTCTTTTGGTTTTCTCTAGAAACAGTCTCTCGCTTCGCTCTCTTGTAAGAACCAACTCAAAGCACGCCTTGTTCTTAACTCTATTTAAATGATTATTTTTTAATTATTTTAATATATATATATATATATATATATATATATTTTTAAAAAAATATCGAAACGACGCCAATACGGAAAGAGAGAGAGCGCTTCCGCTTGCGCTCACATGGTAGGACCCACGCTTAAGGGTCAACCGAGGTCCTGGCGACGTGTCGTTAGATCCTCGTTAATGGTTTGGTTTTTTTTTAAAGTGTCCAACTCGGATGCCACGTGTCCTTTGCTTCCGTTCGACTCAATGGGAATAGGAGGGTTGATGCTTCTCGATCCAGGGGAAGGGTAAGTCTACGTGGCGGTAAGTGAGTGGGTCCCGTTATGGCTTTGTTAACTAAGTTGTGATTTGCCGACCAATATTATGACTTTCACACGTGACAACGCCGCTCGTATCGGCTTTACCCTCTGTCACTTTTCCGGCCGGTTTTTTTGTACTTCTCGGTGTGTCTGTAAGTTTTTGGGAGAATATCCTGTGAGTCCATAATGTTTCTTAAAATTATCTTTTTTTTATTTCTGATTTTTTTTCAAAATGTTCCATCAAGTCCCTGTTATATAATATATATAGCAAAACTATAAATTTTTTAATTATTTTTCATTTTTAACTATACTTATTTTCACTTTTTACCCTCGGATACTTTCCTAAAACCTAAATTGCATAACTTAGATCATTCATTTAATTTAAGATTTTAAAATTATCGGATCATAAAGCATACGTTTGATTAAAAAAAAAGTGATCTACAAGACTCAACTTCATACGTTTGATCAAGTTGTATTAATGACATCAAAGCATATTCCATTTTAAGCATCTAGATATTGGAGTGCGTGAATCTTCAGCTCAAGAAATTATAAAACTATAAAAGTGAAACAATTTAATTTAATTTACTTAAGGGCTTTTATTTATATATAAAAAAAAAAAAAGTAATTAGAATTGATATTTTTCTACTTTCTTCAAGTCAAATTTAAAATTTTTCATTTAATTTTGTTATAATAGTAAAATCACCAAATAAGATATAGAGATCAACTTAAAAATAATATTATTTTTTTCAAAAAACCACACACACTCTTCACACGTGGATAATAGGTGTGTTAATTTATTAATATATTTTTTTTACTTTTATGAAATAAAATTATATATTATCAATTTACAGATCATAAATTTTATAATAAAACTTATTGTAGATATGTTTCGACAAAAAAAAAAAAAAAAAATGACTTACGCAATTTCAAACACTCATATCTTCTTCATCCGGACTCTAAATCACAATCTATAATAATACACATACGCTTAACATACATACCTACAGTTTTCATCAACAAACCTCTCTCAAATTCGGACTTACGCAAGGTCAACATTAGTCACAAGGTTGTTGTGTCATACATATTTCACATTGACATCCGTCATAGTCATATTTTTACCCCTGTCACATTGGTAACTGAAAGTTGTGTTATGCATGCATCAGTCACATTATTTACCTTCTATCATATTAGTTACTTCAGTCACATTGAGCGCAGTTATAATCACGTTTTACTTAAGTCACACAGAACTCAATTACAATCACATTTTTAGCCACAGTCACAATGTGATTATCAATTGGGTGACTTATTATTTTGATCATAGGTGAGCCTCAATCACATTATGATTATCTTTTTTACCCACAGTCATAATATGACTATCAGTTGTGTGACTGATAATTTAGTCATGAATATGCCTTAGTCACATTTTTTTTTTATCTCAATCACATTATGACTGTATTTTTTTTACATATAGTCACACAATTACTGTCAATTAGGAGTGTATTTTTTTTAACTACATTTCACAATTTAACTATTAGTTGGTGACTTATAGTTTAATCATGGATGTATCTCAGTTAAATTTGTGATTGTTTCCTACAGTCACATACAATGATCGTCAATTAGGTATTCTTGAGTGTGTATTCTTTTAACCACAGTCACAATATGACTATAAATGATTTCATTAACATACCAAAGATACTAAAGATGAATTAATATTTAGTGTATATTTAAATTAAAAATAACTATTTTCAAAATGCAGTACCTAAGTTCAAACCTTATGAAAGTTAAAGGACTAAAAATATATTGTACTGGTCAAATTTGTGCCAAGGGCAAAATCATCTTTTCACTTCAAGCCCAACGGTAAGCAAAGCCCAAGAGTAGAAACCCAACCCAGAAAATTTAGCATTATTGAATTATAATTAAGCCACAAGCTACAGACAACTCATCAACCACTCCTTCCCCACTTTGCCTAACACAAAACATAATCTCACATGCTATGACCTTTCATCAAAAGCATGAGCACGTTGTGGGACTTATGCCAGCTGCTAAAGTCACTCATCTTCATCTATAAATTGCAACACAACTCAAGAAACCGATTCATTCAAGTCTTAACTCTCATACTTGAGCTCTCTAAGCTTCTCACTCCCTAAAAACCAGCCACCGCCCTCACGGCAGTCAACAGAAGTCAAGGTAACTTCCGACCTTGTTCTTCCATTATATACAGCTCGTCTACATACTGACTTGAGCGTCGGAGTGCCTACGGCACCCACCAAACCGGTGGATAGTATCCTCTCTGCTCACGCTACCTTTGTTTTGCAGGATCGCTAGTGCCCCCAACCTAAAAATTCTCGATTGTGGACCTCGGGCGAAATCCAGCATCCATAATTTGGCGCCCACCGTGGGACCTTAGCGATTCATAGCAGGCAAAGATTTCTTAGTCTACGGTTCCTAAAGCACAATAAATTATGGCTTCTAGCAGTGAGCAAACACCAGACCCAGTGGCAGCATAATTAGCCATGCTCGAAGAACGATTACGAACTTTAGAGGAAGAGAACCTGACCATGCGAAACTCCAACATAAACCTTCAAAAACAGTTGAAGTAAATTTCTTCAACTTTTCAACATCGTGACACTCCAGATCAACACAGCAATCCTGCAATTCCATCTAACCTCTTGGGGGCATTTAACGAAGTGGCAGATGATAATCCACTAAGTGACCATGGCCCAAAGAATCTGCCAATTTCGTCAGTCGACCAAACACAACAAGTTGCAACCACCATGAGAATGGAAATGATGGAGTTCAAAGAAGCAGTTATGTCCAGTCTATCAGGAATGAGACTACCAATTAAAAAGAGCAGTGCAGGAACGATCTCTGACACTCCGTTCTTGGAGATCATCACATCTATCGAGCTGACACGGAAGTTCAGCCCACGGGATATGAAGCTATATGATGGATCCACAGACCTAGACGACCATGTTGTCCACTATAAATATAAAATGATGTCAACTGGCTTGGCTCCCCACCAATAGGAGGCCGGAATATACAGAGGATTCGGAGAAATATTGGCAGGCCCAGCTCTCACCTGGTTCATCAACCTACCATACAGATCCATTGAATCATACCAACAACTAGCAGAAAAATTTATGGAGCATTTCGCAAGCTCTTGTAAGCTTGAGAAGACCACTGATGACCTCAATGCCATCCAGCAACAGAGAGGGGAGTCATTGTGAAACTACGTGACCCGCTTCAATAAAAAGAGAATAACAATCCCAAATCTCCATCAGCCTACTACAGTGGAAGCATTCAGAAATGGATTACTTTCAGAAAGTGGACTCTACAAAAAGCTCACTAAATTTCGATGCTACACAATGGATCAAGCCATGGCTCCGGCCTACATTGAGATCAGGTAGGAGGAGGATAAGAGGAACAATAAGAAAGGAAGCTCCACCAACCATCACAATGAAAGAATCTTGAATCCTCCCAAGCGACCTAATAAATGATATGCTAGCAGTATATCTTAATAAGATGTCAATTGATGCAATTAGACCACAAAAAAGAGTCATAGGCCACCCCATTATCACCTTGGGGACATCATAGCTTCCCAAACAAGTATTCATTGGTTACTAAAAAAAATATCATTTACAAAACTCCAACTTAAAGAGAAACCATTTGCTCCAATCGACCACATAAACCATCATCCAGCCTAATCGACATACTTCTCACAGTCGACATGTCAATACCCTCATATACTCCAACATACCCAATCGACAATAAGTATTCTCTAGGAATGTCATATACTCAAGACTACATGGAAAGATTATCATATTTTCCATATGACGAGGTGGATGCCCATCAACTCCATACTACATGGATGGATTATCATCTCTTTCAGACGACATGAGAAGATAATTATATTCTCCGCACTACATGGATGGATCGCCATCAACTCTAGACTCTATTCGACCGTAGCCTCATGGACCTCCATTAAGTCCATTCGATCGCATTAGATTCATTCGACAGTGGTCTCATGGGCCTCCATCAGGTCCATTCGACCATAGTCTCATAGACCTTCATCAAGTCCATTTGTCCCAGCTGATATGCTCTCCAAACGACAGGATGAAGGCACGTCCCTCAGGAGAACACATTTCCTACCATTCACCCCATACGACGATGCAATGAAGACTTGGCATGAAGAGGATGTCCCAGTCGATATCACATAAGTGAAAACTTGGCAAAGGCATCTCACTCGACACTACATGTATGAAGACTTGGCAAGGTATCTCACTCGACACTACATGAGGACTTGGTGTGAAGACGTTCCAGTCAACATGCTTGTATGAAGACTTTGTAGGGACATTCCAGTCGACACTACATGTATTAGAACTTGGAGTGATGATATTCCAGTCTACATGCATGTATGAAGACTTTACAGGGACATTCCAGTCGACACTACATTATATGGAGACCTGGTGTAAAGAAATTCCACTCGACACTATATGGAGACTTGGTGTAAAGACGTTCCAGTCGACGTGCATGGAGATTTGGTGTTAGGACATCCCAGTCGACATACACAAATGAATACTCAGAATGAAGCCTATGCCTCATTCGACATCTACATGTGTGTAGCTTGGGACATGTTGTGGATCCTAGATGTGCGTATAGCTTGAGCCTTAATGTGGATCTCATTCGACACAACACGTGAGTAGCTTGGGTCTTTATGTGGATCTCATTCGACACAACATGTGTGTAGCTTGGGAATTATTGTGGATCCCAGACAAACGTGTACAGCTTGGGTCTTAATGTGTATCTTATTCGACACCATGCGTGTGTAACTTGGGGCTTGAAGTAAAACCTAATCCTTGACTTGGGAATAATTAAGTATGACCCAGTTGACATCTCAGAGTGTAGCTTGGGGCATGATGTGGATCTCATTCGACATTATATGCATGTAGCTTGGGACTTGTTAATGATGTCTCACTCGACATTAAAATATGTGGTTAGGGACTTGTTAAGGATGTCCCAGTCGACACTACAGTCTGAAGCTTGGCACTTGACGAGGATCCCAGTCGACACTATAAGTCTGAAGTTTGGCACTTGACGAGGATCACAGACGACACTGCAAATGTGAAGCTTGACAATCGTTTAAGATCTCATTCGACACTACATATACGGTGATTGTTGAATGGGATCTTTTCTTTTGTTCCAAATAATTTTCATAAACACTTATAGTATCTTATCATATGGACCCATTCTACTGTTATGGGATAAATCCCCATACGACATGTAGACTCCCTTGGTCTTTTGACCCGTAGTATGGGGATGATCCTGACCTTCATCAGGTCCAGTCGACCGTAGTCTCATGTACATTCATTTGGTATAATGGAGTAAAGACTCTCATGGACCTTCATCAGGTCTAATGAAATGTAGTCTCCCATGGACTTTCATCAAGTCTAGTAGAGTGATGACTCCATTAGACCTCCATAAGGTCCATTCAACCATAGACCCTTACTAACCTTTGTCAAGTCCTGTAGAGTGGGATTGTAGAATGAGGAATGAAAATCTTCATTGACATTTTTCATGTCTTGTAGAGTGAGGAGTGAAGACCCTGATAGACCTTCATTATTTCCAGTCAAAATTAGACTCGTGGACCTCCATCAGGTCCATTCAACCGTAGTCTCATGGACCTTCATAGGGTCTAGTAGAGTGGATACCATTATAGACCTTCATTAGGTCTAGTAGAATGGGAAGTGAAGACCCTTATAGACCTTCATCAGGTCTAGTGGAATGAGAAGTGAAGACCCTCATGGATCTTCATCATGTCTGGTGGAGTAAAAACTCTCTTGGAACTCCATTAGCTCTAGTAGAGTAAAGACTCTCTTGGATCTTCATCAGGTCTAGTAATGTGTGGTCTCTTATAGATATTTATCGGGTGCAGTTAACCGTAGACTCCCTTTGACCTACACATGGACCTTCATCTGGTTCTCGACTAGGAACATTTCCTCTAGCTCATGTAGAGTCAATTTCAAGACCTGGCCTTCATCTGGTCCAGAAGACATTAAAGACTCCCCTGGTTCTTTGACCAGTAGTATGGAGATTGTCATGACCTTTATCTGGTTCAGTCGACTGGGAACATTCCCCATTGCTCATGTAAAGCCAAGTAGAAGACCTGGCCTTCATCTGATCCAGACGATATTGAAGACTCCCATGGTCAGTTGGCCAGTAGTATGGAGATTGTCATGACCTTCATCTGGTTCAGTTGACTGAGGACATCCCCCATGGACTCATGTCGAGTCAAATGAAGACGTGGACTTCCCTCAGTCCATATGACAATGTCATGTGAAATGACTCATGAACCTTCATCTGGTTCAGTCGACCGGGGATATCCCCCATGTACTCATGTCGAGTCAAATGAAGACCTGGACTTCCCTCAGTCCATACGAAAATGTTGAGTGAAATGACTCCTGAACCTTCATCTGGTTCAGTCGACCGGGGACATCCCCTATGGACTCATATCGAGTCAAATGAAGACCTGGACTTCCCTCAGTCCATACGACAATGCCGAGTGAAATGGCTCATGAACCTTCATTTGGTTCAGTCGACCGGGGACACCCCTCATAGACTCATGTCGAGTCAAATGAAGACCTGGACTTCCCTCGGTCCATACGACAATGCCGAGTGAAAAGACTCATGAACCTTCATCTGGTTCAGTCTACCGGGGACATCCCTCATGGACTCATGTCGAGTCAAATGAAGACCTGGATTTCCCTCAGTCCATACGACAATGTCGAGTGAAATGACTCATGAACCTTTATCTGGTTCAGTCGACCGGGAAGATCCCCCATGGACTCATATCGAGTCAAATGAAGACCTGGACTTCCCTCAGTTCATATGACAATGTTGAGTGAAATGACTCTTGAACCTTCATCTGGTTCAGTCGACCGGGGACATCGCACATGGACTCATGTCGAGTCAAATGAAGACCTGGATTTCCCTCAGTCCATACGACAATGTCGAATGAAATGACTCCTGAACCTTCATCTGGTTCAGTCGACCGGGGACATCCCCTATGGACTCATGTCGAGTCAAATGAAGACCTGGACTTCCCTCAGTCCATATGACAATGTCATATGAATTGACTCCTGAACCTTCATCTGGTTCAGTCGACCGGGGACATCCCCAATGGACTCATGTCGAGTCAAATAAAGACCCAGATTACTCAATCCAGATGCCACATGTCGTATGAATGGGAACATTCCCAATAGTTCATGTCAAGTCAAATTCATAAACATATACTACACTTTGACCAGCCATTTTATCACAACGCACGAAAGGCTTTATTGAACCACCCAAACGACAAGGGATGGTGTTTAGAACAATGTATTCTTAACAGGTACTCTTCATTTTATTTCATACGACATGCATTAGAATACTCTCCAAGTCAATGACTTCTTGACTTAGAGAGTATATGACAAACTGTACGGGTCAAATTTGGGCCAAGGGAAAAATCATCTTTTCACTTCAAGCCCAACAGTAAGCAAAGCCAAAGAGTAGAAACCCAACCCAGAAAATTTAGCATTATTGAATTATAATTAAGCCACAAGCTACGGACAACTCATCAACCACTCCTTCCCCACTTTGTCTAACACAAGGCATAATCTCACATGCTATGACATTTCATCAAAAGCATGAGCATGTTGTGGGACTTATGCCAGCTGCTAAAGTCACTCCTCTTCATCTATAAATTGCAACACAACTCAAGAAACTGATTCATTCAAGTCTTAGCTCTCATGCTTGAGCTCTCTAAGCTTTTCACTCCCTAAACACCAGCCACCGCCCTCACGGCAGTCAACGGAAGTCAAGGTAACTTCCGACCTTGTTCTTCCATTATATATAACTCGTCTTCATACTGACTTGAGCGTCAGAGTGCCTACGACACCCACCACACCGGTGGGTAGTATCCTCTATGCTCACGCTACCTTTGTTTTGCAGGATCGCTAGTGCCCTCAACCTACAAATTCTTGATTGTGGACCTCGAGCGAAATCTAGCATCCACATATACCCTTTTATTTTTTAAAGAAAATAATTAAAAATAAACGTCAAAAAGTAGTGCTTAAATTCAAATTTAATGGGAATTAAAGGTATAAAAAAAATATGAGTTTACCTACTCCTTTATCTTTTAAAGAAAAAATTATTGTTTGCTTGAACAATAATCTTTTTTTTAAAGATAAGTGTAAAAGGAGGGAAAAATTAGGTTAAACCTCTTATTTGTCAAAAAAATGATTAAAGAGTAATATAAAATGATTAAAGATAAATAAAATTTACAACCTTATGATTGAAGAGGAGATAGGTTCAAAGGTCAGATTTTTCCATAATAAGTTATGAGAAATATGATTTTTCAGTAAATTTCTAATTTATTCCACTAATAAGTTTGGAACATTTGAGATATTTAATTGAAAATGATAATTTTGGTACATTTTTTTTTGGAAATATTTGAAATCCCGCAGCCAAATCACTCGATCCGGGTTTAAGCGGATTAGGTAAAACCCCCGGTTGTCTCAGACTCTTATAAGAGATGAACCTCTTGGATTCGAACCCAGGACCTAACAACCATTAAATAATATTCAGATAAATCAATAACAAAATTGGTAGATATCATCGTATCTGATATCGTCGAAGCTTGAGAATATTTTTTTTTTTGGAAACTCCGCTGTCAAACCACCTGAACCGGGCTTAAGAGGAACAGGTAAAACCCTCGGATGCCCCAGGTACTTACAAGAAATACACATCATGTACTCGAATCCAAGACCTGACAACCAAGTCCTAAATCATTTCCCACAAAGCCATACCCCTATGGGACAATTGAGAATACACCAAACAGTAAATAAATAAAAATAATAATAATTATTAAGCTTAATTTATGGCGAACTAGAAATAAAATTTTTGGAAGTCAATTAAAGAATTTAATTCTACAAGATCAAGTCCTAGAATTGACAAATGGGCAGGATTTGGAAAAGTTCAGCCCAAAATTCAAGTATTGTTTATTAATGTCATCAAAATATTGAAAAAATCAAATTTCTTAAATTTTAAATTAATATTTTTATTTTTTTGAAAAAAAATAATTAATATTCTTATAGTGTTTTTTCAGGTCAGAATTTAAATAAAAAAATATTTAAACTGTGATTGAGTTTTTCAAATTTCAATCGATTTGCTAATCGTACTTTGGTCTTGGGTGTCTGCAGCCTAGGTTGATCATAAAATAATTTTCCAGTATTGCTTATATCATTTTGAAATTGATCTAAACTTGGATCTCCTTTTTTACTGTTTGTAATGCATAAAGAATTTTAGTTTGGCATTCTCATTTTGCAACAAGAAATCATCCAATATCATTATCGCTTTAAATGCTTATTTTGTGCCAGATGGGCTCCATAACTATTATTGACGGTTGTTTTTAGTTCCAAGAATAAATAAGGAATTTCACCTTTCAAATAAACCTTCATTCAATAATGAATTTGTTCAGTTAGTTAGGAAACACACAAATTTGACAAATAGACGAAGTAAAAACAAGAGTTTACATGGTTCATCGGAAAGTGACTCCAACATACGTCGACATGTGAAAGGGGGTGGTTTATTATGTCTCAGGGTTACTAGCGACCCGAACGTACAAATAGAAGAAGCACAAATACAATAATATAACACATCGGGTCTGGATAAGCCCTGTACAATTCTCTCAAGTGCTCGGGTGACTGGCTAGCTTTCTCTCTCTATCTCAAGCTCTTGAATTCTGGGTTTTACAAGTTGTGAAATGAAAAAATTGATAACCCTTGAATTTGTGACTTCAACCTCTTTATATAGGCTTCAAAAAAAAAAATTGTTCCACCAACTGTGATGTCAGCCAATGTCACAAGATCATCATTTCAGTTACTACCATCCTCAACCACCCATAATTCAGCCAATCAGATTAGTTCATTTCTTTGTCACATCCATGGCCTCTGACGGCCTACGGCAGCTCTGCTCTGCCACTATCATGTCATTACATCGGCCTATG
Source organism: Zanthoxylum bungeanum (assembly GCA_019454045.1). NCBI lineage: Eukaryota > Viridiplantae > Streptophyta > Magnoliopsida > Sapindales > Rutaceae > Zanthoxylum > Zanthoxylum bungeanum. The sequence goes on from SKCR01040994.1 coordinate 330,223, forward strand.
ACGGCTAGCAGGGGCTACTTCTATGGTGGACCACTATTTTCTCTCTGACATCATTAGCCTTCTGGAAACGCATTTTTTCATTTAGGGCATACGTCACATGACCTCAATATTGGTCGGCTTGTGATCCCATCTTCGTTCCTCGAGTTGGCATACCGAAGCAGATGATACTAATCAAAGCTCCATCTAGCTCTTCAAATAGATTGGGTTCGTATATAATGACTGTAATATCCCGTAAAAGGCAAGATGTTATCAGCAGGAGATAAAAAAAACCCATCTCCTAAGCCTCATACCTAACGAAAAACAGACATGACGCGCTTGAAATATCAGACATCATTTACTACAATGACCTGTTAATAATATCATATATACTAAAAGGACCTCCGGTCCAAACCCAGAACATGTAAATTCTCAAAATTAAAGCTCAAGGGCTTCATGCCCATAACTATACGTGCAAATCGGAACTTCATTTACAAACATATAAATTCGTGCATTGTACGATCTAACAATACCAAACAAACAAACTAATATACACATAGACATTTCCCCAGGACTTTAAAGTAGGTGACTGTAGCTTGGATAGTTATTCGTCTTGAGCTTGAGCATCTAAAGCTTGGTAGCTAACCGATATAGTTGCCAACTTATAAAACCAGTAAACTGAGGTAGTATGAGTTATAAAACTCAATAAGTAACCACACACATCAGGAAAAAAATGAAAATAAATTTCAACAAAGTATGAATAAATACATATGTATAAACATATACATATATGCAATTATTTATCAGAAAACCTTTAAACTTTGTACTATTCTTTACCCTTCTTAAACATGATGTCTTTCAAGAATACATGCATATTTCTGACCCATAAACTAAGTTCATAAGGCTTCCTAAATATACAACCAAAAATTTAAAATAAAACTTTAATATCTCAAAATATTTGAAATATTATCAATTGGAAAGTCTTAATATTTTCTTTAAAAAAACAAAATAAGTCAAGCACTAAATCCTTTATACGAATAACCTTTTGAACGATTGACATCCATGTTACATGTACTTACTCAGAAACGTACCTGATGCAAATCAGAAACCTTATTTTCAAACTCCTTTGAATGTTCAAGTCTGGAGTTACATACACATATGCACATTCAAAAACATACCCCATACAGATTTTCAATTCTTCTTCCTAGCAAACATATCATAATCTTCAAGCAAACATACCACGCACACATGTTCCACTCGATTTTCACAAAGTCAGTCTCATCCACATAACAAGAACAATACACAAATAAGAATTCTCTATACGGTCAAATGATACTCATTATCAGAAATGGAACTGATGTGATCCCGAATGAGCTCTGTTTATTGGGCCAAGTTAACTTGAAGTTGTGGCTGATTGCATGGCTTGGTCAAATTGGTGTATTTGGGCCATTTTGGTGGATTTGGAAGATTCCTTGGGTTCTGAAGTTCGGTACATGCATGAGACTTTATATGAAGGATTTATTATGTCTAAATCAAGAATGAAATGGGTTTTGGACGTGCATGGGCTGCCTTGATTTATTTTCGGCTTTATTTCAAAATGGTGCATTAGAAGTGGCGGGATTTGCGCAGTCTTTTTAATTTGGACGTAACTTTCTCGTCCGATGTCCGATTTTAATGATTCAAGTTGCATTGGAAAGAGAACTCGTAGCTCTAAAATGTTGTAGCTTACATCAAAGTCCAGTTCAGACTTCTTCTTGGTCAAAATGAGGACGCAAGATATCCATATAGTTTTTATATTTTATATTTTTTAAGGTTATGTGTTGTTTAAGTGTTGGGCTGAACTTTAATTATATTACAAAGCCCATGCACGAAATTTTAAAGTATTTTATGTGTTATTGAGTTTATGTTACTAGGGTTTTATTATATTTAGGTAGAATTAGGGTTAGCTACCTATTTAAAGGGGTATTATTCATTGTAATTGGGAATTAACTAAGAACATTTTTTTACAAAACAAAGTGACTTGTGTCATCTTGAGGGAGTGGATTCTTCATTGGTTCTACAGAACAAAAGCTTATCAACGTGTGGCAAGCGTTGTGGCACTGTATCGCTGTTCAAAATTCTCCAAAGAAATAAAGAAAGGTTCTTAATGTCAAGGTTCTTTAAGGGTTGGACTTGATCTTGGAAGGATTTTGTTCTTACAAAATCAAGATTCGCGGTTCTTGGGGCTTAGAACACGTGAAGAGGTTTGCTTGGCTTTGTTCTAGGTAGGTTATTATCAGGAACACAATATGGTGTCTTTTCAGATAAACAAATTTGTTATCAGGAACATAAGTCACATTACAAGATCCAAACAGTCAACTTCATTATCAATCAGAAATGGAAATCAGTATGTGAATTCCTTACAGACAAACATACACATTATCACAAAGAATAACATATTATAAATTCTTTACAGCCAATCATATCCATTGTCAGAAACATAAATCATACTACTTACTATATATAGTCATCTCTTGCCTTATCAGAAATCACAATACACGATAATCATCTTTTAAAACCTGACTTATTCGAAAATAGATCTTTCTAAAATTAGAAGCTTCTAAAATTCAGAATCATCAAAATAATTCAGGCATCCATTGCCCGCATAACGTCCATGAACAGGGCAATGCCCGAACATGACCATTTCGACAGATGGTATTGGGCAGCCATTTTTCCGTGGTCAAAACCCCTATATCAAAATCAAGCATCATAGAGGGTCAAAAACTAAAGAAATGATCAGGCTACATAATGGAAATATTTTATCAAGCGTCTCGACGAAAATAGAGTACAAAACATGAAACAAGCACCGAGACGGAAACTTATCATATCATATTAAATCCAATCCAAAAATAGAGTTATTCGAAATCCTTTTTCTTCTAAAATCACTTTGAAACATAATAGAATAATTAATAAAAACATAAAACATAAGTATTATAGAACAGAAGCACCGACTTACAGATTTGACATATGATAGAAGTCAAAAGTTAACGTCGAGACTCAAGAACACGTCAACGAAAACTGACATCAGAAATCAGAATCGTCTGAAAATATCTAAACAGAATCATTTATCAATAATCGAAAACATAAATCATATATTCTGAAATCATATTCCAAAAACATTATGTGAAAACATATTTTGAAAATAGGGCTGAAATCTGAAGCATGATAATATATGTATTATATCGTCGAAAACCATACAGGACGTCCATTACCGATCGCGTGCATAGATCAGACAATGTCCGTAAAAGGACCAAGTTGACAGATGGTAACAAAATGGCCATAGTTAGATAGGCAGGGCCTCATAGAAAAATGGATGTACAATGTGGCAAAATCATTTCACATCAAAAACGGAGTCAAAATATTTTTGTTTGTTTGAGAAAAATTTTTCAAAAATCATATGCATATCACTTATTACAAAAGACACATATTCAAGGACATTCATTCACATTTCAGGTACCTTACAAAACACACATTCATCCATCATCGTTTTACAAGAAGCTCATGGGAGGGCACATCACACGACACATTTCATAGTCATCAAGCTGTTGGGGCGGATGTGGGACCCATAGGATCGCATCGATGTCCCGTGCAGCGGAAGTGGATCTAACTTATGGATATCAAGGATAGGTGTATTTTAAAATTATTTTAAAGAAACAAATATATTATGTTACGAGTCTGTAGGAAAAAACAGGGACCAAATCGGTGTCCGGAAACTCCGGAATGAAGAAAATGAAGTTTCAACGCTCATGGGTAATAATTGTCAGCGTGTCGCGACGCTCGGGCTTGGGAGTTACAACGCCCAATCTGCGAATGCTCAGTATCACGACGTGCAATGATGAGTGTCGCGACGTCTGAAGCTTTGAGAGCTCAGTGTCGCGACGCTGAATATTTGTATCGCGATGCTGTCCTGTGTAAAATGTTGGAAGATAGCATTTTTGCCTTTAATTCAATTCTAAACACTTCCGACTTTCTCCAAACACTTTAATACATCTAAAAGTCCATTTTTAACATCAAAACATGTTATACAACAAACATATATGTATTCTAATACATATATGCATTTCTTTAAATTAAAACATAAACCAAAATAGAATCCCATAATAAAGTTACTCATGAACAATTCTAGGTCACTCAAAGATGGTCAAATGATTCTAGAATGGTAGCCATAGCTCCAAACTATCATCTAGAGTTCCAAGAACTCCAATTTTATGTTCCATGTCGAACATGAATATTTTGACCCAATTATAAGCATATTGTGTTTATACTTCCAAAGTATTCCTACACAATTAATTAGCCTAATTTCAACATCAAGCTATGTTATTATATATCTAATACATAATTAATCACTATATGTCTCACTAATGATAACTCACTAATGAAAACATAGCTTTGGAGAAGATCAAACTTTCCTAGCAAGCTTGATTTCAAGATCCAATCTTATTCTCCTTGTTGAAATATTATGGAGAACTTCCAAAGTTAGCAAGCTTGATTCCAAGATCCAATCTTCTTCTTCGTGTTATTGTAGAGAATTCCCAAAGCTAGCAAGATTCGTTCCAAGATCCAATCTTCTTCTTATTGTTGAAATATTATAAAGAACTTTTAAATCTTCTCTAAACACTTCTTTTACTTAGGCTAATATCTCTAATTCTTGCTTGTTTTAACTTTCACAAGCTTAACTTTCTTAAGCTCAAACTTAATTAAAAACTTGCTCAAGCTTGCTTTTTATAGCAAAACTTATATAAGTTTTAATTAATAAAAGTCTTAATCAACCTTTAGGTTGGCTTAATCAAATTTGTCCAAATATGTATAATTAGGTGTGACTAATCACTTTTGTCTACCACTTTGATTTAATCCAATTAAATCAAGACAGTTTAATTAATGGATTAGTTGAATGTTTATCACTTTGATTTAATCCAATTAAATCAAGACAAATACACTTATTATTATATATTTATAATTACCAAAATATCCTCCAATAATATAGATATTTATGAAATTACAACAATGCCCTTGTGTGATTTTGGATTAATACAATTGATCCAATTGGGTCAAAGTAAATAATTAATATTATCCAATAACACTTAATTATTTTAAGTGATAATTATAATATCAAATATTAATTATCATAAAAAATTATAGGCTAACCAAGTGCTCAACGAGTACACTTCATATTGTGGGACTTTTTAAGTCCAGACATGTTCCTCATATAAGCCTAGCTTATATGTACGTAATTTGGCCACCTTCGAATTTTTCGAAAAACACGAATGACCTTTCTGAACTATACAAGTCGAGGTCATCATATATGTTTAAAAATCCCTCTGTCATAGGCTATCCGAGTTGTGCTTAGGAAACATAGATTACACCGTCAAGTTTCCGAGGCGCACATCTTATATTGACATGTTCACGATTCTTTACAATTAATCACAACACCATTTCTGATATATGTGATCCACCTTAGGTGATCGGCTTTGGCCAAAATCTTAAGAATCGTGACTTACATACATGGATACCCAAACCCTTTATGGTACACATATGAGCCGACGGATTCTATCTTGATACACACTTGATTAACGAGTGCATCGGTCCATATCCAATGAATATTTAGTGATCAGACCATGAAAGGTTTATGATATATATGGCATTAAAGTGTGGAGGATCACACATAAAATCAATGTTATCCTATAGTCAAAGGATCACATATGTTACTCTACTCGAAGAGATGCATATTGACAGTGGTGTGTATTTCCAACTATTATGAATCATCTGTGAGTCATTCAATATTCACTCCAACGAATACCCACATGTCTCTACGAGCTTCTCTTGCTCATTGTACATCGGGTTAAACCATTGGAACTCCAATTCCAATATACAACATGTGCTAGTCTTTTAGGTTATAGGAATTCGACCGTATTCCAAAACCAAAAACTATGAATATTTACTTTAAGAATAGTTTATAATAGGAATATTATCCTAATGTCGGACCACCCAGTGTCCTGTATTACTACATGACTATTCTAAGGTCGATTTCATTCTCAACATATTTATATATATCTATCAATCTAATATGAAATGACATTACCATTAATAAGGTTGAAATGAAAATGTAGTTATTTTATTAATAAATAATAAAATATAATGTACAATATATTATTCGGATTGAAGTTCCGAGCACCAACTCCAACACGGGCATTGTCAAATGACTCGTACATCGGAATACATTATGACATTGTCACATAATATCAAGGGCATACTATTAGCTTAATATATATATATATATACACATATACATACTTCTATATCCATAATATAAAATTATACGTGGTTGAACCAAACCACCCAAACTTGTGGTTTTAATTATCTCAAATCCGTGGTGGTTTGGTTACTTAACTCATACGTATTTCTAAATAAATACATATACAGACATATACATCTTATGAAATAATCATGCAATCAATTATCTATGCTTCAGATATTCGTCACATGGAATACTTACCTCATATCACGTACACTTTTAATCCAAGTGAAAATAAGCGGCAGAAACAATTAGTATTGTGATATATGGAATTCTCGACTCAACTATACAAAATTCTGAATCTTCCAAGAACACCCAAATTAGTTATGTTTTTCAGAAATTTTAGTTTTATTACTTTCAAAACATCTAAAACAACATATTCGTAGCACTAGTTTCAGCTTCTGGCTAAATTCAGAAAATCTTCCGAAAAGTCCGAAAATATTAAAACAGATCCGGAATATTTCGAATTTATCATGATCCTCCCACAACTAGTCAAATATATTTATTACATCATAATATATCATACTCAGACCATCAAATAACTTAAATTATCAAATTACGTGCTTTCAGAAATTTTTCCGTAAAATTTCCGATAACGCTACGGAAAGTTCCTAGACCCTCCGAAATTTTCCAGATTTATCCAAACATTATTAAATCATCATATTTAACTTATATCTATCCTTACGTTTATCAAATTACATATAAACGTAAACTCCAATTTTATCGAAAACTCACTAATCCTTTCTGTTCGGTCTAATTCATTCCAATTTCACCCGGATTCTACCCATAGCGCAATTTTGATACATTCTAACTTATTCAATTCAATGAAAGTTAATACATTACTCTACGACACTACTGAAAGCATCCTAAATGCAAAATAGGAAACTTGAAAACATCAATTTTTTGCCAAGAGGTCTTACCGAGATTCCGATAGCATATACGGACTCCCAACACTCCCACAAATGCATAGGAATCTACTAAATTCGAATTAGAGTTACTATTCAAATAAAGGTTATTTTCCACCACCTATTTTCCCTTTATTTTACGTGCAACCAAACATGTCACCGCCATCTTGTAGTACTTTCTGAGGGCTTCGATTTGGTATATTGATCAACCTGTAAATGAGCTTAAATGATCCAGGACAAACCCAAAACATACACACTCGTTTCCTCTCACCGAGCCGTCTTGACTCAGTTGATAGTTGTCGAACCACCGCCAAAATATTCCCATTGGCCAGACGATTCAAGCACCCCCGTTACACCTTATCGAAGACACCTCCACCGAAAGACGCTTCTCTCTCTCTCTCCACCACATGCGTGAAGCCTGAAGATTGGGGGGAGCTGGCTGCAAAATCACGAAATCTTGGCTTTATAAACAAATATTCTGAAAATTGCATTTTAGTCCCTACAATATTTTCCATTTAGTCCATATTATGAGC